>JAVSCE010008246.1:0-245986 GCA_032199065.1 Smutsia gigantea | reverse complement strand
GCTCTCCAACCCACCACAGCCACACTGCTCCCTTAGGCCTGTGCCCAGGCACCTCACCCACCCCCACTGCCTATCTGAATCGCATCTGAATTTGTGATCCCAGTTGCTCTCTGCTACTCTAACAGCGAAGGAAAGAGTCTCTGAAGCTTGATGGAGCACAGTGAGAGCAGGGCACCCTGACACCGGGCCTCTCAGTAGGAGCCGCAGGTTGATCACACCCCCTTCCACCCAACACCCCACCCTCCCAGACCCTCCTCTTTCTCATCCAGGTGTCCAGAGGCCCCAGTTCCCCACCCTCGGTTGAGAACTTCAAGGACAGTGACTGTATCTGATTCAGTGGCATCCCCCTGCCTCCACCTAATACAGAAGAGATGATCAATAGACTTCTATTAAAATATGATTAACACGTGGTTAGGAAAAGCTTCAGGTGTGTTTAGTTTCCTCCATTTAAAGGTTCTCAGAAGGAAGGTATATAATACAGCTACTGTATCTACACCTACTATATAGGGCTAGGTCTCCTGCATGTCAGATCTCACAGAATCCTCCCAGACAGCCTACGAACAGGGTGGGTTTTATGGATTTAGAAACTCAAACTCAGAAGTTACCAAGTCACCCAAGGTCACTTCGCAAGCAGCAGAGCCAGGATGCAAACCCTACTCTCCAACATCATTTTTTTGTGGCCCACCTGCCCCATGCAAGTGGCAAGCAGCACACAAAAGAGAGGTTGTTGCCCAGAGAAGACTTAAATCTCTGAGGTACAGGTGGAAACATGTCAGTCTTGCCTTGGCCCTGGGTGAGGGAAAAAGTCTCCCACGAGTGCTCTATGACGGACTTAGAATCCCAAAGCCATACAGTCTTTACACTACCTGATGGCCAGAAACCCCAAACCAGAAAATTCACACCAAGTGCCCCAGCTTGGCAGCAGACAACGGAAGGGCCCCTCCCAAGTCCTCTCAGGAATTACACGGCACTAACTTTAGATCAGAGAAGACTCAAGATTTGACCAGCCAAATACAAGCAGATACAGAATACAGAAAAATGAAGAAACTGTTTCATGAACAAAGAGCAAGAGGCTATCAAAAACAGTCAGATTTTGAAGGGATAATAAAAACTGAATTTTGGAGGGGTGCTGCCTCTTTACAAAAAACAAACAAACAAAAAGCAAGCTACTGTATGTAGGAGAAGGAGAGAGGGAGAAAATCACCATTTTGCAACCACGAGCTAATAAAGGGTAAAGCAGTGACCACCACGGAGAGCTACACACCCATATGGCCGAAGGACATTCACAACCTCTCATAGTGTCACTCCAGAGGACTTGTTAACCACTAAGGGAGCCAGGACCTTCATGGTGGAACTTGGCATCAGCCTCCTGTTGTGACGCAATGGAGGGACACATCACCTGCATGGTGTCCTGCCAAAGCATTTACCATTTCATACAGAAACAATCAGACAACCGTGGTGGGGCAGCTACAGGCCCTTCTACAACACAACCGTCCTGCTCTCCTCAAAAATGTCAACGCAATAAAAGAAAACAAAATAAAACGGTGTTCTAGATTAAACGGAGAATAAAGAGACCTAACAGTGAAAGCAACATGCGATCTTTGATTATATTCTGATCCAAAAGTATTAAAAAGAAACAGTCAAAAACTGCAGCAAACTCATAAATGTTAATATAAACCAGACATTAGCTAATACTGTAGCAACATTACATTTCTTTGGTGGGATGACGGTATCCTGGTAATGTAGGAGAATGTCCTTGCACTTAATTTGAAATGGTTCAGAAATACAATAGAGAAAAAGGAAATGCCACAAAATATTTATCATTAGTTATTATATGTAGGTACAGAGGGACCATCATATGTTCTTTCAATTCTTTTGCAGGTTTCAAATTTTTCAAAATGAGAAAGAAAAAAATATCCAAAGGAGTGGATTAAACAGCAGCTTAGTCATACCTTACAAAACAATGGGACTGGAACAGAAGTCTAAAGAAATTACCCAGCATGCAGCAGAGTCAAAAAGATAGACAATATGAAAAAGAGGTTGAAAAACAGACAGAATGAGAAGCGCTAGCCCAGGGCTTCCCGATCTTCCCACTACTGCCATTTTGGGTTTGTCTTAGTCCTTGTTGGGTGGAAGGCCCTGTACACTTCAAGATGCTTGGCTGCACCTGTGGCCCCAGCCCACAAGATGCCAAGAGCATTCCCCACCCAACCAAGTGATGACGACTAAACACATCTCTAGATATTGCCACATGTCCCCTGGGGGAAAAAAATTGCCCCAGGTTAAGAACCCCTGCAAGCAAAGCTCATCTAACTGCAGTTCTAGAAGGAGAGGACAAAGAAAATAGGGAAAAGCAATGTCTGAAGAGATAGACTGATGAGTCCCTGGAACTGATTAGAGATGGTAACAATTTGATTCAGAAAGCACAATTAATATTAGGCAAGATAAATAAAAATAAAGTCACTGTTTGACATACCAGAGCATAACAACAAAACTAAAAATATGTCAAAAACATCCAAAAAGTTAAGACAAATCCTCAAAATTAGACTTCTCAAAAGCAAAAATGGAAGCCAACAGGTCACAAATATCAAGGGAAATGGTACTGAGAGAAAATAGCTGCCAACTGAATAATATACCCAACATAATTATCTTTCAAAAGAAGGCCACACCATATATGACAAACCCACAGCTAACATCGAACTTAACAGCGAAAAGCTGAAAGCTTTTCATCTAAGATCTGGAACAAGACAGGGATGCCCACTCTCTCCACTGTTATTCAACACAGTACTGGATGGAGGTCCTAGCCACAGCAATCAGACAAAACAAAGACATACAAGGCATCCAGATTGGTAAAGAAGGAGTCAAATTGTCACTATTGGCAGATGACATGATATTACATATAAAAAACCCTAAAGACTCCACTCCAAAACTAGGAGAACTAATATCTGAATTCAGCAAAGTTGCAGGATACAAAATTAACACACAGAAATCTGTTACTTTCCTATACACTAACGATGAACTAACAGAAAGAGAAATCAGGAAAACAATTCCATTCACAATTGCATCAAAAAGAATAAAATACCTAGGAATAAACCTAACGAAGCAAGTGAAACACCTATACCCTGAAAACTACAAGACACTCCTAAGAGAAATTAAAGAGGACACTAACAAATGGAAATGCATCCCATGCTCTTGGCTAGGAAGAATAAATATTGTCAAAATGGCTATACTACCAAAAGCAATCTACAGATTCAATGCAATCCCTATCAAACTACCAACAGCTTTCTTCAATGAACTCAAACAAATAATTCTAAAATTCATACGGAACCACAAAAGACCCTGAATAGCCTAAGCAATCCTGAGAAGGAGGAATAAAACATGGGGAATTACACTCCCTGACTTCAAGCTCTAGTACAAAGCCACAGTAATCAAGACAATTTGGTATTGGCACAAAAACAGACCCACAGACCGGTGGAATAGAATAGAAAATCCAAACATTAACCCAACCTTATACAGTCAATTAATATATGATAAAGGAGCCTTGGATATACAATGGGGAGATGACGGCCTCTTCAGCAGCTGGTGTTGGCAAAACTGGACAGCTACATGTAAGAGAATGAAACTGGACTACTGTCTAACCCCATACACAACAGTAAACTCAAAATGGATCAAAGACCTGAATGTAAGTCATGAAACCATAAAACTCTTAGAAAAAAACATAGGCAAAAATCTCTTGGACATAAACATGAGCGACTTCTTCATGAACATATCTCCTTGGGCAAGGGAAACAAAAGCAAAAATGAACAAGTGGGACTATATCAAGCTGAAAAGCTTCTGTACAGCAAAGGACACCATCAGTAGAACAAAAAGACATCCTACAGTATGGGAGAATATATTCATAAATAACATATCTGATAAAGAGTTGACATCCAAAATATATAAAGAACTCACGCACCTTAACAAAAAAAAGCAAATAATCCAATTAAGAAATGGGCAGAGGACATGAATAGACACTTCTCCAAAGAAGAAATTCAGATGGCCAACAGGCACATGAAAAGATGCTCCACATCGCTAATCATCAGAGAAATGCAGATTAAAACCACAATGAGATATCACCTCACACCAGTGAGGATGGCCAACATCCAAAACACAAACAACAACAAATGTTGGCGAGGATGTGGAGAAAAGGGAACCCTCCTACACTGCTGGTGGGACTGCAAATTAGTTCAACCATTGTGGAAAGCAGTATGGAGGTTCCTCAAAAAACTCAAAATAGAAATACCATTTGACCCAGGAATTCCACTCCTAGGAATTTACCCTAAGAATGCAGCAGCCCAGTCTGAAAAAGACATATGCACCCCTATGTTTATCGCAGCACTATTTACAATAGCCACGAAATGGAAGCAACCTAAGTGTCCATAAGTAGATGAATAGATAAAGAAGATGTGGTATATATACACAATGGAATATTATTCAGCCATAAGAAGAAAACAAATCCTACCATTTGCAACAACATGGATGGAGCTAGAGGGTATTATGCTCAGTGAAATAAGCCAAGCTGAAAAAGACAAGTATCAAATGATTTCACTCATATGTGGAGCATAAGAGCAAAGAAAAAAACTGAAAGAAAAAAAACAGCAGCAGACTCACAGAACCCAAGAATGGACTAATAGTTACCAAAGGTAAAGGGACTGGGGAGGATGGGCGGGAAGGAGGGACAAGGGGGAAAAAGAGGCATTATGATTAGCAGACGTAATGTTGGGGGGGCACGGGGAGGGCTGTACAACTCAGAGAAGACAAGTAGTGATTCTATAGCATCTCACTACACTGATGGGCAGTGACTGTAATGGAGTTGGTGGGGGGGACCTGATGAAGGGGTAGTTTAATAACCATAATATTGCACATGTAATTGTAGATTAATGATACCAAAATAAATTTAAAAAAAAAACAAGAATCTGGCACCTACCTAACCTTTGTAAGATTTTCTGACCATAGTAACTAGGAACAAAGCTTACTTAGAAACTAGTAGACTGCTAAGACATGTCAAAATGATTTAATCTCATTTTCCAAACTCATGTAACCCTGCTATGCATCAATTAAATGATTAATAACTGTACTTTATATAATCTAAGAATATATAAACAAGCTGCCACTTTTAATGAAAAAAAAAAAGAAGACCACATAATACAAACCTGACTTTACCACCAACAAACTTAGAAGGAACTTCTAAGTGATGTACTTTAAGAAGAAGAAAAATGGAGGGAGAGTGAGGGTCTAAGATATAAGCAAGTCAACACACTGGACACACTAATGTTGCCTGCAGGGAGGTAATTAAAGCTCATGTTTATAATGCACTTTAAAATTTTAAAAACTTTTCCACAAATATAGCTTTTCTTCCTCTACTGTAAGACACCAATATAAATCATCAAACAAGAAAAGGAAAAAATAGATACATCATCAATTCAATTATATGGCTTCAAAATGATAACGTCGTTATCTTACAACTGCCGGTTTGATAAGAGCCTGGAATAGCCTCCACAACAGCTAAGGGACTGTCTCAGGCCTCACAGCAAGTCAGCACAAGCTGGAATTTAAAGCTTATGTCTGTAAAAACGTAATTCCAAGCTCCCACTTTCCTGTAGTGGCCCTTTCAAAGCACAAGCAGGGCTCAGACTGAGGACTCTGGAGCACTTCAGATGTCTGGCCAGTCCCTACAGACCCCACCAAACCATATACCGTCTCCTCTGCCTGGAAGGCCTTTCCTTCCCTGCAAAGCTCAATCCTCTCCCAACTCTGAAGGGCGAATGTCAAGTCTAAGCCCCTCCAGCTTTACCACCCACACTGCCGCCTCCTGCTCAAATTCCAGCCACATTTAAGATCAGTCAATTCCATGCAGCTTAGTGTTGAACTGAAGCAGTTTTGTGCTGTCATGGTTTCCTCTCTCTGCCCTGGAGAGACTGTAAGCCCCTTGAAGATAAAAATCATGTTTCTAATTCCTTTCTTCTTTTTTTTCCCATCTCTTACACAGCCAGAATAGTGCTGGGTAAAGTTAGCACTCAGAAATACGCTGGCTGACTCATTTTCTCTCCTCCGCAAGTAAGATGTCATTCCCAAGGTTTCATGAAGCCCTAGGCCAACAGAAACATATTTCCAAAGCAAAGGAGACTTGAAAGATAAGAACAAATTATAGAGACAATGAGACCCCTCCGAGGACTGCATTCTCTCCTCTCTGGAGGTCAGCCAGGATAATTTGAATTTTAGAAGCATGGATTTTAGATACTCAATTGTATTACTGCACATTAGTTTTGAAAACATACATATAACCAATTCAACTAAACAAAGACTAGTTAAGACACAAATTCAATTTGGCTTAAATGTTAAGATCATTCTGTTGGGTAGATTTAAAAAATGAGAGAAAATGAGGAGTACCTTGCCAGTTCCAGGAGGTCCTGCCAACAAGATGGCTCTTCCAGCCATTTTCTTGCTTTTGATTAATTCTACAATCACACCACATGCCTAGACACCACAATGGAAAGAAAGAATAAATCAGTTTTAAAATGTTTCACCAGGGGGAAAAGTCCCATCTCTGGTTCAAACAATTCACATCCACCTTCAGCTAACACTGAGCGCCAGGACCCTCCAGGCACTGCTCTCCACACTGGAGGCAGGGGAGGGCACTAGGCCAGACCAGACCAGACAAGCTGTGTGCTCACAGAACTTATGTTCTAGTGGAGACAGACACACACAAAAACTGTACAAGAAAAAAGGATAGAGTGAGTGGCTAGGGCCAAAGTTACTCTAGGAAGAGTTATCTGGGAAGGCCTGAAGATATGCAAAGCTCTGGGTAAATGGGAATCAATGTTGCAGTCAAAGAAACAGCAAAATCAAAAAACTGGAATGAGCTTGGCACATCCAAGGGACAGGAAGGCTGCAGTGCCCAAGTATAATGAACAAGGAGAAATGGAAGACAAAGTTGAAGAGGCGGCAGGGGCCGGAATTCAGAACAGGATTCTAGAATCAATAGTGAAGAATGAATTTTAATCTATGTGTAATGGGAAATCACTGAAAAGGTTTTAGGCAATGCATCATGACAGTTATTTCTTTTTAAATTATCTTGTTGTGTGGAGAATGGACAGAAGGGGTACAAAGGGGAGCAGTGATTTTTTTAGTCTGGGGTCCACATAGCTCCTGAAATTAGAAATGAAATTGGAGACAAAATAGCATGTCTGTGTTCCTATGTGCATTTTTTCCAGGGAAAGGATTCACGGCTTTCATTAGTCCCAATTTAATCCATTAAGGGTCAAGAATCAGTGACATATATCATACACTGATAGCTGGCCATCAGTTAACTTTCCCAGAATGCAAAGCAGAGGCTGCAGGTGAAGTTAAAACTTCGGCACCTCAGATTCACTGAATATATATATATACTTAGATATATGTATGTGTTGCATATGTCTATTATTTATATATATACAAATTCCATAAATGCATTACTGATCTATATATATTTTAGAGTATTTAACTATAAAGGAGTAAGGCTGAGAAAGACACACTTACTGAACACCTATGTCCCAGGACTCCATCATGCAAGGTTTCTTACATTGATACCCTAATACATAACTGTCTAAAAGCTGTATTCTCCTGGCCTTAGGGGAGGCCACAGATCTTCTCTTTGGGCAGTAACAACACTGTACCCTACTGACAGGGTCTTGTGAACACATCTTATCTCTTCTACCACTGCTCCCCATGGACTGTGGAGAAGTACTTTTGTCCCACTTAGAGAGCCCCTCAAGAACTGTGGATTCAAGGAATGGGTGTAGATGTGCTATATTCTATTTCTGACTCAGCTGGAAAAGCACAGTGCCCTCAATAGAGCCTAGAAGCCATTCTTCAGATGCTGCATTTCTAAAAAGATAATAAAGCCACCATGGTCTTTCCTTAGACCCTGTGATATAATCCTCAGCACTGGAACTCTTTGGGAAACTCAAAAGAGGCAGAATAGCCTTTCCAAACCTTGGCTATGTACTCTGATTCACACACAAGGACCTCTTCCATTTAATCCCTCAGCTTAAGCTACAACTTCTCTCTAGTGAGATTTTAGTGAATTCTAAAATTTAAAAAGAACTAGAACGGCCTAATGAAGATCACCTAATCTAACTCATTTTTCATATGAGGATATTAAACATCAGAGTCATGCAAAGACCTGGTAGCTGAGGTGGTATGCCTATTAATTCAATAAATAAATACTGAGCCCCTATGACTCAGGTTCTGGTTATACAATATTATTGGGTTTTCATCTTCAAGAAGCTCATCCTTGTACCAAGGCATATAGCACCAGAGTTAAGAGCACAGATTCTGGAGTCAGACAGACCTGGATTTAAATCCTGCCTCTACCACTACCAGCTGAGTGGCCTTGTACCTACTCATCTACCTAACCTCTGTGAACCACAATTTCCTTATCTGAAAACAGAGTTCATAAGAGTTAGTGGCACACATGCTAATGGGATTAAGGGTAATGTGTACTATAGTCTGCAATTTACTTTGAAATGCAAAACTGGATTGGTGGATGGATAAAGGAATAGGTGTGTGATTAATCAGCAGACTAAGATGTTAACTGTAGATTTTAGCACACACATATTCACTATAGCAAGTCTTTCAACTTTTTTGTATCTCTGAAAGGCGTCATGGTAAAGGGAGGGCAGTTATTACGTGAAAACAAGACAGTAGAGAGAAAGCTGCTTCACAGAGTGCTTGACACATAGCACTCAACCAATGTTAGCTACTTGCAGAACAGGTGCGCAGTTGAGCAGAAGCTGGATAAAAAGAAATTTCAAAGTCACCTTGATTCTGTTGATATTTCCCCTACGGAAAGATGCCCAAAATGGAAAACAGGCTTTTCTTTGGTTCTATTAGCATAACTAGGCTAGGAGGCAACAGTCTACCTCATATTAAGGGCAAGTTTTTGTAGCTGCTAAGCCACAGCAAGGCCAAGGGGTATAGATCTGTTATTAGAGCACAGCAGGCTGAGAGGTGGCTGTAAGTACCTGAGAGAGAACACTGATTTGGAAGTTGGACATACACGTGTCCAAATCCCAGCACTGCCATTACTAAACTGAGTGGCAAGTGGATAGGTGAAGTGCCCTCTTTCCCAACCTCAATTTTTTTATCTGAAAAAATAAATAAATAAAAAGGGCTTTGAATAGTTTTGTAATTATAGGTCAAAGAACTTGGCATAACTGCCACTTAATAAAAGTAGATTTAATTGGAATGGTCCAAAAGTATGCTGGGAGTGTGGGTAAGGCAGATTGCTCCTCTCTGCAACTCCACTGCCATTCTTCAGCTCCCGAGTCCTGGGAACATAAGTGAGCTTTCTCAGGTTATCACTTTCCCTACTTTAAAACCCCCAGAGCCTACCACTGTGATCACAAAAATCCGAATTCCTTACCATGGCCAGCAAAGCCCTGCAGGAAACGACCCCCATCAAAATATTAAAAATACTGGCTTAAACGTTTGTCGTCCGCTCTCCACACTAGAATCTAAGCTCCACGAGAGCAGGAATCCTATCTTCTTCTCCGCTGTATCCCAACATCGCCAGCGGAGCATGACGCGGAGTGGGGGGCTCAATCAAGGCTTGTCGACAATGAGGTGAACACAAGTCGTCATCCGCCCCGAAAGAGTCGGCACCTGTTCCCCCGGGACGGCCCCTCTCCCACTGCAAGGCGCCCGGTTCGCGGCTCCCCGCAGCCCATTTTCCCTGACCCGCAGAAACTTCGGCAGGACATCCCCACGCGTACCCGCCCTGAGCCCCCCACCTCAGCCGCCTCTCGGGGCCTGCTCGGCGCCCCCAACTCCCTGGCCCGCCACACCTCTCGCGCGTTCTCCTGGCCCACGAGCCCCGAGGCCGCCTGCTTGGCCAGGCCGCTCTCGTCCAGCCCCAGCCCCTTCACGTGGCTGTGGGAGGCGATGCGCTGCGTCTTGGTGGTGCTCTTCACCACCTCAATCTTCATCTTGCAGACGCCGGGAGCCAAAAGCAGCGTGGAAAACCAAGAGCTAGCACCCCACGCCCAGCGCCTGAGTTACCATGCGGCAGTTACTAGGGCGGGTTTGGCAAGGCCCGCCTTGGTCGGCGTTCCATTGGCGGAGGCGGGAACGCCTCCGCTCTCCATTGGATTATGGCTACGCCCATCGCGGCTGCAGCCAGGGCTCCACCCACCAACTTCCGGTTGTGTAGCCGGGTTTGCTTCCCCCGCAGCCGGCGCTTCGTGCCTTTCCTTCCCTGTCTCGGGGTCCAGAGCACCCGAGCTAACACGACCTTGTTTTGGTCTGGGGCTGGGACCCTGCACCGAAGTGGGGGCCCGGAGATCGGCTTTCAATCGTGCCGTCCTATCCGTTATTGCATTTGAAACTCATACCCTTCTGCGAAGCTCAAGATATTACCTACGTTTTGGAGATGGAGAAAACAGGTTCAGAGCTTAAGCTCTTGCTTTTGCTTACTAAGCAGTTTCTTACCGCTGTGTCTTTGCATCTGCCTTCGTCTCCCTGGGGAGACTGGCTCAACAAATCGTCCCCACCCCACTCCGCTCAGGATCCTCCATGGAACCGTCTCCCTCTGCTTCTCCTCGCCTCCACCCTCTCCGTTCATTTAAATTAAGTTGGCTGTGAATGACATTTATGTTTCCAAGAGTCTACTACCCTGTAAGGTAGTATAATTCCTAGTACAGGTAAAAGATGCTGACTAAAAGAGGCTCAATAACCTGCCCCAGAACGCAGGGCAAAGAGCAGAATTGGAACTCCAGCTGAGGAGTTTTAGGCTTCACAGCCTGTATAACCCTCATCACATCCCATGACTACAGATGAGACAATCAGCCAGCCTGTATTTCTATCTATTCTCCTTTATCATTCCTCACAAGATATAAACACACATCATACCCAATGGTGAAAGACTAAAAGTCTTTTCCCTACCATCAGGAACAAGTCAAGGATGCCTGCTTTCTCCCCTTCTATGCAATATAATAATTGCCAGAGCAATTCGGCAAGAAAAAATAAAAGGCACCTAAATTGGAAAGAAAAAAATAAAACCGCTTCTATGCGCAAATGACACAATCCTATATATAAAAACACCAAAGAATCCTTGAAAAGAACTGTTAGAGCTAATTACAGTAGGTCTGCAGAATACAAAATCAACATACAAAAATTAGGATATAATCTTTCCCATCTTAAAACACACTGACATTTTTTGCAGAAGTAGAAAAACCCACCCTAAAATTCATGAAATCTCAAGGGACTCCAAATAGCCAATCTTGAAGGAAAAAAAAAGTTGACAGTATCCTATTTCCTGATTTCAAAACTTACTATAAACCTGCAGTGTTAAAACAGTAAGCATTGGTATTGACATAAGGATAGACATACAGACCAATGGAGTAGAATAAAGAGCCCAGAAATAAACCTTCACATACATGATCAAGGTTGCCAAGACTATTCAATGGGGAAAGGGCAAGCTCTTCAAAAAGTGTCCTGGGGAAACTGGGTATCTATATGTAAAAGAAAGAAGTTGAACCCTTATCTCATACCATACACAAAACTAAGAATGGATTAAAAACCTGCATTTAAGAGCTTAACCTGTAAAACTCTTAGGAAAAAACCTAGGGGTAAATCTCGATAACCTTGGATTTGGCAATGGTTTCTTAAATATGGCCTCAAAGACATAGGCAACAAAATAAAAAATAGATAAGTTGGACTTCATCAAATTTAAAAATTTTGTGCATCGAAGGACAACACTTATCTCTCAAGAGAAAGAAAAGGCAACTCACAAAATAGAAGAAAATATTTGCAAATCACATATCTGATGAGGGTTTAATATCTAGAATATATATATATTTTTAAAACTCCTATAGCTCAAAACAAAAAAATGAACAGCCCAATTAAAAAATGAGCAAAAGACTTGATAGTCATTTCTCCAGAAAAGATATGTGAATGGCCAATAAGCACATGAAAAGGTACTCAACATCATTAGTCATTATAGAAATGCAAATCAAAACTGCAAGATACTACTTCATACTCATTAGGATGGCTATAACAAAAACATTTTTAAAAAACAAAATAGCAAGTGTTGGCAAGAGTGTGAAGATTTGGACCCCTTGCGCATTACTGGTGGGAATGTATAATAGTATAGCTGCTGGGGAAAGACTTTGTTGCCTCCTCAAAAAGTTAAACACCGATTCACCATATGACCCCGCAATTCCTCTCCTAGTTATATACTCCAGAGAACTGAAAAAAGGGACTCCAAGAGATACTTGTGCACCAATGTTCAAAGCAGCATTATTCACAGTAGCTGTGATATTGTGATTTATAGTAAGAAACATATATTTGGTTTGTTAAACAAAAAATAACAGGCCCAAAATGGAGTCGCTTGTATTAAGTCCTACAGCAGCAAACCAAGACTTAATACCTAACATGGTTACAGTTTTAGCCTCTCCCAAGAATGTGACCTTTAAACAGTCAATCTGAAATTACCTGGTCAGTACTAGTGAGGTAATCTGCCTGATAGACCCCCCCCCATGCCTTTCCCCCAAAGGAAGGTGGCCTTGCCTGAAACAATCTGCTCATTGCTAGAAATGTCCTTTTTCAACCCCTTCTTATTCCTATAAAAGCCTTTCATTTTGTACAGCTTCTTGGGGCACCTTTCTATCTGCTAAGATGGGATGCTGCCAATTCATGAATCATTAAATAAAGTCAGTTTAGATCATCAAGTTTACTCAGCTGAATTTTGTTTCTTAACAGGCCTTCTTCCCTGTTTCTGGCACAAGCTCCTGAAAGCCTTGGAATTTCCTAAGTGAAAACTGCTGTAAAGGTGTCTCTTACTGTGTCAATGAGGTGACTTTTGGACCACATCTAAGGATGGCACTGGTTGCCAGGAGAACCAAACAGGCCAGTGAAGAACCAGAACTTTCTGTCCCTCCCCCAGACCTGAGGGAAGGGAGAGGGGCTGGATGTTGGATCAATTGCCAATGGTCAATGATTTAATCAATAATGCCTATGTAATGAAGCCTCCATAAACACCCAGAAGGACAGGGTTTGGAGAGCTTTCCAGGTTGGTAACTACTTGGAGATTTGGGCAGAGAGGCTCAAAGAGAGCATAGAAGCTCCAAGCCCTTTTCCTATCTCTTCATCTGGCTGTTGATTCATTCATATCCTTTCATATTCTTTGCAATGTTAAAAGAACAGAATTCAGCTGAGTAAATTTTAAAAATCTTATTGGCTTTATTCAATAATTCATGAAATCGGGCAGCATCCCATTAATAGATAGAAAGAAGCTCCAAGGAGCTGTATAAAATGAAAGGCTTTTATAAACAAGGGAGCAAGAAGAAGCCAGTTGTACTAGGCAAAAAAATTGGGTTGGTTATTGCAGATGTAGAGTCACTTTCCTTTAGCAGATGGCAGGGGTCTGTCAGGCAGATTACCTAACTAGTGCCAATCAGGCGACTTGCAGTTCATTAGTTTAAAATTCCATTCCTGGGAGAGGCAGAACTGTAATTAAGTCCCAGGGCTGATGAGGTGGGACTTAACATAAGCAACTCCATTTTGGGCCTATTGTTTTGTTTCTAACAATTTCCCCCCTTTTGATCAGACTCTCAGCCTGAGGGATGTAATAAATATGTAAGGCATTAATGCTACACCCAGCTAAGGGATATGATAAATATGTGAGGCATTAGTGCTACGCCCAGTTATTGCACCAGAGTTCTTGCAGTTTCTTACTGAATCTGGGTGGTATTCACAGGTCCCAGTGTTGGGTTCACATTCTCAAAGTTGGTCATTCTCTTCATTCCTTGTCTGATGTTCTAGTCTAGGGAGCTTATTTCCTTGGTAGCTGTCAGCTGGAAACATGCGTTTGAAGCTTTTGAGAGAATGCAGCGCACCAGGGTGAGTACTGTGATTATTATAACCAGGATAGTTCCCAACATCTAGAGTGTAGTTCAGAGCCACGGTCCCCAAGACCAAACCAATCAGAATCAAAGAAGTCAAAGAAAGATTCCTTGAACGAGTCACTTTTTAAAGCTATCTGGCTTATTCTGTGATCTTACATTCCCACATCCTCACAAGCATTTGGAATTGTCTACCTTTCTGATTATGGCCAACCTAATCAGCACACTTATTATTTCAACCCTAGACTGATTTCTGGGGACAGAGGGGATGATTTTGCTGCCACCTTAGAGGCAGTATGAAAACATGAAAATAAATAACATCGATCCACAGAGCAAAAACATTATTGCTTTTAAAAATCTCGTTCTGTAGGTCTTATGGGGTAGAATGTCACTTGAACCCCTTACTAACACTTACTGATCTCCCTTTTTATTAAAGACTCTGAAACTGAGTTTTTTTGGTTCCTGGCAACTTATGGCAAGTGATAATGTTTTTCGGTGTATGTGTGAGAAAATACTTTTATTTAAGTCAAAAACCAGATCAATTTAAAGAAAAATACCGTCATAGGTGGTAACTGCATAGTGCATAAATTATGAAGATGGTTCATACTGTTGGAGCTGAGGAATTCCACCATAAAACAAGGATCAGCTGGCAGGAAACAGAAGAGCCCTGGGTTCCTGGCAGCACAGAAGACTCCCACTTCCACATGGATGACCTGGATTCAAATCCTGGCCTTTTCTGAGCAAGTTACCTCTCTAGGTCCAGTTCCCTCCCCTGTAAAACATCAGTTAACAATGGTCACTGGTAGGATTATTAAGAGAATTAAATGAGATCTTTCACAAGGGTCTCTAGCCTGGGAGGGGACGCAGAAAATGGTATCAGAGCCACAGAGTATAAAACCATGGGCATTTCCCCCCTTATTGTCGGCGTTTTTGATGTGTGTCCTGGCCTTGGTGGTTAATTTTGTTGTGCATTTTAAAAGGCAACAGTGCCCCAGGGCACTCACGGGAACTGCTTTGGAGCCTAGAGTGGGGAAGTCAAACTTCCTTGGTATGTATCCAAGGAGCAGATCAGCAAGAGTGGTGCCTATGCCTCCTATTGCAACCATGTCTGCTGGGGACAGTTTTTCCATTTCCGCAGACATCCCACTTCAGTGGGGAAAGCTGGAGGCCTCTGCTGACTCTCAGAAGCCTGGGAAAGCAATGGGAGCCTGCAGCTCCTGAGGGCACTGAGGCCTCTGTCCCACTGGTGTCGCACAGCAGTGAGGTCAGAAGTCAGGGGAGCCTGGATGAAAATAGCAGATCTGACCACAGGACAAGCATGGAGGCTGTTGCCAGTGTAGTCTTAGCTGTCAGACTATGATCCTCAGATCTAGGATATGGAGCAAGCCTGGTAAAAGCCCTCTATACCTCTGATCAGGTGGGAGGGAATTAAAAGCCATTCACTTACTTAATAAATAGGAAAATAGACTCGACACTGCAATTCAATGTTCATATTCGTTTCCTGTTGCTGCAGTAACAAATCGCCACAAGCTTTGTGCCTTAAAACAACACACATTTATTTATTCTCTTACGGTTCTGAAGATCAAAGTCCAAAATGGGTCTTACTAGGCTAAACTCAGGGTGTCAGCAGGGCTGCCTTCCTTTCTGGAGGGTCTAGGGGAACATCCACTCTCTAGACTTTCCCAGCTTTTACAGGCAGCCCACATTCCTGGGGGCATGTCCTTCTTCTATCTTCAAAGACAATAATGGCTGGTAGACTCTTTCTCTTTCATATGATGCCATTGCTCTGGTTCTGACCTTCCTGCCTCCCTCCTATAAAGATACTTGCGATTTCATCAGGCCCACGGGATAATCCAGGACAATCTTTCCATCTCAAGATCCTTAACTAAATCATTCTGCAAAGTCCCTGTTACCACTTAGGGTAACATGCTCACAGTTTCCAAGTCATGGACATCTTATTCTGCCATGGCAGACTCCCCTCCTAGGGTCCCATCACAGCCCAGACTGATTTCCCCAGGTTTTAGCCCAGTATCAGAGAGGACACTTTCGTATTTCCTGCCTACCTCCAATTCCCTGGTTTTCTCCAACTATGCTAACTCGGATCACATGCTCTCTACCAAGCCAGTTGCCATGGCTGGTGGGTGGACCTGAGTCTTAGGTCCAGCCCTGGAGCTAGAGTGGGGTCAGGCCTCACAGTGATCAGGAGGAGAGGCGGTATGACGCCTCCAAGGGGAATCAAGGAGCCTTGCAGAAGAGGGAGTGGACACTTGCTGTGATAGACTGCAATGATCTCAGGAAACACGGCCATATGCAGGTGGAAGAAATGGTGAATCCCACAGCCAGCACAAGGTAGGGCCATAATTTAAACCTATGTGAGACCAGTTCTTGCCAGGCTATTATCTTTCTCACCCTATGGCTAATGTGGCACTAGCAGATCTGTTTCGTGCTGGGAATGCCATGCAGCACAGAGGTGGCCCGGGTGACAACCTCATCTGAGGTTAGTATGGGACGTACTGAGGACGGTACATGGTTAACACAATCCCTGGCAAGGTAGTACCTCAGAGCAAAGGGAAATTTCCATTTCACTCAAAGAATCTTTAAAGCCAAAACTCAAATCAAAGAGCAAAGTATAATAACTTCCTCTGGGCAAATTTATAATTAATCCTGGATTAATTGGCCTTAATGAAGTTGAATTAATTACTAGCTGTTTATAAAGAACTTTGAACTATCTTAGTACAAAATAGCATGAAAGAAACAGAAAGGAACCAGCATCACATTAACATTAAGAACAAATCCCAAATAATCGCAGTTCTGCAGGCCGTTTCCCATCAATCATTTCCCAGGCCGGGGCCCAGCCTGTGGAACGGTAGGGGCCCCAGGAGTCTGCTGCAGAGGAAGATGTATCTGTAGGCTAAAGGTTTGGGGGTGAGTCCATTCAAGAAGCAGTTATGGAAATTTTGCGTGTACCAGCCCCTGGGCAATCAGAGATGTGTAAGGGACCCATATCCTTCTAAGACGGGAGAGCACCAGAGCTCCAGCCAGGTCTAAAGGAAACTCCACTCTGTGTGATAGATGCCAGGACAGAGACAAAATACACAATAGAGTGGTGTGAAGTGACCTGTATTTTGCTGGCAACAGCATTCCAGTTTCTATAGGCATCTCCCCACCCCGTCTGTGTTCCCCCTGGCCCTTGGAGTGAGCTTATGACTTACATCTGATTAGGCAGAGCACTGCCTTTCTCTTCTTGATGCAGAGGCACAAAACTTCACCAGGGACAGTGAGACTCTTTGGGGTGGGGATTTTGTAGGGTTGCTGTGGTTGTAACCTTGGAGGTGCTGGCAGCTATGTTGTCACCATGAGGAGAGAGCCTGCCTAGGAATGGAGGCAATCCAGAGGAAGGAGAACCAGAGACAGTCAGAGAAACAAAGTTGGTCCTTTGTGTCATCTGAGCCTCTAGATGAGGCTGTGACAGAAACAAGCTTTTCCTCTAGACTTTTAAATTGGGTTTACTTATTTAAATTTACAAACACTGATATAGCACTTACTATACAACAGGCATTGTTCTAAGTGCTACATAAATACCAGTTCATTTAATCATCTGAGACCTGTGAGTTAGGAACTATTACGTCCTTCTATTTTACACATGAAGAAACTGAGGCACAAAGAGGTTTTGTAACTTGCCCAAGACTACACAGCTTTCAGATGGTGGAGGCCGGTTGCAAGCACATAGCCTGCCTCCAGATTCTGTGCTTTTATCTGTACCATGGGCTGATACATTTCCTTTTTTGCTCAAGTCAGCTTCATGGTGGATTTCTGTCATTTACTCTCAAATACTGAGGCTAGTATAGGACATGGCTGGAGGAAGCTTCCAGGTGTGCCAGGCAAAGGCACCAACCAGTGGGTCAGTGTAGAGCAGGGGGGATCCACACTGTCCATTTGCAGGACTGTACAGGTTCATGGTGGCCAGACAGGAGAGTGGGGCAGCTGGGAGGAAGCAGTCCCCAGGAACTGGGATGAGGCTGCTAGTGGAGTGGGGAGAAGGGCAAGATCAGAAATTCTGTTGGTTATATTAAGTGTTGACATTCAAGTTGGTATATAAGCCTGCAGTTAGGACCTTTTCATTAGAGAGTTCATGGCCCTTAAAACCATGAGTCAGGAGATCACTGAGGAGTGAATGTAAAGAAGGCTGAGCTCTGGGCCTGCCTGGGTCCACCTGTACCCGACCCTGGTGTGTCTTTGCACGGTTATTCTAGGCCATTCAAGAAAATGTATAGAGGAAGTGTCTTTTGATTGTAAACATCTTACACACATGGGTGTGCATCTTACCTTTTTTTCACCTACTAATATATCTTAGAGATTGTTCCCAAGTGGTACACAAACAGCATTTTTTGGTCTTTTCAAGGGCTGTATAATATTCCACTGTGTAGCTCTACCACACTCTCTTTTTCTAATCAAAAATTTTTATTATGGAAAAAATTTCACACCTATAGAAAAAGTACCCAATCTCAACAATGACCAACTCACGGCCAATTGTAGTTCATCTACACCACCACACACTCTTTCTTTCAAATTATTGTCTCTTGGCAACTTGTTATTGTGATTTGACATAATTTCAAATTTACCGTAATGTCCCTTTTGAAGGCCAATTAATTTGTTTACAATATTTTGCTAGTATAAATAACACCGTAAAGAAATACTAGAAAATGATTTTTCACAAAGGCCACATTCCCCAAGGCCCAAGAGAACAAGGGACTGGGACTAAACTGCTTTTAGAGAAACTCCCCTGAGGAATGGGGCCTGAACGGGGATCACAGATCCCAGCATTGCTGAGGTCCTTTTCTCTGGGCAAGGGTCCCAGCCTCAGCCTCTGTTTCTGACACCAATTCCAGGGTGTGGGTTTTCCCACACCACCAAGAAATTCTCTGATGCCAGCTGGGTTTTGTTAAAAGACTAACTGAGACACATTAAACATTTTAAGAGTTTATTTGAGCCAAAATTGATTCAGAGCAGGCAACATCCCATCTAGCAGAGACAAAGGAGCTCTGAGGAGCTGTACAACATAAAAAACTTTTATAGGCAGAAGGGAGCTGAACAAGGAAGTTATACTAGGTCAAAAGCCTGTTGGTTGGTATTGCAAGGTTACTTGCCTTCAGGGGATAATGGAGGCCTATCAAGCTGATGACCTAACTGGCACGGATCAGGCGATTCCTGCTCAGGTGTTTAAGATTCCATTTTTGGGACAGCCAACACTCTAATTAAGTCTTGCTTTGATGACATGGGGCTTAGCATAAGCAACTCCATTTTGGGCCTGTGTCTTGCTTTTAATGGTGTTGATGGTGTTCAGGGCAGGCTGCTCCTAAATATGCCATTTTGGCATAGTGATTATTTTGAATTACAGTTACTTAAGGAATAGCTGGTAAAGGAAGGACACTGATCCTCTCTGTCCCTCAGAAAACAGGAAATAAATCTCCCCTGTGAAAGGTACCCTCCCTATATCAGGAGATGAAGCGATATCCTTATCATTAGAGCGAGGGAATTCAGGGCAGAGAAGGCTGTATAAACAAACCTTGTTACTTCCTCACTAATATACTGCTCTAAGCCCAAACTTTTTCTTGCCAATTTTCATAAATGGATTGTTTTTTTGTCTAAAAGGAAGAAAAGCTTGAGTCTTATTTTTTTGGGGCTCCCATACATATGAAATTAAGTGTTTTTCTCCTGTTAATCTGTCTTAAGTCAATTTAATTATTAGGCCAGCCAAAGAACCTATAAGGGAAGAAGGGAAAAGTTTTCCTCCCCTACAATGTCCTACAATTGAATTCCATTCTGACACTATTTACCTGAGATAGTGACAGATTCCACAGGTTAGGGGCTTAGTCCTGTAAGACTCTCTCACCCACAGCTTCAGACTCCACTTCCAAGTCCAGGTTGTCACCTGTGCTTCTGACTGACGAGCTATAGACTGGAAGGTTTCAATGACACCCCTCCTAGGTTTTGATATTTTGCTAGAAAGGCTCACAAAACTCAAAGAAAAAATTTGCTTACTGGATTTCAGATTTATTATACAAGGATATAATACAGGAGCAGCCAAATGGAAGACGTGTATAGGGTGAGGTATGCGGGAAGGGGGAGAGGGCTTCCATGCTCTCTGAGGGCATCTCGAATCTCCACGTGCTTATCAACCTGGAAGTTCTCTGAATACTATTCTTTTGGGTTTTTATGGAGGCTTGAACACACAGGTGTGGTTAATTAAATCTTGGTTCATTGGTGATCCATTTACCTCCGGTCCCTCTCTCCTCCCTTATGTCAGGGGGTAGGACTGAAAGTTCCAACCCTTTAACCACGTGGTTGGCTCCCTTGGCAATCCGCCCCATCCTTAGGGACGTCCCAAAAATCACCTCCTTAGTTTAACAAAAGACAGCTTTATGAGGTGTCATCATAGGAAAATCCAAGAACTGGATGAAGACCAAATACATATTTCTTATTATAAATCACAATATCATAGCCTTCGACTGGCCCTCCAGAGCTTCTATCTTTGCTGTTTTAGAAGGCCACATCTTCAGGCTAAACCCATACTTGGAAAGACATTTTCACAGTGAGTTTAGCAGTGTCTTCTCCCGGCCACACCACATGCAACATGGCCCAGCTTGTTGCTGCCTCCGGATCTGCTGTTTCTTCTGCCCTGCATGATCTTTCCTCAGTTTCCCTGTGCATGGCTGGCCCATCTGATCGTGCTTTGTCAGCTCAATACCTCTTCTTTAATGAATGCCTCCATCTGTCACTCTCAGCCACACTGCCTTGCTTGATTTCCTCTAAACTAGTTCATCATTATTTGTCTCATCCAGTGTTGTATTCCCAGCTTGAACAGTGCCTGGCCCAGAGAACGTGCCCAATCACTATTGGTTGGCAGGCTGAGTAAAGGAAGGAATGAGTGTCTAAAGCCAGAAACTTGGGTATTATCCCAGGCTCCTCCCTCTCCCTCATTGAAGTCTCATTTGTCACGAAGTCCTGTCAGTGGGAAATCTTTATGAGTCCCCAACTCTTTACCTGAAGCTCCTGGGGCCAGATGTGAATCCAGAATTTTTCAGATTTTTGAAAGGTAATACAGAGGATAAACTACACGGCCACCTCAGTGGAAGATGGGGAGGACCTAATAATCATATTAATATTTCTCTAGCGAAATAATGTGAGCACTTGAAAAGTGGGTGCATAGCAGCTTCTTCCATCTTGCCAATCTCTTACTGCACAACTGACCCTGGGGATATAGCAAGAATCTGGCTGAATTTTATTCAGCCTCAGAGCTTCCATCTCCTTGGCACTTGGGAGACAGGACTGGACTCACTCAGGGGCTCATATCACATGCTGCTGGTGGGGTAGGACCAGTCTTGGAGCCAGGCCTGCTGGGAAGGGTGGTGGAGTTGAAGGCAGGAAGAACTGGGTTAAAATCCCAGCCCTGCTGCTGGTAAGCTAGTAGGTGTTTGGGCCCAGGTTAACTGCTGTCATGTACAGCCCCAAGTCTCAGTCTTAACATGGCAAACATTTATTTCTCTCCCCTTCAAAGACCTATGCAGGGTGACTGAGTGGACGTGGGGGAGTTTCTGCTTCATACAACCTTATGGGGACCCAGAGACCCTCTGTCTTGAGACACTGCCCTTCTCTGGCCTTTGGATTATCTCCATGGAACCAACAGATGGGAAAGAGCGTGGAGGATGGTCCAAGGGAAGCTTGGAGGTGGCAGGCATCATTACTGTTCCATGGGCCAGAATTCAGTCACATGACTTTTGCAAACTGCAAGGGAGTCTGGGAAATGTAGACTAGTTGTGTTCCCAGATGAAAAAGGAAAACAGCTTGGTGAACAGTAGCCAGATTCTGCCCTTCCTTTGCTTAGTTAGGACTTGGCTTACAGTTTGCTTCTTCTCTGAGAGGTCTCCTCTGTCACTTCCTTAACCCTAAATCTGGGTTAGGCCTTCCTTATGGGCTGCCTTTATTGTTCTTTTTTCCCACATCATTACATTTGCATTGTGTTGAACATTCCTGTTTACTTATTGTTTCCTACTCTAGATAAGGAGAGCAGGGACTATATCTGGCCTTTTTGATGTTAGATTTCCAATTTCTAGTGCAGTGGCTGGAACATAGCCACTCAATTCATATATATTAACTTAATGAACTTCTCTGAGAGTACCAGCAAAAATAGGACTGTTGCAGTGTGACTACTGCGTTTGCAAGCACCTACCAGTGGCTTTCCCATCAGTGAGTACCATGTGCCTGGCAAATAGAAGTGTTCCATCTGGCCCTGCCCCAACCCCTGCCCTAAGTTTTCATCCTGTGTTGTACAAGTCTCTTCTCAAGTGCCAGCTGTGTGTGTGTCCCCCTCCTCCCTGGGCCACAGGATGGACCGGACCATGTTTGCTTATCTCTGGGACCCTGCTCCTAGTGCAGGGCCTGGATTACAGAAGGCATCAGGGAGTACTTACTGCATGTGTGAACATACCAGAACATGGCCTAGCCCTTCACAGAGGGCAAACTGGCTGCCAGGCAGAATCAAGTGAATTTTATGCTTGACTACCGCAGTTTAAATTAAAAGGTAAAGGAGTTGCTGACAAGAGTCAGATTTCATTCACAAACACACTCTTTTCTTGAAAAATGGAGAGATGGGACAATGCTAGGTTAGCATTCCTGTCTGATATCAGTTGGCTGAAGCTGAACAGGGGATTCCCCCCTTGCACAGGACATGTACTCTCCTCTTCTTTCTGCTACTCTCTGGCACCTTAAACCCTGTTAATTTCTCTTCTTTGAGTTACCTGGCCTGTGTAGTCACTTAAGTTTATGGTCCCTGGTTGTTGACTGTGGTTGACAACCTTTTTAGTGGTTCCAGACACTTGGGGAACCTAGCGAGAGTTCTGTACTTTCCTTCCAGCACAGGCATATTCACAAGACAAGTGTGAATTTACATCCAAGTTGGAGCTCTGCAGCCCCTCCTAAGGCCAGGCTGCAGCCTCCCAGGGTGAGAATTCCTGAGCCACAGAGAACATCTCTGTCTTCCTTCTACGGGCTTTCCCAGATGTTCCCATGGCTAGCTCCTCATCATTGGCGCCTCAGCTCATCAGCCGCCCCAGAGGACTTCCCTGACCATCCACTGGAAGGTAGCTGTCCTCCCTTCCCTTTTAATTCCTGCTTTTATTTTCCCTAGAGGGTTTCTCAGTCCCTGAAATAGTCTGGCTCAGTTCACCTGTTTCTTGTCTGACCCACTGTCCACGTTATCTCAACGCTATGAACGGGCAGTGCCTGGTACCCAGGGGGCACTTAATAAGAGCTTGTTGAAATGAATGAATGGAGGGATAGAGTCCCCACAATCTCCGTCTCCACGAGGCTTCAGGTGGGAAGAGCCAGGTGAGAGGGCAACCCTGCAATGGACGACCTCGGTTAAGTCCTGTTATTGGGGCAACCTCCTTCTGAGCGGTGCCAGGTAGGGCCCGCGGGCGCCGGGAGGGCGGAAGCTTCGGGGCCGGAACGGGCGGGCCCCGGCATGCGAGTTGCGGGGGGGCTGCTTAACCGGCCGGACCGCAGCGGCGACCGCGGGAGGGGCGGGGCGGGGCGGCCGGCCGTGTCCGAGGCGGCGGCGGCGGCGGCATGGCCGGGCGGCGGGTGAATGTGAACGTGGGCGTGCTGGGCCACATCGACAGCGGCAAGACGGCGCTAGCGCGGGCACTGAGCACCACGGCCTCCACCGCCTCCTTCGACAAGCAGCCGCAGAGCCGCGAGCGCGGCATCACGCTCGACCTGGGTTTCTCGTGCTTCTCGGTGCAGCTACCCGAGCGCCTGCGGTCGGCGCTGCCCGCGTCCCAGGAGGCGCCCGAGGCCGAGCCCGGCGAGCCGCTGCTTCAGGTCACGCTGGTCGACTGCCCCGGGCACGCCTCCCTCATCCGGACCATCATTGGCGGTGAGCGCGGGCCGGGGTGGAAGCCGGGCTCGGGGGTGCTGGGCGGAGCGGCCGGGCTCCGTGTCCTAACTGGCCCGAGCGGCTGCCGGGGAAGGGACTCACCTCGCCTCAGGTGGGGCCACCGACGTCCCGAGAGGCGGACGTGACCCGCCCGAGGCCCCGCCGCGAGGGAGCGGAGGCTTTGGGACTCGAACTCACGGTCGGCTGACTTGGAAGGTTTTCCCGTCTAGCACGACGGAGCCGGGAAGGTGCTTCCCTCAAAAAAAAAAAAAAGTTCTCTCACGATGTGTTTGAAATTCACGAACAAGTTAAGAAAACTCAAAGATTACAAAAGGGTGTACGTAACAATGTCAAAAAAAGTCTCCATTCACCAGTCATTTGATCTCCTGGTTCCCATTCCCAGAGTCAACCACTGTTCCCAGTTTCTTGTGTATCATTTTAGAAAAACTCCATGTGGAGACAAGCATGTCTTATATATGTAAACCCTTCCTCTTTTCTTAACTATATGGTAACACCACATACACTGTTCTGCTGAACCCTAAGGCCTCATATCTCTACGTACAAAGCTACATTATTATTTTTACAGGTCACATATAGTTCCATTGTACATTTGTACCAGCATTTTCTTAACCTCTTAATTATGGACATTTATATTGTTTCCCAGTTTTTGCTAATGATGCTTCAGAGATTTTTCTAGAACAGAAGTCTCTGGTGGGTGTGCTAGTGTAGCTGTACGATAAGCCTAGAACTAAACTGGCTGGGGCAAAGAACATGTGTATTTTCAGTCATGGTGGGTACTGTCAAAATGCTCTCCAAGGATGTTGTGCCATTTAATTTTTAATTCATGAATGCATTCTCCTTGTGAAGAAATAGAATGTTACATGAGACAAGAGCCACCCAACTACCTCTCCTCTCTCTCAGTGGAGGGATCCACCATTATACCTTTGTGGATTACTTTCCTAGACCCATTTTACTACACTTAAATCTAGGGAAAGGGCTTTAAGTCTTGTTTTGTTTTTGGAGAAAAATGTTACAATAATAATACCAGCACAAGGCACAAGAGGGTGTATTGCTAAATCTCCTGTCATTACTGACTCAAATATCTGGTTCTCTGTGCCCACAAGCACGTCTGGGAGTATATGTTGGGCTGATTTTATTGGTGTGGTGGTGGATGGCTGCATTGATTGCTGGGCATACCAGCTCCCAGCTATACTGATGAGTGTGTTAAGTACTTTCATACTTCCCCACTGTTCCATGCTGCAGGCAGTCTGAGACTATTTCCCCATTTTGTAGTAGAGGAATGGAGGCTCAAAGAGGAGAAGGGACTCACTCAAGGTCATACTGCCTAAAGCCTTCTACTAAAGCTCTGTTTAAGTCATCAGATGACTACTAAGGGGCACATGATCCTTTCTACTCTTTCCTTCCCCTTATAACTGAGTTTTGTTGGGTCCCATCCAAATACATTTAAAGATGTGTACTCTGAGCCAGTCTAGGTTGGAGATGGAGAAGACAGGTTACAAAAAACAAGAAGGCAAACTCTTTGTCTTTTTTAGTAAACAGTGTAGGCAAGTGGCAGAGGGCATACTTTTGGAGTCAGAACTGGCCTTGAGGCCTGGCTTTCTCCCTTACTGTGTGACCTTTGCACCCAGTTCTGGACCTCTCCACACTAGGTAACCACACAGCTCGTTATCAGCTTTGCTTCTCTTGCACCTTTGCTGCTTCCCTGCAGAGCCTGCAACAAGTGTAATGGTTATCATGGAATAGTTGAGGAAACTGGGACTTAGGAAGGCTGCTTGACTCCAAACTAGAGCTTTTTCCTCGGTCACTTTATACTACCCCTGCCTCCTTCTAACATAGACATTTATAGAGAAGCTCTTCATAGGACAAAGATTTCAGGTGCCAGCTTGATCCTATGTAACCAAATTATAATGCCCCCAAGAATTTGGCAAGTCTTTGCTTTAGGCTGTATACTCACAGAAGAAAAGAAGAGGGATTTTTCTCTTCTTGTACATACTTTGTGTTACTAATTACTTATTTCCTACCCCCTAAGGAGGAGACTGTCCTTCTCACAGGCATTAAAATGTGACCTGAGCACATTGGAGTGATGAGACCAAAGTTGCTGCTGTTCTTCCTTAAATAGGTCATAGTCCCATCCTCCTCTTCAGGGAAATGAGAAAAAAAGTAGATTGTTTTTTCTTTTGAGGGGAAGAGTGCCGGCATTTGAGCACCTGCTCTGGCCTAGGCCCATTGCTAAGAACTTGTGTCTGTGCAGCAACCCCAAGTGGTGGGAGTGTGGAGGGATGGTAGCCCTCCTTTCCGGATGAGGAAACTGAAGCTTGGGAAGTAAAATACCCTGGGCTGATGTCAGAGCCAAAATGTGCTGCCCCTAACCTGGATGTGGTTAATATCTTTTAGCTGTCTCGTGATCCACAAACCCAGGGACATCTTTGCCGTCTTGAAATGGCTCCAGAGGCTGAAATCATGGCTGTGGTAACTGGACTCCTATAATTCTGGACCTTGTCTTTTCCTTCACTGACCATGTGCCCTCCTCTTCCCTCTTTTCATTCCCCACCTATAGGCAGCATCCTGGGAGGTGTTCATCATGTCAAACCTTAGCTTCAGGACTTCCAGGGGCTTCTCATTGTGCTTAGAGTAAAATCCAGCCTCCTCTTTATGGCCCACAGGGCCCACATCTGGCCTCTGCCTGTCTCTGAGCCTTATCCGTTGCCCAGTCTCGCTGCCTGCGTTGCACCTATTGAATAGGCTGATCTTTGCACCTGCTGTTCCCTCTGTTTAGTACATCTGGCTCCCCATTTAAGTCTCAGCTTGAGTGTTACCTCTGAGAGGCCTCCTCTGCCTTACCCAGCTGAAGCGTCTCCAGCTCTCTCCCCTCGTACTTTCTCATGCCCGTTTTATTTCCTTATAACTCTTTGCACTCTTTGATACTCTGTGTGTTTACTTGTTAATTGTCTCTGTCCTCGTGAGGGCAGAGCAGGAGCTGTGTCTGTCTTATTCACTGGCACATTCCCAATGCTTGGGCCAGGGCCTGGCATGTGGTAGGCACTTGGTAAGTTCTGAGTGAATGAAATGTGTACCAGCTCCTTGGCTAGCCACTGTGGTGAGCAGAGAGCCTTCTTCATGGGTTAGTGGATGCGAAGCAATCAGCGGAGGCCTGGCCTATAGTAGGTATGTTATGTTGTTTTAGTAGTTATGCATGTTGATTCCTTCCCTCCCTCTAGGAGCTGATAGCAGAGCCTCTGAGAGGGCACTGTCCCACATGCAGAGTGACCTACTGGAGCTCTTTGCACATTGGACAAAAGCAGGAATGGCTCACTTTGCTGGGGGGTGGGTCATAAGATAAGTTATAGTGGGTCATAAGATAAGGTATAATGGGGAAAGACGAACAAGGCTCTGGGGCTTAAACCTGACATTTTGTCTGTTTTAGTTCAAAGATAATTGCCAGCATTTGGGCGTGGCTGGAAGTCAGCATGGTGTGTGGGGAGGTGGGCTGAAGATGGAGGTAGAAGGGTTGGTGGGCCAGATCCTATAGAGTAGGAAGTGTTGGGCTTAGATCAGGCCCTTAGTGTAGATTTCTCCTAAGGGCCTTGGCAGGCTTCTAAAGTAGGTTTGTGACATGATCAGACCCGAGCTTCAGAAAGATGGAAAATTGCTGGGCAGGGCCTCCTACCAGCAGCAGATAGTGGATCTGTGCCTGCATTTGCTGGGAGATTGGGCTCTCGTTAGAGTTCCTGCCTTGCTATGAATGAGCTAGACCCCTTGTTGAATACATTATCCCCAGTAGAAGGAAATTAGAATGATTGTCTGAGTCCCATGATGATATCTCTGAAGTTTAATATATCTTAAAGTCGGCTGTCTTTAATTCCGTTGCCCGCTCCCCCAAAGTACTTTCATGTACAAAAGAATCCTTTTTTCTTAACTTAGAGAAAATTGGGTTTTATCTTCTTGATCCATGTGGCCATAGATAAAAATGCTAAGTGGTGCAGGGGGTTTAATAGTGACAACAGTGCTTAGCATTTATTTAGTGCTGTCCCTATGCTGGTTGTTTTTCTGTTTACCCCTCACAGCAGTCCTGTGAGGTAAGAGGTGATAATCCTATCTTACAGATGGAAAAGCAGAGGTTCAGAGAGGTCAGGAAACGTAGTTCACAAGTGTCAGGGAGGTTTGAACCCACCCACATTGATCTGACCACACGGGCCATCCTCTGGCCTTCTCCATGTCAGTGAAAAAGTATACCCGTCCATGCCTGCCCCCGCAGTGGGGTTTCAGGGCAGTATTTTTCTTTAATCCATTTTAGAGTATAAATCTTTCAGGGTTAGAACTTCAAAAAGATTCAGTAATGTATGTTTTAAAGACTTGGGTGGGGGTGAGGGACTTGGACCTATCCTCAATCTAATGCTGGCAGGAAAGAGGAGAGCTGAAAAATGCTGGTATCTTGGCTTGGCAATTTATAGTCCTCTGGTGGCTGCTAGGATTAACAGTGTATTGTCTCCGGGTCTTTTGTTGCGGTTGTTAATGAGCACAGCTCCTCTGCCACGACTTGTCGCCCTGATCTCTTGCCTCTTGTGCCCACCATTTAAGTGGTGCTTCCTGTGTGGCTTGGACCCTCTCTGGGCCCTCCCTAGCCAGAGCTGCTGCGAGCTGCCAAAGCGCTGTAAGTCTGACTCAGGGTTACTGTCTTCCGAGGGAAAACAGTCAGCAGCCCAGGGAGAGAACATCTTTGTAATACTTAAGCTGCTTTGCCTTCTCTGTTTTTCCAACTTTGTGTGCTGTTGCTGCAGATGTGGAGGAAGCGCTTGTCCCTCTGGCCGGTTTTACCATGGCGTGCGTGTGCCCTTCGGTTTTGCAGTCTGCTGAGACACTCTCTCCAGACCCAGGAGACATGCTGTTCATGTGTGAATAACTATGTTTTCAACCAGATTTCCTACGCTACCCTTTGGGCATCTGCACATAATGCCCAGAAGGCAGCATGGTACAAGGGATAACAAAGTGGGGGCCCGGCCACAGCAGGAATTGGGGTGTTACTTGAATGTAAAACCAGCCAACCAAACGCTCAAACACTTTTGGTTTCCTTTGGCCTTAGTTTTCTTATGAATCTGTGTAGAAATACATTGTATTACACTATGGTATTCATATATGTTTGTCTTAAAATATGATTGCATATTTAAAGGGGGATATAAGTGGAAATGCTTCTTTCACTTTAACTTCTTTAGCTCCAAGCATCTGTCGGGGCTTAGTTCCCTGTACGTTTGTGCTCGTGCAGGGAGAGATGGCTTCTACTTTTCTTTGCTAAACAGTATGCACCTTAGCTGAAGATTCTCCTCTCCAGGCCACTTCTGCAATGTCCTTTACCATCAAGCGAAGCTGAGGCCAGTACTGGACTCCCTTGTGTTAACTTGTTTAAAACCTCTTTCTGTCCAATAGGAAGTCAGCCTCCCTCAGTGCCAAGTGTGCTTCTATTCAGGTGGAAGTTTTCTGTTTTGCCTGCTACCTTATTGCTCTCTGACCCCCCATGATCTCCTTCCAAGTTGGAGTCTTTAGCTATCTCGAGGAGACTCTCAAGTTGAGCTTTGTCTGCAGCCCTTTCTCCTGGCGCTGGACAATGGGTGACTTTGCTCTGGTTTGGGTGACAGTGTGGGAGTAGTGCAACATCAGAGTTTAAATTAATGCAGAATATTTGAGCAGGAACCAGCAGGAAAGAAAAATGGAAGCAGGTAGTCATATTTCATTCTGTTGGGGTACATTTTTCTTCTCATGGGGCTTGCCCTTGAGAACAAAACATATCAAATGTTAAATCAAAGAATATTTTTGTAGTCATGCTAGGAATAGAAAATAATGCAAAGACTTTGCCTTCTTAAGGCAAATATTTTGCTGGAAGGTTATAATCAAAGTCAGAAGGAAATCATAGCCACAGCTTTTGGTAAAGCTGTAATCATTTAAAATTAATTGCTTTTAAACTTTTCACTTAGCATCTCCTCCTTTGTTTTTTATCAGCGTGTCTCTCGGCTTCTTCTTCCAAATCACTCCATCCAAGTTGGAGAAAGATTTGGGCAGGCATCTCAGGAAACAGCCTGTCAATTAAGCCCTGACACATATTCCTTGCCCTGCCATTCTTTCGTTGGCCGGACCCTCGGCCAGGCTGGGGATGAGGCACCCTTGTGTTGGAGCTTGAGACTGTTCTCTTTGACCAGGAGGCCTCTGCAACTGTCGGGGATGACAGTGTCTACAGCTCTTGTGCTCTGGGAAACCCCAGGCCCCAGTCCTGGTGAGGTAGGGCCTGGCATTTCTGCAGCAGCCTCAGGGTGGAGCAGCGAGGGGGAATGAGCCCTTGAAGGTCTGGGCTGGGATTGCCCCTTGTGCCTCCACTGCAGTGCTGCCCCGGCTGGCTTCTACCTGTTCCCATTATTCTGGGGTTTCACAGAACGGAGGCATTGTCTGAATTATCCTCTAGCTCTTAGGGTCAGTCCACAGCCTGGCACATAGTAGATACTCAATAATGTTTTTAGACATTTTTGTTGAGATATAATTCACATACCATAAAATTCTCCCATTTCAAGTGTACACTTCAGTAGTTTTCAGTATATTTACAGAATTGTGTAGCCATTGCTACAATCTAAGCTGAGAATATTTTCATCCCTACAAAAAGAAGCCCTGTACTCATTAGCAGTCACTCTCCATTCTCCCCCTCCCCCAGGCCTGGGCAACCACCAGTCTCCCTTCTGTCTTTGTAGATTGGCTTATTCTGGTCATTTCCACTAAATGGGATCATATATATGTGGCCTGTGGTCTGGCTTCTTTGACTTAGTGTAATGCTTTCAAGGTTCATCCATGTTGTAGCATGAACCACATTCCTTGTCTTAAAGTCTGTTTTACTTATTTTTAATTGTGGTGAATTACATATTACATAAAATTGACCGTCTTAACCATTTTTAAGTTTATAGTTTAGTGGCATCCATCTCCGGAACTCTTTTCATCTTACAAAACTGAAACTCTGTCCCCATGAAACACTTAACTCCCCCTCCTCCACCCCCAGCTGTACTTCATTTCTTTTTACGGCTGAATAGTATTCTGTTATTTGGATATACTCCATTTTTGTTTTCTAATCCATTCATCAGTTGATGGACATTTGGATTGTTTCCACTGTTTGGTTATTGTGAATAATCCTGCTTTGAACATCTGTGTGTAAGTCTTTGTATGGACATGTTTTTATTTTCTTAGGTATCTGTCTCAGGGTAGAATTGCTGGGTTCTGAATGACTCTATTTCTACCATTTTACTTTCCCACCAGCAATGCATGAGGGTCCCAATTTCTCCACATGGTCACCAACACTTGTTAAGGTCTGTCTTTTGTATTATAGCCATCTTGGTGGATGTGAAGTAGTATTTAGTTTGCATTTCCCTGAGGGCTGGTGATGTTGAGTATGTTTTCATGTGCTTGTTGGCCATTTGTATATATTTTTTGGAGAAATGTCTATCCAGAGCCTTTGCCCATTTTTTGGGGGGGGGGGATGATTTGTCTTTTTATTACTGAGTTGTAAGAGTTCTTTATGTATTCTGGATTCCAGTCCTTTATTAGAGATATGATTTGCAAATATTCTCTCCCATTCTGTGGGTTATCTCTAGTCAGTAATATTTGAGTTAAACAAATAATTGAGTTGGATTAAGTAAATGAACCTATTGAGAGGATTAAATATCTCCAGTACGTTACCTGGGCTGTGGTAGGTGTGTGATAAGTGCCATTTCCTTGTTTCTGGAGGGCTTGTTAGGTCCCTCCTGTCCTCCCTGGATCTGCCCATGGCTGCCTGTCCTTCGTGCCTGTCAGGAGATGGGTCGTCCTGCCTGTTCATCCCTTGGCGGGGTCTCATCGCACCTTTGGGTCTTGTCCGGGACCTGGCCTGCACATCATTCTGATGGCCCATACATCTTTAAGATTTTTAACAATTCATTGCCAGCATTTAGAAATCAGATGTCATATAACACCGCAGATTCTTGGCTTCTCTGAAACACGAGCATTTTCATATGCATGGGGCCACACTCCAGCACAGTGGCCCTGGCCTGGGGCTGAGTAGCACCTGGAGCTGAGTAGAGAGGCCTGTGCTCTTCAGATTACCTCCTCTTTCTGTTGTGTGCCTGGGCCCTGTAGACATTTGCACTTCTAGCCCCCGTTTTGAGGGCTGTCTGTATGGTGGAAGAGGATCCATGGCATTGTTACTTGGTGTTTTCATCCACTTCTTCAGAGCTTGTACTGTTAGGTATTATGCACTTTGGTTTCGATGTGGGGGCAGATACAGGCAGATACTTCCTGTCTGCAAGGAGCTCACAGTCCTGAGGGCTGGGGGCAGTGCCAACAGCCCGTTAATATAAGATGCAGAGTTTTAAGGGCTTTGTAAGCAAGAGCCTAAGATGTGAGCGCCTCTGCCTAGACAGGCAAAAGGGGCTCCCATAGGAGGGCCACACTGGGCTGGGCCTGGAAGGGTGATCTGGAGGTTTCCAGGCAGAGAAAAAGAAAGGGCAGGGCAGAGCAGACCAGGGAAGAGCCCAGGCAGTCAGATGTGTGATGAGTGTACCTGGCTGAAGAAGAGGAACCGCCAGTGGCTGCCAGGACACACATCGGGGAAGTGGGGAGGTGAGGCCAGGCATCAAGGTCAGGAGGACGGACTGTCCTGGGGGAACTTTGAAGGATGTTTGAGATTTTGCTAGAGTAGATGATGGGAGGCTTACCAGCTAGAGGATCCTTGGTGGACAGAGACACAGACAGACCGTGGGAGGGCTGGAGTGCAAAGTTCATGGAGGAATGAGTGGGTTGTGAGGCTGAGCTCTGCAGGCTAGAGGGGCCCAGAGCTCAGGAACTTGTGGGGATGGGGGGCAGGTTTTACACTGGGAGATCCTTCTGGTGGCTTTTAAAGAGTGAGGAGAGGTCTCATGACAAGTGGTGTGGGGGCCAGGCATTCCTCTCCCCGTTCCCACTGCAGCTTTCAGATCCACCCGGAAGAGGAGAGGGGAGGGACATCAGGAGGGGACGTGTGGCTCTGGGGGTGCAGATGTGGGAGTGCTGAGCAGAGGCCCAGGATGGTCCGAAGGAAAGAGGGGGAATGGACATTTTGGGAGTATCTCCTGTCTGCTGGACGCTGGCCTAGACCCTTGGTTATCTTACTCCACCCTGCCAGCCAGAGCCGCAGGGAGGTGCTTCCCTCCACATTGCATCGCTCGTGACAAGAGACTCCTGAGGTCAGTAGCCGTCTCCAGGTCACACGTCAGCGGCGCTGGAGCCTGGGTTAAACCCAGTCGACTGCTTTCAGAGGCCCTGTTTGCCCCGAAGCTGCTTTCAGGCTTAAGCCCATCCTGAGGAGCTGTTTATAATTTGTCAAAAATAGAGATTTCTGCTTCCATTCTCCCCTGGATTATTTAAGTTTTGTTTTGTGTTAATTGGGTCTATTTTCTTGTGCTGTGTGATTAGGCTCCTGCTGCTTTGAAGTGGCCTTGGGCGGGTGGGGAGTCGGGGGGAGGACTTAGTTAATGTGGCGATCCTCTCTTGGCAGGAGAAGAAACAAGTTTTGCTGTTGAGAGAGAAGTTGACTTTCCCTCTTTCTGTATCTCTTGTGCTGTGATGATGCCTCTCTTGTCTTGGGGCCTTCAGGAAGACTAAAACAATTTCCTCTGTCTCTAACCTACTTCCTGAGGATATTTATTTGGTGGCATGTACAGGTGCTACCTAAAGATAAACCTCACTTTTCTCTTTTCAAGCTAGTGCTTGGAATTGCTAGTGGTGACCTGCTTGGCCTTGGGAACCTGCCCTGTCTGGCCTTGTGACTTCATCCTTTACCCTAGATTTATTTGGGTTGTGCAAAGCTCTGGGGGGTCAGTGATTTGCCCTTGGTCCTCTGACTCTGGAACGAGAGTGCTGCCTGCCCAATTATATTGCAGGGTGGCACTTAAAAAAACAGCTCTGCCTGTGGTCATTTCCAGGTGAATTTCAGGGCCTTATGCCATCAGCACCAAAGAGCCTGTGTGTGTGTGTGTGTGTGTGTGTGTGTGTGTGTGTGTGTGTACACTCAGTATTCTCTGTTCTCCAAAACAGTGATCCAGGGCATATGCAGTGAGGCCTCAGAACTCACTCTCTAGAGAAAAAACCCTTTACATATAAGAAGGACTGTGTTCTTCAGCACTTGCTGTGTGCTGCCCACAGACAGTGAGCCATGGGGAAACGGGGACGGGACGCTAGTATTTGCCAGCACAGGCGTGGTTTACCATCGGCACCCAGCATGGCCGAAGCAGGGCTGACAGGCACTGGCTGCAAGTGAGCACAGTGATTAACAAAATCACTCCTGGGGCTGGACCAGCACTTCCCAGCAGAATTTTCTGTGAGGATGGCATGCTCTGTAGTGACATAGTCTGGGATGGTAGCCCAGAGCCGCTTATGGCTACTAAGCACCTGTACTGTGGCTAGTGCAGCTGAGGACTGGAAATTTTAATTTGATTTATTTTAATTAATTTATACTTCAATAGGCAGTTCTAGACCTTTATATCCAAGTTCTTCTTGGACGGGTCTCCCTGCGAGTGAACAGGCCCTCACACTCCACCTCTGTAGGATCTCACTCCCCATTTCTTCACCTTCCCAGTGAATGATGCCCCTGTTCTCCCATGATCCTCAGCATGGCCCCCTTCTTCACCTTCACATGGCTCAGTACTGAGTCTCGCACCTCTGAGTGTCTTCTAACCCATGTCACCCTCCCTATCACTGTGGCTGCTACCTTAGGACAGGCCTCCACTAACGGGGGACTGGATGAGTGCAACATTCCTCCACAGTCTTTCTGATTCTAGCCCCTCTCTTGAATTTATTCTATCCTCCCCTCTGTAGCTGAGAACTCTTTCTAAATTGCTAATATAATTCATGATTTACTTCCCTGTTTAAAGTCTTCAGTAGCTCTCCATTGGTGTAAAAACCAAACTCCTAAGCATGGTGATGGGGCCCTTCTGATGGATCTGTGTCTCTTTCCTGTATCTGCCTGTCTCTGTCTCTCAGAACTCTAGGCTTAATGAACCATGTGCAGGATTCTGGACAGACAGAGCATGCTCTCTCACCCTGTGTCTTCTGGCCACGGGCACTTTCCTGGGAAGCCTCACTGTTGGCTCTCCCTAGCCTGGATTAGGTAACCCTCATTTGAAGGCCTGTAACTCCTATGCATACCATAGGATCTCATTTTCTCCCCATCTGTTGTCATCTCCTTTTCACTAGATTACATTTTCCACTAGGCTTGATCCATCTGAGGATGGGGGCCAGTTATCATTCAACTCTTATCTCCAAGGGCCCAGGACAGGCTATGGCACAGAGAAGGTGTTTGGTGTGTTCAGTGAATGAATGAATGAGTGAATGGATGGAGAAGTCATTTCCCATTGCCTGCACCCATTACCCACCGTCCTGTGGTGCTTTAAACCACTGGCCAAACAGAGTTCACAGTGGAGGAAGCCTGCCTTGAGGTTAGACAAGTTAATCTTTCAATGGAAATTCAATCCTCATATTTCATTTTCAGGCCACTTTGCGTAGCAAAGTAGTTTAACTCAGAGCAGATTTCTGCTGTGCTGATGGTTAATTTCATGGCCCACAGAGGGTCAGCACACTAACGCCGGGAAACACGGCGACCTCAGTGCAGCTCACCGCACACGGTGAGGGCCTGGAAGCCCTGTTGTTTTAGAGAAGCAGGTTTTAAACATCCTTCAATGGGCTGATTTTGAATTAACAGGGGTGACCTTTTCAAGCACATTTTTAAAAGCTATAACATAGATGCCTCCCAGACCGTATATTTTCCTTTCTGCACGCAGTTCAAAGGGGCTGAGTTGTCTCTCAGGTTTTTGCCAGCAGTCTTCAGCTTGACCCTGGTTGTTTAAATCTGCCGGAGGAAATTTGAACAAACTTGTACTTTGGTAATTCTTCTGCCTGTGTGAACCTTTAACCTTAAAAGGTCTCTTGTGGAGCCAGGGGCTGCACTGTCCCCGGCTGTCCCTGCTGGGGCTCTCAAAGGGCATTGTCTCGTATGTCTGTTTTCACTTTGCTACTGAAGTTCTTTTGAGGAAGGGTATTAATTCAGACCTGATTCTGAGACAGGAGGAGGACTTTTAAACTTGCCCCAGAGCTGGGGACGGGGAAATGAGCATAATGCAAGCCTGTGGCGGGTGCCAGTGATCGCCAGGCACAGGGTCTGTGAAGGCAAAGGGTGGGGAGGCCCCCAGAGGTGCTGGCAGCTGGGCGTGCTAGCTGCCCAGTGGGTGACCCCAGCCCTGCCCAAGTCTTAGTTGAGCAAATGACAAAAAGAGGTTCTTGTGTCTGATGGTCAGGTTTTGGGCCCAGAGTTGCTCCTGAAGGTCAACGTCCTGGAGTACCAGCTCCTTATCAGTCTGGGAGGTGAGGTGTGAACTCAGGGTTCACATACTCTTACAAAAGCTTGAGTGAGGTGAGACTTGCTGGGGAAGTGAAGAAGGCTTCCCAAGGCAAGAGGGTAGAGATTCAATGCTGTGGCTGTTGTCCTGCCCTGAGACTCTGAGTCACCTCTGTCAGCTGGCCGGGTTCACCATCTCACTCCCCATGGGTTTCTCAGTGGAAAGCCCAAGGACTCTCAAATGTGTGACATCCCAGCCTCAGGCCCCTGTGGGCCTGTGGCTGGTGTCTGGGTGCTGCAGTGTTGGGGGTGTGACTGCTCCAGTCCCTCTCCAGAGAGCTCCTTCTTGCTCAGGTCCCTACTCCTGGCCACTGGTGGGGGGCTGTTTGAGCACCTGGCCGGGCTCCTTGCCTTGTCTTCATTTCTTTCCCCAGGATTCTGAGTGTCCTGAAGATCTGGCTAGGTTATCCCTTAGGGTGAGACATCATAGAAGGAAAGGTATGTCATGACATTATTTAATCCACTCAACCAATTGTGAGCAGCCTAGCACATGCTGGGCGTTGGGTTTACATTGGTACACAAGGCAGAGGTGGTTCCTGCTTTCGTGTCTCTCACCACCTAGTAGTGGGGGAGACAGATGTTGCAGAAGTAAACAGGAATGTGCACAATTACAAACTGTGATTGTGCTGTGAAGGCCAGTGCAGGATGGCTGGAGAGGGACTACTTTAGCTTGGAGGCTAGGGAAGGCCTCTCTGAGGAAGTCAAATTTAGGGTAGAATCTGAAGGAGGAATGGGAGCCGGGAGCCGGCGACTGGAGCGTGGGGAGGGAGCAGCCTGCATGAGGGCTTGGGGGCAGGAGACAAGTAGGGTGTTCCGCAGGTGCAGGTCGGTGTGGCCAAGGGTATCAAAGCCAGCCGCTGCAGAAGAGACCTGATGTGGGACTGGCGTATTTGGACAAATATTTGAACTCTGTGTCAGTCTTGGTGCTGCTGGAGGATAAAGCAACCGCATGTCTGATCATTCTGGTACGAGGACAGAGAACAAGAGGGAGAAAGAGCCAGCCTTCTGGAGGTGTCTAGTGGCCGTATGGCTGTCCTGTTGGCCTTCACCGCCCTTAGTCCTGCCTGTTTCTGGTACTTTACCCTCAGTTTCTTTTCATGCTAGAGGAAATGGCTGAAGTGGAAATAGAGTTGACAGGTCTGGCATAAAGTGAACCAGACGGTTTACGCTACTCTGTGATTGTGTTTGGCCTTTAACATTGGCCCATCAACTGCGTATGATTTACAGGCCAGGTGGAGGGGAAGGATACATTCCTGAAGCGCTAACCCACACACTGGACACCAGAGATGGTAAGTGAAGTAGCTGAAGTCCCTGGTACCCAGCTCACCATCTGACTGCTGGTCACAGCCCATGGAGAACACTCCCTTAATATTTTCTCCATCCCCTTTCCTTCTGGGATGCCCATTGGGTTGAAGGTGACACACTACGGGTAAATTTTCTTTCTTCCCCAGAAATGAGTTTGGCATGAGATTAGCCCCTCCTGGATTGTGCCCAGAAGGGTGGAGGGGTGGGTGGAACATTTGGGTGGTTGTAGTTCAGAACTGGAAGTGGAGACTCAGGGAGGTCAGGGCCTCACCCTGGGAGTCCCTGCCCAGCCTCAGACTCCAGTGGATCTTTTCCTGCCTCTGATTTTCTCAAGTTTTTTAACAAGGGAATTGCAGTTCACATCCTTCAAGGCTCTCTTGAGATGCCAGTTTGGTCTTGTGGGGACAGTACTGTCCCCAGTTTGGAGGAGAGAATGTTTGGCAGTAACCCCACCTGGTTGGGGTCTTCAGAAAGGGAAAAGGAACAAATGTCTGAGCTTTAGAGGGTCAGAGCCACCCAGGCTTTCCCAGCCTTTTTTTTTTTTCCCTCTAGAAGCAAATGGAATCTCTTTTTTTCCTGACAGATACTTCCTAGATAAAAAGAAGTGCTATACTTGTTATTGTAGATTCATTAGTCATTTCTAGAAGTTTTTCAAAGTATGGAACAAGAAAACTTGCCACGGTAACCAATGAAGTTTTCTTCTCGAGGAATGAGTATTTTCTAGGAAAGATAAGAGTCGGTAATTTTTGGTCTGACTTCCTTGGCTGAATTTTACCCTCTTCCTTTTATCTCAAAATCTGCCTTGGAAGGCAGCCTGGGGACATTTTAGCAAGCACGCTGGTAACAGAGGTCTGCCATCCTTTTCCTGACAGACCTCCAGGCCCTGGAGAGGCAGCTGGACCATTGCAAGCTGTCCACGGGGCGCTGGGTGGAAACCACCTCCACACTGCTTCCAGGACTGTTTGGTGCACAAGAGGGCAGTGTTTGCTTACGGTCCTGGCTGGAGATGATCAGTGTGTAGGTGAACAGGTCAGCATAGTTAGAATGACCTCGGACTTTTTCAAGACAAAATAAACTGTAAGCCACAGTCAGGATGGCTTCCCGTATAAGTGCCTGACCCTTCCAAAAAATAGCTGCTTGCTATCTTTTCTTCCTTAAAAGAAAAATATTGTTTCTTTCAACGTTTATTTTTTATTTTTTTTTAATCAGTGAAAATACGGTTTGCAGCCCTGTACCTACAATGGCAGAGGTTAAAACGTGTTGCAAAAACAGAACAACTGCATTCTAATTAAAAACCATATGGAAAGATTTTTGTTTGAAGCAAGGGGTCAAATGTATATTCTCCCCCTTTCACATCAGTGTAAAGATTATCTGACTTAACTTTTAAAGCATTTGAAGATGTGGGCTTCAGTTATCAACCCTTCTATACTCGGTTTTCTTTTTCTGCAAGTTCATGGTATTAACCAAAGCAAGGAATTTCTAGGAGGAAAAAAAAAGTGATCTCCCTTCCTCCTGGAGGCCTAATGTACTATCGGAAATAGGCCACATTATGCTTTGTATAAGGATTCACCTATTTTCAACTCTTCTGTGGTGTTTTTCTGCAGAGGCTTTCAAGCCACAAGAACACCTATTAGTGTACATCCCCGTCCCACTGGATTCCATCCAGTGCCAGAATTGGGGTCTCACACCTTTTTTGTTCCCTGCCGCCTGCGACTACTGATTTCAGGTGCCTCCTGGTTGTTAATGCCCGAAAGTGCTTACTGTACAAGGACAGCCGAGGCCCGGGGAAATGCTACAGCGATGGTGGGTGGGATGGCGAGGTGGAAGGCACAGCCTGGACCTAGCGCTGGCCTCCCAGTGGCACTGCTACTTCACCCCTCTGAGCCTGTTGGCGCATCTAAAATGCAGGTGATTATCTTGTTGAGGGTGGTTGTATTGGGGAAAATGCCTATCAGCTTGTGGCACATAGTGGGGAGTGGTCTTGCTCCCTCTGGCCCTGAGCAGTTATAAGTATATGGGGGGGGAGGGTGGAGGAGTGGCCATGAGGCGCAGGCACGGATGCTGGTTCTTTTATTTGATTCACTATGCATGTCCGGTGCTGGGCCCCTCTGAGCGTCTGCAGCAAGGCAAAATGAAATCTAGGTGGGGGGTGCAGTGCTGTTGCCCTGAGCCTCTGATAGCCATCGAGGAGAAAAGCTGGGTTCCCAGGCTTAGCCCTATATGAAATCAGATGTCTTGTTCTAATCTTTCCTAATCGTAACATAAATCTTCCAAAGTGAGTGTGTCTGTAAGATAGATGCTGCACATGCTGCGGACTGTATCAGGATGTGTGACATCCTCACGTCTTTAATTGATCAGTGGCATTTAATACACATTTTGAATTTGACAGCTCTGAGTGAGGAGAACCATGGGTGGCCTCGTTTGCTTCCCCATGAAGCTCCTGTCCTGGCTTTTATTAGAAGGGTCTGGATAGGAAAGGAAGGTTTCTGAGAGGCTTTTAAGAGAGGCTCACACCATGTTTTTCCAGGAACATAATTTCTGAACAGTGTCGGCACCCTCAATTTCCAAAGGAGCCTAGTTCGTAAGGGGAATGAAAAGTTGTTCCTGTGTGTGGATTCTGGATTGTTTTCCATCTTCACTCCCTAAGGCAGGGTTGGCAAGCAGGGAATGGGACAAATGGTCCTTGGTAATAATTTCCAGTCAGATTCTTGAATGCCTTGTATACTCTGGGTCACCGTCAGCTCATAATGGAGCAAAATTGAGTGCGAATTCCTGCAGTGAAAGACATGAACGGCACACCGGAGAGATATGATGGTAGAGATAGAGTGCATTCTGTGAGAAAATATTTCCAGTGCTATCTGTAAAATTCAGATTGAATAACCATTCTGAAGTGCTCTCTTTTAAAAGAGTTTCCTTCCACAAGCATCGCAGGCCGAGTAAATACCAATAATTTTTATTTCCCTTCTCCTTATCGGTCCCCCTACTGAAATGTTCTTGCATGGCCTATCTGGTCTTTTCAAGTGAACATCAAATGATTAGCGTCAGCTTCCAATCTGAATTAGGATCCGCATTTCAAAACACAAACTGCTTCCTCTTCTTTGCATTTTGGGGGAATTATGGATACTCACCAGTACAGAGGAAGTGTTGGGGATGGAGGAAATGCTGCTAGTGGTGTCCTCAGACGGAGGTAGCCGGCCAGGGCGCATGTGCCATGTGTGCGGTGGCAGAGGGGCCCAGAGGGCCTGGACGGCCTGCCTCTACGGCTTCAGCCCCATCCGCAGTCTCTCACCCAGTTTGCACAGCCATCTTTTCTCTAGGGGCCAGGCACTCTGAAGAGGCTGGTAAAGCTATTCATTCTGCCGCCTGTAGGAAATGCGTGCCCTGGTCCTTGCTCTCAGTCCCTCCCCTCTCTGTCTCCTTGGGGTCTGCCGCAGGCCTGGTGGGAGTGCCCTGTGGTGAGAGGGGCAAGAAAAACTGAGGGCGGCTCTGAGACATCTGTGGGCTGAGACCCCATCCCAGCCGAGAGAGCGGATGAACGAGAGTAAGACGGGCTGACATCCGGCATTAAAACACAGTCTATACTTACATCTGTGGGGAATCCTAAGTATGTTAGGTGGCATTCTCATGTATCTTAGTCGACAGTTAATTCAACTTTGAGTTATTCCAGTTTTTGCAGTGTCTTTTGGTTTTCTGGAGCCAGTAAAAATTCTTAAGTCTGCAAACACTGTAAACTTCGGTACTTTGCTGTCACGCCTAATTAATAGCTGCCTTTGGGAAATCCAGGGGAGACTGCAGACTCTGCCTCATAGAACTTCCCAGAGAGCTAAGAAGCAGCAGTACAATAGGCCTGGGCTCTGGAGTCAGAAACACCAAAGATTTAAATGGGAAATCTGGCTCTTCTTCTAGTTTATTGGATGACTGGACAGTTTGCTTTTTGAACCTTAGTTGCTTCACCTGTTTGAAAACAGATAACATCCACCTCTGGGGTTTGCTGTTAGGATTAGCACTGCTAACTATTAGACAGTTAGTATCTTTCTGGGTGTCTGTACAGGTCCAGCAAATAGAAACGGCCTTCATTGCCCTGCAGACCAGCACTGCAAGCAAGGTTTGGCTCAGGAAAGTCTCCGCATCTGAGGCTGTTGGGGAGAGTCAAACGTCCTCTTCCCTTAGCATTGCAGACAGCAGGAAGGAGCATTGAAATTATGCAAGAGCTATGTTTCAAAGAAGGAAATGAAATTGAATTTTTTAAGTCAAGAGAAGGGGAGGGAAAAAAATAGATTCATTGTTTTACTTGGCTATTCAACAGGATGCAGGACAAAGCTGGCTTCTCTCTCTCTCTCTCCTGTCTAATGTCATCATCAGCATTCTTTCTTTTTATTTTTCTTCTTCTTTTTCATCTTCTTTTCTTCCCCCTCTCCCCCTCCCCCTCCCGCTCATCTCCCTTCCCCTCCTCCCCTCTCTCTGCCCTCCTCCTCCTTCTCTTCCTACTTGTACTGCAACAAAACCCTCCCTATTTTCCAGGTCATTCTCAGGTTCTGAGCCTGGAATTCAGTCTCACTCTCTGGAGATGCTTTAATGCTAGGAATTATTCCTCTTTTGCAGTCTCTAGCCTCTTCTTCAGCATTTCCTGTTGCTTGCAAAGGGAGGTGCCGGTGCTGGTCCCATGCCTAGTTTTGGGGTTTGAAAGGAGCTCTGTAAAGAGGGTCTTCAACATGCATGCAGGGGTTCTGGGAGGGTGCTCTCACAGTCCCATTGTTGTACAGCAGGGCAGTGGGTGGTGACAGGCGACTTCAGAGTGAACAAGGTTTGAAAGATGGGCGTGGATGGAAAATTGTAGACTGACCTTTGGGTAGAGCTGGCCTGGGCCCCCAGGCCATGTGGGGGCTGGCAGAGGCTGGGGGAAGTTCTCTGGGAGGGCTGATGAAATTCAGCATCACCTCACCATTTCATGAATACCAAGAACGTGGGCTCTGTCAGCCCAGCACAGTGCAGGATTTGCAAAGCCCAAGAAAAAGACATGGCCCCTGCTTTTGGGACACTCAGTGCTGGGAGAAGCTTGGCAGGCTTCTCTTTAGAACTTGGGAGATTGTAGGTTCAGTTGTGAGCCCCAGAGGACGCACCAGTTTCCTCCAGCACCGGTGGTGTGCTCTTCCCAAGGGCCTTGTTGCACTGTGTCTTTCCCTGACAGTAGCTTGTGACACCTGTAGCCAAGCTGACTCCTACGGAATAGTGGGAAGAGGTGGGCCCAGCATGCTGGCCAGGGTTTAGACTCCAGCTCTGCATTAGCTTGTCACAATGTGTTGCTCTGAGCCTCAGTTTTCTCATCTTTAAAATGGGGGGAATCACCTTGCAGGGCTTTTTTTTGTATGTGTGTGAGAATCCAGTGAGCTATGTATAGTGCTTATCTCAGTGCCTGCAGCCTTTAAAGTACTCAATAAATGGTGTTAGCTGTTTTGACCGTAATTAAATGATTTGATTTTTTTTATTTTTAGAAGACTTTTCCTATGAAAATAAGTCATATGTCAGAAGTCTCACTTGTTCTTGGTTGGGAAGGCAGGCTGGATGGACAGTGTCTGATACTGTACATAATATATGATTTTTGTCTTTGTTTTTAAACTGGTGATAATGTAGTTGGGGAGAATTAACACACTTGAAATAATCAAAGTGTAAGTACTTAATTATTGTTGATCTGGCTGTAAAATCATGGAGTGCAGTTGGAGTTGAGAAGAGGAAGGCCCACGATGGGGAGAGACAGGACAGAAACCAGAAGACAATGTGGTGGTTTATTAGAAAGCAGCGTGTTTTGTCTACCGGGAGAGATCAGTCTGCCGGAAGCCTAGGCTTGTTTTGTATTTAGAAGCTGATAGGTACCAATCAATGCTGAATGCAGATGTACTCAAAAATATGTGATGGAAGGAACTTAACTTTTCTTAAAATAATTTATGCATCCTGTATTAAAGAACCTCCCAAAAAACATCATAAATACATGGTGTAATTGTAAAAGCTTGAAGTTTAGTGTATGAGAACTGAATTTGAATCTTGGTTTCAGTGTTTGTTAGCTGATTGATATTTGGCAGATTACTTAACTTCTCTGGGCCTCAACTTCCTGGTCTACAGAATAGGAAGAACCGTTTTAAGCTTTAGAAGAAACACATCTGGTACATGATAAGCTTTTAATAAACATGGTTATTGTGACCACCACTGCTTTTCCTACTGTTAATAAAGGCTCCCAGTCTCTGTGAATGTACATTGCCAACTATAAATGTGGGCTTCCCTGAAAAAACTATAGTTTTTTCTGTAGCGTAAATGAATGTACCCAAGTATTGATTCAGTGTTTTGGAGAGGTTTACAAAAGAATTTATATGACTAAGTTTGGAAAGCTCTATTGTGTTAATTCCTTATTTTAAAAACAGGACCAAAAAAAAAAAGCCCTTGATATAACTTAATATTTTGGAAGCTAAGCTGGGCCTGTTTGTATGCATGGGAAGAATCCAGAAAAGTAGTTGCTCTAAAGTCTTGTTGGGGATCCCTTCCTTTCAAATTGAGGAAACAGTTTTTCCCTCTGCATTTACTGTTCATTTTTTGGGCATGCCCATTTCTAAATGTATCAGATATGAAAGACATGTTTTTAAGTTTTTAAACCAATATTAAAACATTAGACCGTTCTGGGGGATTTAAAAAGGTCTTGCCGACTTTCAGTTTCTCCCAGATATGCACAAACCTGACTTTTCCGGAAGTTTTGCATCTCTGGTGGAGCCAGGAAACACCTCTGTTTCGGAATGGTAAAGAACTCTCTATCAAGCCAAATCTTGTTAAATCAAACTTTAAAGAACCTCCCACATTCTTGCATTTTGCATTTTGCATTTTGCTGTAGCACAGATTGCTTACACTAAGTGGGGAATTAACTGTGAATTTTAAAAAATATAAAGAGTAATTTTTGTCAACTTTGTCTTAGAGGAGTGGGCTCAAGTTTGTCATAAATAGAAAGATTGATTTGCAAAGAGAAATAAAGAGTAGCAGACAGGAAATGACAAGTGGCACATTACGAATTTGGAGAAATCACAACTATATAAATGGGTAGACATTTTTCATGTAAATAGATTATCTGATTTTCAAAAAGTGCTTGTTGATACCAATACACTGCACTATTGATGAATTCAGGATATTGATGAATTTTAGACTATCGGAATTAGTTTGTATGCACATGGGTACATGCATAGAAACTCATGGCAAAATAGTATAATAATTGCATATATAGCAAATAAAACAGTTAAGAGTCATGAGTTATGTAGTAAAAATGTATGGACTAAGTAATTTTCAATGAAAGTTTCATTATTTTGGACTAGCTCTTTATAATTATCTTGAGTGTGTCTTTGGGCAAATTTGAAATATGAAAACCATCCTATTTTTCTATAAAGAAAACATTTAAATACCTTTTCCCCCATGAACATTTTTAGCATATAAAGTGAAACTGGAAGTCGTTTTGGTAAGTAACTTGTGTTTCGGGGCTGAGGAGAAACACTAGAAAATTCAACTTCTGAAGAGCATTCTGCAGAGCAGGCAGCAGCAACTGGGAAAATAGGTGAATATTTTCCAAGCCATAAGCAAAGTTTCCTGCGGTTGTAATGCAGATTCAAACCTAGTTTAAAAGTAAAATTTCTAAGTGAAACTTCCTAAAGATGGGTTCATTTTGGAGTGGGCACAAACTTTGTTTTTTCTCGTTAAGCTCACTCACTATTTGATGTTTCCGAACTCACATTGCATCTTTACAGTGGGAACACTTGGCGCTTCCAGAAGCCCAGAACCCTAACTGAATTCAGATGGGCTTAGTATTCTTTTCCTGTCCCATCTATCAGAACCTTTCTGCTTTACCACAGACCCAAAACTGCTTCTCACTATCCACCTGACCTCATTCTGCTCAATCTTCAGACTCCTGTTATTATTATTGTTAATTGTTATTCCACTGTAGGAATTACTGTTGTTACTCTTATTGGACAAGTGTGCATGTTTGGTTTGAAAAGGCTCAATCAAGCGTTTTGATTACAGTGATTAGTGCCTGTGTGTGCAGCTGAGTAGTGAAGCGATGTGGGAACTTTTATATGTATTTCTATGGCATTTTCACTGTGATACCAGGGTTCGAGATTTTTGTTTTTATAAGCTAGAAAGGTGGCGGTGAATTCTGCCACTTAGGAATCACAGCTGTAATTCCGACTTACTCTAGTAAGATAAAAATTAGCCCTGATACTGTTTTAATCTCTTGAATGAATGGGCCCTATTTCTGATTCCAATTTTACTGCAGCCGTCTCTCTGTTTCCCCAAGTGCCACTTCCCAAGGTGGACAAAACATGTTCTGTGCAGAGAAACGTGAGATGCTGGCTGCGTGGGGGAGGAAGAGGGAGAGGAAGCTGTTTGCAAAACTACTTAAAATAAATTTGAGGGGTCAAATATGGAACACAGTGCAAAAGAGAAAGGAGAAAAAATGCCTTAGGTCGGTTCAGCTAAAATAGCGAGGCATTCACATTGGCTGGAGGGTTGTGTATTTCTTACTAATCAGATACAATGGGTGCAGATAATATTTGACTGTCTGAGGCTAGATCTCATTGCCTCCATATCAGGGAAATTAACCTAAAGGGGCATGTTTTAAAGGGTTGATTTGGGGGTACAGATACTATTTGGAAGAGAGACAGACGCGAGCTGTGCTTACCTCATTGTCCGAAGAGTGCTCACCCTTGAGTCCCGTGCCGCACTTGCAGCTTGTCTGTCAGAGACACAGCCCTGGTTTGGGCGGCAAGCCGAAGACTGGCTGGCGTTAGCACTTCATTGAAAAGCGATCGGTACTTTTAAATTAAACATGCAAAGTTATCTTGGTGAGGCATTGAATGGGAGGTTGCTGGATTATTGAATTTGGCCCACAATTTAGCCAGTTCAGCAGGGATTTTTGGGGTCTGAAGCAATTAATATGTAAGTACATTTGAGTCAGCAAGGTAGGAGATTACTGTCTTATCAGGGGAAGAAAAATTTCTTTCCCCAAGATCCATACTTTTTAGGAGGTAGATAAAACCCATTGTCTGAGGGCCGTGTTTGAGAGTGACCACCTCAAACTGACAGATTTTAATCATTAAAACACAGAAGAGGGAATAATTTTTAAAAACCTTTCATCTGTTATTTTGCATTATGCTTTACAGAGAGGAGACCTGTTTCCTTTCTCACATTCTCTTCTCTCCGTTTTTTGTCTTTTCTGTTTGTATAGGTTGGGAGAAAACTTAATTTTCTTGGTTGAAAAAAATGGTTCGTTGAACTGATCAGAGCACTTGAAATTGTTTTTGTCCTCTCAGACTGAGTACTTAAAAATACAAAACTGCAAAGGACTTCAATATGTGGCTAAACTCTCTCATGTTTATAAATCCAGACATGCTCCATCCAAATTGCTGTGTGATTTCCTGCCCATAAAGACCTAGCTTGGCGTACCAGCTATTTCTTTGATAAGCCCTTTGCCTTCTACAGAACCAGAACCCTTACACCTGTTTTTCTCCACCTGGCAGGCAGCATTCTGGCATGATGTATATTTTTGTTGTGAGACATTGAGCTGTGAATGCAGTACCTGTGTGATCTTGGATTGGGGGAGGATTGCTTAATATAATTTTCTTGTCTTTAAAAAGGAGAAAGTAAGACCTTACAGAGTTGTGGGAATGGGATGAAATGAGAGGTGGGCTGGCACAGTGAGTGGCAGGTATGCAGCACCAGCTCTGGAGAGATCTCTTCCTCTCTCCCGAAACTTGATGGGAGGTACCAAGCTCTGCATTAAAGGCTATCGGGTAATCGAGGCTTGGGGATGGTTTCTTCACTCCTGAAGACAGGTACACTTGGGTACAGCAGGGAAATTTAGTTTTTGAAAATCGCATGTGATTTAAAGGAAAAAAAAAATAGGGTGGCTCATGGAGTGGTAAAGGCCTTTATTTCTGTGTTTTCTGTGGCAACCCTTTCCTCCTGGAAGTTTTTATTTGACTGCATAATTTTAGGAACTTGGAGACCTCAGTAACTCAGGAGATGGTGCCTGGGTAGCAGGCTGCCCTTTTGCTGGGGTCTGGGCTTCCCCGAAGAGTGTAGAGCCTGGCAGCCTGAGGGGTACTTCAGGACAGGGCCCTGGAACGCATGGCTGACTGACCATGGCCTTTGGGCAGGTGACTCAGAGTCCCAGCCTGGGCGTGGGTGGGTGTGTGGCCTGGCTTTCTGGTAAAGGGCCTTGCCTTTTACATCCAATGCAACTGCCTTTCTGTTTCACATGAAGGATAAAATACTTTGGAGAATGACTTTCATTGTTTCCATTCCTAAATCCTTCTCTGTGCCTGGAGAGCATTCTGAGTTTGTCTGTTATGGCCCTCTCATCAGACCCATGGCCTGTGCCGACATTCCTCCGAGTAGATCACATGCGCTTGGCAAACGATGGGCCTTATGAGCACTGTTTTGTGTTTTCAGCCATGGCCCTTAGTTCTCAAGGGATACTGCCAGCCTCCATCCTGATTCCAGATTTAGAAAAAAAAAGACACAAAGCAAAACAAAAAAGAAGCCTTGATACAAAATGGAAGTAGAACTTGGCAGCGGCTCGTGGAGATTGCGATAAGGAGTCTTGAAGTGTCTCTCCTTTGGAAAGTCTTTCTTGTTGGAGGAGTGCTTCTCTCCCAGCAGGCTGACCCTTGCGGATGGCCCAGCTGGGCTGACAGGGGTGGGCTCCTCAACACGTCGGGGCTGGGTTTCTGTAACTTCAGAAATGTCCCAATGAGTAAGAAGTGAAACCTGAGCAAAGCACAGTTAATACTATTAAACCCCTTTTTCTCTTAATGGGAGAAAGTGCCCAGATTAAGTTTATGGGAGGCAGCTAACAATAATAAAGCTCCATGTTTGAGTACCTGTTAGTCTACATCATCTCATTGAGTCCAAGAATTTTGGGAGGAAAGTTTTTTTTTTTTAATTAATGAAGGAAAGCTGACTCAGAGGTTAAGTAACTACCCAAAATTATAAAGTTGGAAAGTGAGCCAGGATTTTTAAAGAAAGTGTTATGTTTTGATTAGGTGATATATGCACAAGGTGGAAAATTCAAACAATACTAGGAGATGTACAGTGAACAGGATGTCTTCCTCCTGTCTTTGTGCCTGGTCTCCTAATTCTCCTCCCTACCAGCATACCAGTTTTCATTTATGAATGAATATTTGGAGATGGTCCCCATATCAGTGTATCGTAGCTCTATGTCATTCTTGTTAATGGCAGCGTATTGTCGCACCCTTCAGGTGACCCTGGGCCATTTCAAACAATACTGAGTGGGCTTGGTGCTTTTCTCTCACATTTGTGTGCATAGACAGGATGGATTCCCAGAAACAGAGCCCAGCCTGGAGTCTGGGTTTCCTCACCCCAGGCTCATGAGGATGTAGTTGACCACTCTCTTCTCAGCTGGGTTCAGTGTGGCTGACCTTGCTCAGAGAGGTCGGAGGGCTTCCGCCAGCCCTGCAGCTAGCGGAGACTGGGTGACTGGGTGACGGCTTCTGCTCTGGCTCCTGGCCTGCCTCCAGCCAGCCGCTGAGGGGTGGTGCTCTTGAACAGGTGCCTGGCCAGAGAGGAGCAGCGGCAAGGAGGCTCTCTTTGCATTTTCCCTGTTTTGTGCTTTGTAATCATATCCTTTGGAATCCCACTGGCCCAGGCTTGATTTCTAGTTCTACTCTTTTATTAGCCGAGTGACCTTAAGCAGCCTCTTTAACCTTTCTGAGCTTCAGGGTTATGTAAGACTGGTGGTCCCCACACCTGCCTGGCAGAATTGCTGTGAGAAAATAGAATAAATGCTCGTGCTAGTACTGCCTGTAGTTAGCAATAGTGAGCTTGACTGTCAGGCGCTGTTGGTCAATCCTTTAACCTGTGTTATCTCATCTAACTCTGATAAACCCCCAGTGAGACACAGTTCCTATCCTTTTCTTATAAGTGACTTAAGTTAGGTTTCTTGCTAAGGGCCATTCATCTCATAGTGGAGTAGACAATTTGATGCCAGGCTGTTGCCCCAGAGCCTGTGATCTTGACCACTAGGCTATGCTGGCCTCCCATAAATGTGGCCAGAGCTGCTGGCCACACTACAGGAGTCCTCACACATGGAACTCTGCTTCTAGTGCAGCTTAAGCTCTTTTCTTACCCTTCCATGTCAGAGAGTATTCTTCTCAAGGGAAGGTCTTGGAGACCTGGAACAAGATAAGTCATTTCTTTGCACCTCAGTTTCCATGCCTGTAAAATGGGGGTGGCAGTACTTTATCTGCTTATGCCATTGTGAGGACAGATGTGGACAGACCACCCCGCATGGTGCCTGGTATTTAATGTGTCAGCTCATGTGCTGATTCTGTTTTCTTCTTCATTTGGCTGATTCATAGACTTCTGGAGAGAAATTTGAGGATTCCTGAAATGTTCATAGACTGACTTGCCGTAGAGTCACTTTCTGTTAGTTGTCCCTGTAGCAAGTGAGGTATAGAGTGTTAACTTGGGGGAGAGGGTGGGCACTGTTCATACCCTGAAGTTTAAGTGCAACTGACCGTCAACACTTGCTTTTTCTGCATTGCCTGAGCAAATACTATAGACTGCCCGCAGGAACAGCCGTGCAGACCACTGGCTGTTCGACGACTCGGACCTCATACAAGTGGGATCACACAGTATTTGTCCTTTAGTGCCTGGCATATTTCACTGAGCATAAGGTCTTTCAAGGTTCATTCATGTAGCATGTGGTAGAATTTCATTCCTTTGTAAGGCTGAATAATATTCCATTGTATGTATTCCTTCCGTTTTTAAAGCAAAGGTTAAATATATAAACATACATATATTATGCTTATCAGTATATTTTTTTATAACCTCTTAGTTCTGTGTTTTGCTTTGACTTAAAACATTTTATTTTCCATGTTATTACTTGATCTTTGTGATGATTATTGTTAGTAATGACTTAACTGTTTTGATTCTCTTTAAAATGAAGGGCTTCTATTTATACTTTTCCTTATCTCTCACAGGATTAGTTATATTAAGCTCTTCACATATTTCTAAAATTCACAGCATCTTTCAGGGACAGTGGGAAATTGTGGTCTGCTGTTTCATATTGTTATGTGTGCTAAATTACCTTTTTAATGGGTAGTATATTTTAATTCATAATTTTGTAATTTAATATAAAGTACTTAATGTGTAACTTTTTCTTGACAATACAATATGGACATCTTTCTGTGACATTAATTTATAATAGAACATCACTTTGGTAACCGTATCATATTTAAAAAATTGTTTTTATAACAGCTTTAATTGAGATGTAATTCACATACCATGCAACTCAGCCATTTAAAGTGTCATTTAGTGGCTTTTCTTATTCGCAGAGTTGTGTAACCATCAGCACTATGAATTTCGGAACATTTTTATCACCCCCGAAAGAAACCCCACACCCAATAACAGTCACTTCCTATTCTCCCCTCCCCCTCCCCCGGGGCAACCACTAGCCTACTTTCTGTGGCTATAGATGTACCTATTTGGGGACATTTCATGTAAATGGAGTCAAATACAATAGGTGGCCTTTTGTTTCTGGCTCCTTTCACTTACAATAACATTTTGAAGGTTCACCCATATTGTAGCCTGAGTCTACACCTCATTCCTTTTTATGGCCAAATAATGTCCCCTTGTTTTGGATGGACCACATTTAGTTTATCATCAGCTGATGGACATTAGGCTTGTTTTCATTTCTTGGCCATTAGGAGTAGTGCTGCTATGAACATTCTTGTACAAGTCTTTGTATGGGTGTATGATTTCAGTTCTCCTGGGTATATAACTAGGAATGGAATTGCTGGTTCAGAGGGCAACTCTGTTTACTTTTAGAGGAACGGCCAGGCTTTTCCGCAGCAGCTGCACCATTTTGCATTCTCACCAGCAGTGCTTGAGGGTCTGATTTGCCCACATCCTCACCAATACTTGTTACTGTCTGTCTTTTTTATTATACCCTTTCTAGGGGATCTGAGGTGATCTCTCGTTGTGGTTTTGATTTGCATTTCCCTGTTGGCTAGTGATGTTGAGCATCTTTTGTGTGGTCATTAATATGTCTTCTTTGGAAAAAGGTCTATTCTCTTTGCCCATTATTAAACTGGGTTATTTTGTCTTTTTAGTGCTGAGTTGTAAGAGTGTTTAATTTATTCTAGATAATCCCTTATCAGATATATTATTTGCAGATATTTTCTCCATTCTTTGGGTTCTCTTTTCACTTTCTTGATAATGTCCATTGAAGCACAAAAGTTTTAATTCTGATGAAATATAATTTATTTTTTCTTTTATTGCTTGTGCTAAGAAACCATTGCTTAATCTAAGGTTATAAAAATGTCTGCCTATGTTTTTTTCTAAGAGTTTTACAATTTTAGCTCCTACATATAGGCCTTTGATCTATTTGGAGTTAATTTTTGTGTATGGTGCGAGGTAGGGGGTCCATATTCTTTTGCACGTGGATATCCAGTTTTCCCAGTAACTTATATTGAAAGACTATTCTTTCCCTAATGGAATTGTATTGACATTCTTGTCAAAAATCAATTGACTGTAAACATGAGACTCAATTTTTGCATCTCATTTCTATTCCATTAATCTATATATGTCTATTCTTATTCTGAATTACTTTTTTAAAAGTTCTGAATCTTGAAACACATTTGCCCCCAGAATCTTAGGGACTAGATAATAATAATAATGGATTGCTGTTGACCCATGGAGAGGACACTGTTTTCCAGTTCCTCAAGCATCACTGTCTTACCGTGTGATCCCCATGGCACACCCTAGGAAAGCCTGAGAAGCTGACACCCATCATAGGTTTCCTGACATCTACACCATAACTGTTTCAGCAAAATAGTGCCATTACTTTTAGAATCTAAATTTTGAAAATGAATACAAGATATTGTAGGCACGAGCTGGAAGGTTGACAGTCTTCAACAAGTCCTGCATCTCTGAACACCCTGCTAACAGGCGTGGGTGCTAAGGGACCATATTTGAGTTTAGTGACTCTGACATCCCCCAGCCCCATTCATATTTAATTGGTCCAGGGGTAGATACTTGCCAAGATGGACTAAAAATATATTCTCTGGGAATTTGAAAGAAGAGGCAGAGAAACTAGGAGGCTTGGAAGCTGGCATTTTGATAGAAATAGTATTCTAGACCAGAGAGAAGGCTGCTGAGGTTCTCTAGAGCTGTTCTGCTACTGGGCTTCTCCAGAGCACCTGCAGGGTACCCAGGATCCTTCTTATAAACCCTCCTTTTTACTTAAAATTAGTCAGTTTCTGTTACTTGTGAGGAAAAAAGTTCTTCATCAGTCCCTTAGTGAATGGGTCCATGTAGTAAAGGGTGGATGTCATTTTTCTTCCCTAACAGTTGTGTGTCTAGCACCTGCGAAGAGCAGGATGTCTTGAATGCCCAGGCACTGAGAATGTCCTGATAAATAAAGGATTGCCCTGCCCTATAGGAATCGCCATTCATTGAGTTGGAAGGGAAGGGGTAGACTTGTAAAAGCAAATGTGCTGAATGTCAGATAGATGTACCATAGTCAAGGGCAAGAAAGTGCTATAGGGCTTTAGAGGTGGGAGAGTCAGGTACAACTTCCCAGTGGAGGTGACGTTGTGTGGGGTCCTGAGGATGAGTTGGAGTCTGCCTGGTGGCAAATGAGAGATTGTGAGTTCCAGGAGAAGGACACTGTCTGGGGCGGGGGCCGCTGAGAGGGAAGGGTTCAGTGGATCTGGGCACCTCAGGGATTTGTGTCATTAGGTCACAGATATGAGCAACCAGCGGGAAGCCGCTAAAGCAGGTTGGAAGCAGATTGTGAAGAGCCTTGAATCTCAGGCCAAGACATTTTGATTTTGTTCTGGCAGCAGCAGGCCCCTTTGTGGGGTTTTAGGCAGGGAAGTGAAGACCTGTGGTTTATAAAGCTCACCCTGATGTTAGCAGGGTGGCGGGGAGAGAGGCCAGGAGAACCTTCTGGAGGCAGGACAGTGGATCAGGGTGGTAAGGCAGGGATGGAAGGGACGGGAGGAGGAGGCCAACTCAGGATGTAGAGTGGCCAGCACGAGGGGCAGCCCTTAGTGGAGGGATAGTGTTATTTAAACCAGCAGAGAGAAGGAGAGGTGCTTAGAATAGAGTGGGGGTGAGATGCGAGTGGGCAGAGGGGCGAGAGCTCTGCTGCAGTCAGGATGAGGCTGGGTAGGCGGGTGGGGGCACAGGCCCTGAAGCCTCAGGCTCCTCTTTGTGGGGTAGATGAAAGGGGCTCCATTCAACTTTGTTTTATGCCAATCAGGTGCAGCTTTGGGATTCCTGGCTAGCTGCCATGTTGCCCCCAGGCACAGGTCTGGTGGCCTTGGTATTGTTGACCCTTTGTACTGGATGGTGAAAGTATCTGCCTCACAGACTGGGCCCTGGAATCAGGCATTTGGAATGCATAGCTAATGTGTTCCACCCCAGACCTTTGGTATTATTATTCCACAGTATCACAGCTAATTGACTATTTCCAAACGTCCTTGTATATTTTGACTGTACAAGCAAGGTAGGTTGCCAGCAGTCCCTCTTTGCTCAGGCTGCCTCGTCTGTGAAGTTTGCCACCACCACCCCCGTTCCTGTAATCCTAGCCCACCTCCCAGCCTCACCCACCTGTTGTCCTCTGGCCCTCCTCACCTGGGGGTTAGATGAGAGGCTCTTGTGTGCAAATGACAGTGTCACCTTAGCACTGCCCACCCTTCCCACGTGTGGGTCCGTGTGGAGCTGACATGGGGGTGAGGCCCACAGGCACCGAGGGAGCCCAGGCCTGGCGCCCAGTGCCACAGAATGGGGTGGTGGTGAGCCATTAGGTTGGGTCACCCCCACGCAGCGGGACCAGTGATGGTGTTAGGGGCTACCCAGCTTAGGGGACACTGAATCTTCCCTTCTCAGCCCTCTCCCAGTTGCTCTGATGGAGTCAAGGAGAGGGGACCACAGTGCTGGCTGCGCACCCCATCCCCCCACCCCGACCCCCATGCCCCCATCCCCTGGCCAGGAGGCCAAAGCACAGCAACATCGCCTAGTGGTTATTTTGAAATTACCTTCTGCTTTTGGTGTGTCATTGTTTTCTGCTTATGGCAGCCATATAATGTTTCCTTCTGGAGGGTACTTTTTTGGTGGTAAAATATATGTAACATTTACCATTTTAACAACAAACATTTATTTCTCACAGTTCTAGAGGCAGGAAGTCCAAGATCAGGTTATCAGCATGGTCTGGTCTGGTGAGATCTTTCTTCTTGGCTTGTCAGTGACCACCTTATAATGTCACATGGTGGAGAGCTGTTTTAACCATTTTTAAGTGTGTAATTCAGTAGCAATAAGTATATCCACAGTGTTGGGCAACCAGCTACCTTCGTCCAAAACTTTTCCATCCCCTCAAACTAAAACTCCGTTCCCATTAAACATTAGCTCCCCATCTCCCCTCCCCGAGCCCTCGGCCACCTCCATTCTACCTTGGACTTGCCTCTTCTAGGTACTTTGAGTGAGTGAATCATACAGTAGTTGTCTTTGTGTCTGGATTATTTCACTTAGCATAAAGTTTTTAAGGTTCATCCATGTTGTAGCCTGTTTAAGATTTTCCTTTCTTTTTAAGGCTGAATAATATTCCATTGTATGGATGGACCACATTTTGTTTTTCCATTCATCAGCTGTTGGACACTCGGGTTATTTTCTGCCTTTTGCTTATTGTGAATAATGCTGTGATGAACATTGGCATACAAGAATCTGTTCAAGCCCCTGCTTTCAGTTCCTTTGGGTATGTACCTAAGAGTGAAATTGTTGGATAAAGTGAAAGAGGCTTTAAAAAACAAGGCAAAATTAATTGTTGAAAGAAAAATATTAAGTCACATGTGGGAGTCATTTGATGCAGTGGAAAAGATGGAGCAGGCCGGGAGTGAGGGCTGGTGCTGTAGTGCGGTGTCTAACCCGCCTTGGGGACATCTGGCCGCCCTGCCCCACCCTCTGTAGCCTCGGGCCATTACTCTCCTCCAAGCCTCAGCACGTCTATCTGTACAATGGGGGTGATTGCTTCCTTTCCTTCCATGCTGCTGAGTGATTCTGATGGGATTGCATGTGAGAAGCCGGGTGGGGCTTGCTGCTTGCGCCCCTTCCTCTCCACCTGCTTGGAGATCATGGCGGCCACCACAGCCACTGGACCTGCCTGTCCCCCGCAGGCCCACTGAAGGGTGTGCAGTTGATGCCTGGGGCCCGAGGCTTGTCTGCCTTATCACATTCTTTCCTTGCTGCCTACTGCCTGACACCCAGAACCCAGAACGTCAGGGGTTTTCCTAACTTTACAGATGCATTTTTGTTATGCTTACACCCTTATGCCAGTCTTATCTGTAGCTTGTTTTTTTCCTTCTCTCTCCTTTTTAATTGCTTTGTCTTTTGAGTCCTTTCATTCAGTTAGTTGATTGACGCTTTCTGCAATACTTACTAGGCAGCTGTGATGTTGGAAGGAAGATCGTGCTGTGGAGTGAGGGGACAGCTAAGATGTAGAAGCCATCCTCCTTCCCCCAACACTCTCTGTCTACTTGGATAGAAAAGGAAGGATGGTTGAGTTGTCAGGTGGCAGCAGTAATATATAAAGGGCCTAACTGGCATTTTTCTCTCTTCTGGAGGCCGTCCCTCTTACCTACCCAAGCTCCTGGCCAGCAGGTGCTCGGTGTGTTTGCACTGAGGTACTGTGTGGCAGTGCAGAAGAGAAGACCGATCTTTGGGGCTAGCTGTGAATTTTGGCACTGCCACTTTCCAGCTACACGATCCTATATGGCAGCGTGTTTTTGCTGCCCGCCTCTGGGGTGGTGGGGATATTCTGTGGGGCAGGTGCATGGAGTGACTCCACTCAGGAGGCCCTTGCTGATCACTGTGCCCCTCCTCGGCACCTCATTCTGTTGTCCTCCTGGGTCACTGAAGGTGCCCTGTCAGATCTTGGGGGTTAATGATGCTGGAATAGCCGTGGGTCCTCTACAGGGTCCTGGTTCATTGCCAGAGAGTCTCTTTCCAGAACAGCCCCTGAAAGAGAAGCAGGGGAGGCCAGGGACTTAGTTACCTAGGCCTGCAGGGCCCAGACAGCACACCGGCTGGGGGATCCCAGGGCCCTGCACCACAGGCTCACCTGCTCTCTCTGCCCCCTAGCCTGGGTGTTGGCAAGGGGCCACTGTCCTTCATTTCTTCATTTCTTGAGTTACTTAATTTTTTCCCCCCTCAAATGATCATTCCCTTGGTCATTTGGGTGATGATATGATTTAAATATGTTATTTTAAAAAATGAATTAACTTTTTCCCAGAACCATACCTGTGTGCATTACAGGTCACCTTGTATGGCCCCCCCATCAATACTCGCTATACTTGGTCATAGCAAGGGGAAGTAACTTGCCTGAGGTGGCATGAACTGGCGGCCAGGATCTGAACATAGCTTGTCCCAAGACCAGAGCCATTTCTCGAAAGGAAGAAGAGATCTGGTGTCAGCAGGTGGGCTTTCCCTGTGGAAGGGGAGGCAGAGGGGAAACAGTGCATTTATCTGAGTGAGACTGAGCCCTCAATACCATGTAGTTGTGTTCCGTGCACCCACTCTTTGCGGGGGTGGTGGGAGGACTTAGGTTTGAGTAAAAAAGGAAAAACCAACCAAAAACAGTGTGTGAAACTGGGGTGCCAGAAGGATGCCCTGATCCAGTATTCCTGGTGTGGAAGCTCCCATTTACCCTCTGTTTCTTCTTGGGACCCCAAATCTTACCAGTTCACAAAACACACAGGGCACTGTCGAAGGGTGTTTAATAGAAACAACAAGGCCAGGGATGGTCTGAGTTCTGGGAGACCTCCTGCCGGGTTCAGCAGCTGTCCTGTCCTGTGGTCGTTGTTCTCCCCCGAGGATGGAGAAGGTCTCTCAAGGAGGCTCTGCCGTGCACATGCCTTTGGGGCGGTGGGGACCAGCAGTGGCCACGGTTTTTCCCACACAGGGTACTAGAAAGCTTTGGCTGGCCCAACCTTCCTGGAGACTAATTGTGGAAAATCTATCTAGAGCCTTAAATAAATTCTGCTTTATGATTTTGTAATTCATCGTCTAGGAAATAGTCTGAAATGAGCCAGAGCTTTATGTCCAAAGATGTTCTTCACAGCATTGCTTACAGTAGCAAAAAATTGGAAGTCACCCAAATGAAGCAAATTGAGGTGCTTTGTGCCACCCTTCCATAAAATAATATTTATGAAGACATTTTAAAAACATGAAAAATCACATTAAATATAATGTTAAGTGAAAAAGCAGGAAAAATCCTAGAAAGACAAATTAAAGGTTAACAGTTGCTAAGTTTAGGGGATGGGAATGTGGGTCACTTTTAGTTTCGTTTATATAAAGAAGGTATTTTTCCCATGGTTTTTTCTTTCCTAATGTTTTTTTCCAAAATTTCTGTAATGAACACTATTAGTTTAACAGTCCCCACCCCATCCCCCAGTAAAAATCAAAACACAGCTCTGGCTAGGAATTCCTCATTTCTCCTTCAAGGAGCTACACAGGAGGCGAAAGATGTGGTCAGCTGCCACTGCTCGTTCGCTGGGCTTGTTCACTGAGTTCCTACCCTGAGCAGCAGGGTCTGGTTCCCATGAACAAACAGCATTATAATTAATATTTCACACAATCTTTGCTTAAAGTCTGTTGGCAGTTTGGCTCATTTTAAAGTTTAGGGCTAGGCTACTCATGGCTTTTGAAGTTGAGGAAACATGAAGGAAATCTGCCTTCCTTCCATTTGTTTAAGTATTAAAGCATTTAAAATATTTTTTTTCCCTTCTTTCAGATAACCCAAACACAGCTGACTCTTCATTGCTGTGCAGTGCTGGAAGCTAGCCTCCAATGAGGGTAGTTAACTCCGCGGTAATGGAGAGGGCACATTTTAAAGAAATACTTAAATAGCTCTTGGGAAATGGTTATTTTTTTGTCTCATACTAGAAACTAAGCTGTGTCCTGTTGCTGAGCACAATGCTTAGTGACTAGCAGAGAAATGAACATTTCAGAGTCAAACTTGGATCCACTGTCACTTACAAGATCTGGTTTATCTGGTGGAGTTTTTGTTGGAGTTGTGTATGTGTGTGTGACGGACACAGGTGGATCCTTGGTCTCCTCATCTTCATGGTGGGCATGAAAGTGCCTCTCATTCACATACGTAGTTGCTGAATGAGTGTTTCGAAGTTGGCTAAACCTTCCCTGTATCCCTGGAAGATGGGTTGGGGTTCGGGCATGGGGTCCAGATGGTAAAGCCAGGGGTTTGCTGTGAAGAAACTTGCTGTAAAATCGGGGACTGACGTGTCCAGATTAGTGGGTAGGGAGCCCTTTGAGAAACTGGGGAAAGCTCTGGCCTTTCTCCCCAGCAGAATGTATGTAGCAGTTGAGGAGGTCTGGGATGCCAGGCTCCCAAGAAGCAACTGTGGCCTGGCTAGACCTGGGTTGAGCGGTGTGGGATTGTCCTTGCTACCTTTTGGGGAGGCCCCAGAATATGGGGCTCGGGCATCATGTGGGTGACTGTGTTGTAGCCAGGAGGAATGCCTGAGTGACTTTGTCTGCGGCCTCTCTGCTTGTTGGTGAGTCTGTATCTGAAGAGAAACATAACAAGGAAGCTAAAGTTATTTATAATAATTGTCTTCTGATATATATATATAACTCCAGCTGACTTGTAAAGACAAGGTTCTGAGCCAAGTGAAACTGTTCATTTATCATTAACAGAACGATGGACAGAAAAACTCAAGCTTTTCCTGGGCTCAGGTCTCGGCACGTCTGTTTTCTGATTCTACTATGTATGTGGAATTTTTATTTAAACAAAAGTGAGTTGGTATGCGTAGGGGTGGGATGTGGGCTGTGATACAGGAACACAGTGGCCCTTTATATAGTTTTTAAGTACAAGGTCTTTTTTTTTCTATTATAAAACTAATAGAGATCTATTTTGGAAAATGTGGATAATAGGCAAAACTCTAAGGAAGAAAATGACCACCTGGTTTATGGTTGAAATTATACATTTCATATGATTTTTCCTGCACTTTTAAAAATTTAACATTCTATTCTAAGCATTTTCCCTGCTCTATTTCTTTCTCTAAACATCATTTTCTGATGCCTGCAGGAGTTGCATTGTATGAATACACAATTTCTTTAAGGAGATGCTGTTGTGGAACACATACAAGCTTTGACTTAGAGGGAACTTGTGTTTAAAACCTGTGTCTGTCATTTCCTGGCTCTGGGTGGCCTCTGGAGCTTAGGTTGCCTTACCTATAGAATGGGAACAGAGTAAGTCCCTTGGGTTGCTGAGAGGACTCAGTGTGAGTGGACATAAGACCCTTGTCCAGGGCAGGCATAGGGCAGGTACTCAAGTAGTAACTGCTGTTATGACTGGTGGTGGCGGTTTTATGGCCCCTCTAGGAAGAGTTTGGGCCCTCACAGTGTGTGAAGAATAAGTAGCCCAGCTTGGCCCCATTTTATAAACAAATTCTTTTTTCTGTTGTTGTGACTCCCTCTCTTGCATTTTTCCCTTTGTTCTGTGTATTTTTGTAAGCTGCTTTACATCCTTTTTGCAGTAAGGCTGATATAAATAAATAAACACTTAACTATCCCCTCTAGCGATGGGCGATTAAGTTGTTTCCGATTTCTTGCTATTGTAAATAATCCTGTACAGAATATCTTTGCGCATCAGGATCTGTCCAGCTTGGATTATTTCCTGGGGCTAGAATCCTAGAAGTGGAATTGACAGACATACTCATTTTTACACCTCTGATCCAAACTGCCAAATGCTTCTTAGAAGGTTGTACCCTGTCTTTGCTCCCAAGAGCAGACCCGAGTCACTGCCTCCTTGAAGTTCACATGCCCTGTCTTTCTGTTCTAGCCCCTTTCACTGTGGCCCAGGGTGGCAGCGACCTGATGCCCACCTGGCTGCTGTGCTGTGTCATCATTAGTAAATGGAACTCCAGGCTGAGGTCTCCTCTAGCCTCCTCCCTTTTGGTAAATCTTATTTCTGATGGGAAGGCAGTCCTGTCGCCAGCCAGTCCTGCCTGCATAGACTGCCCCCTCTGCTAAACAATGAACACATTCAGACCCGACTCGTGTTTTCAGTTATTAAAAAACGGAGCCGTCTGTCTCTGCCTGTGACTTTAATCTCTGAGCCTTTATTCCCTCCACCCCTCCCCCCTCACCTAGCCTTTTGTTTGCGCAGTTCCGAGCTCCAGGATATGTGGGCCGGACGGTTTCTGAGTGCATTGTGCCTTCCCCTGGCAGCTACGGATGGTTGTAGCCCTGAGCGATGTTATTTCAGGGTAGGCAGTAGGGGGAGGACCACTGATGAGAGGGAAGGAGAAAACGGGAGGCCACTTCTTGCCTCCAGCAGTCATTTAGAGTTTGCAAAAGTGATTTGTTTTTATACAGCTCTAGAGTGAGTTGCCCCAACTCCATTCTCTCCCCATTTGCAAATTCACTAGAGATCAGTTCTGTCTCGGAGTTGCTTACTCTTAATAAAGTTTACGTCTTCCTTGTAGCCTCTTAGCATTGGGAAACAGTTCTTATCATTGAATTATGTGTGTGGATATTTGAATAAAAGCAAAAATCCCAAAAAAGGATCTTCAGTAGTAACCCAAGTCCCCTAACACAGAAGCAGAACGTGCAGAGAGCCCCAGAATGCCTTCCCATTCAGCAGGGCGCTCGGGGAGCAGCTTGGCTCCATGGTGTCTTCTCACACAGGGCTGGCCAGAAAGTTGCATGGGAAAACCAGCAACAGGGCCGCGAACCCGGCCTATGGACGGCTTGGACAGCTCAGATGTCCTGTCTCTCTTATGGGGACGACGTCGGGGAGGCCGGGCTGTGGGCACCCCTGCCCGTGGAAGCTTTTTCTACAGACGCAGCTCCTGTTCTCAGAGAGTGGCTTGCACCTCCCCAGGGCCCTGTGGAGGTGGGTGAGCTTAGAACTGCAACGTGGACATGCAGGTCGCAAGGTGAGGCCTAGAGGAAGGGCACAATTTTTCGAAGTCTTTTTTTAATGTATGCAGTTTTGCATGGCAACACGCCCTGTTTGTTTTTAAACTTTTTTTCTGACTACAACGTTCCTGTAACATTCCAGCATTTCATAAATGCCTTTAGAGAAAGTGAGAGCCTCTCCACCCCTTTACTATGTGAACAGGTGGGTCAGTGTATTTTCTTCTGGCTTTTTCCATGCAGATTTGTATCTAACTCTGTATGGACATGTTAGCATTGTCATTTTTACATTCATTTTTAAATTGCATGGTGAGGCTATGCCACACCTGCTTTTCTATACTTTGCTTTCCCCCACTGATCAATGCTTTGGAGATCTACCCACATGCATTTGGGTAGTTCACAGTCACTCTGTTTGAGTGGCTTCAGGGTATCCTCTATGGGTGTGTGCATGGTACAGGCTGTCTTCCGTGGCAGCCATGTAGGGGGTCCCTGTCATTTGCTAGGTGAACCGATCCCTCTGCACCCTTGTGGGTTTCTGTCTTAGAAGTGGAGATTACTGGGGCAATTCATCTTAACAGATATTGCCAAAATCCGCCTCCTACCCCCAAAGATAACACTCTCTATGTTTTATAAAAATAATATTTTAAGTGAGTTGCCATCGGGGAAACAAAGGCTCTTCCTAAAGTCTTAGACTCTGTTTATTTTATGACTTTGTGTGTGCTCTGAGACACCACCAAACACACTCGAGTTTACAAACTTGAATTTGAAAAGCACAGCCTCCAAGATCAGTCACCTTTCATCTCTTCATCCTCTATTTATTGTGTGCCTATTATGTGTCAGTCGTCCAATGCTGTGGTGATAAACACAATGATAAACTTTCTCTCTCTGAGTTCTAACAAGAATCTTTGTGGCCATGTTTTTTTACAGCCCCCAGCTATGCCTTGGGCACATAGGAAAGAATATTGGTTGAAACCTTGAGGCAAATTAAGTCTGGCTGCATGGAACTGTGCAAAAATGAATAGGATGCAGGTTTCACCCACCTATAAAACAATCCCCATGAAGCTGGTGAGGAAGAAACTTCAGTGTGGTCAGAGTTTTGGTCTTTAACTGCGTGTTTTTGGACACACAGACTGTCCCGTTAGGATGTCTGTGGTCACTCGAGTGGACGTTGCACCATAGGATTGCGTGGATGGGCTCAGTGATGGGAGAAATTCCAGTTTTGCATAGTCCTGCAGTGGGATAGTTTGCTGTTGATTGTTTTGTTAATCAAAATAAAAAGTAAACAAATAATATCAATAATTTATGGTACTGGTGATCCCAGACTTGATCACAATCTACCCTTATAATTTTTGTCTCATCACACCCCACTTTTATTATTATTTTTTACTTTAAATCGACTCATTTCTTGTATTTAACCTTCTCCCAAGTAATGTTATCTTTGAAATACGAGTTTAAATTGCTAGTTACATTTTCCTCCAATACATTTAAAATACATACATAACTGTTACAATAAAAAATGTATGTAGCACCTTAAATCTGATGGGGTGTGTTGTCTACTTTGGGAAGCACCATATTCTGTGGTCATTGCTCTACCCACCCTTCCCTGCAGGAATCTCAGGGGTGGGTACTCGTAGGTGTGGGCAGGGGCAAAGGTATCAGGGGTGAGGTGTCTCTGAGCCCAAGATGCTGATCTGCCTAGTGTGGCCCCTGGGCTTCTGGCTTGTGCTCAGGGAGCTCTTCAAGGCTCCCAGGGGATGATTCTAGTGCATAGACACATTTGGGAAACAGCTGCTCTAAACAGTTTCCCTATACATCCTCCCCACTCCCACAGAAAATCACTATTGTGATTTTTTCCCATCATAGATAGTTTTTCCTTTTCTAGGACTTCATGTAAGTGGAATCATACAGTTTGTACTCGTGTGTGTAAAGCTTCTTTCCCTGGGCGTGTGAGTCATACATCTTGCCACATGTATCAGTAGTTTGTTCTTAATGCCAACCCACTGTATGACTCTTGCATGGTTGGTTTGCCCATTCTCCTTTAATAGGCACCTGGCTTGTTTTCAGCTTTGCGCTGCAATGAGTAGGCTTGTACCTGTGTTTTTGTAGACCTGTGTTTTCATTTCTCTTGGATAAATTCCCAAGAGTGGAATTGCTGGATCAGAGGGTAGGTATACATTTAATTTTATAAGAAACTACCAGAGTTTTTCCTAAAGCGGCTGTGCCATTTCACACTCCCTCCAGCAGTGTAGGAGAGTTGCTGTTGTTCCATATCCTCCAAAGTATTTGATGTTCTAGATGTAGAGTCTGAAATTCTGGTGGGTATGTGGCAGCATCTCATTGTGTTTTTAGTTTGTATTTCCCTGGTGACTAATAATGTTGAATAATTTTTAATGTGTTTACTGGCTATCTGTATCTTATTTTATGAAGCATCTTTCAAATCGTTTGCCCATTTTTAATTGGGTTTAAATCTTTTTTATTATTGATTAATGGGAGTTCTTTATGTTACCTGTTTGCCCAGTCCTTTGTCAGATATGTTTTATAAATATGCAGTCACAATCTATGGCTTGCCTGTTTGTTTTCTTGGTGCCTTTTGATAAGCAAAAGTTAAAAGTTTGATTAATTTTTTTGATCATTTTTTTCTCTTGTGGTTATTGTTTTCTGTGTCCTGTTTAAGAAATCTTTGCCTATCACCAAAAGTCTTTCTACTCTGTTTCTTCTAAAAGCTTTATGGCTTTAGCTTTTACATTTAGGTCTGTGATTCACCTTGAGTTAATTTTTGTATATGTGTGAGATGGGGGTCAAAGTTGATTTTTTCCATATGTCTTTCTTAGTTGTTCCAGTTCATCATTTGTTGAAGGTCTTTCCTTTCACCACTGGATAGTTTTGTTGCTTTATTGAAAATCATAAAACCATTTAAGAGTGGGTCTATTTCTGGACTCTTTTCCCTTTCATTGATCTGTTTGTGTATCTTTACACCAATACCACACTGTTTTAGTAAGTATAAAGTAAGTTTTGAAGTCAAGTAATGAAAGTTTTCCAACTTTGTTCTTCTTTTTAAAGATTGCTTAGAATATTCTAGGTCCTTTGCAATATTCATATACCTTTTAGGAGTAGCTTTTAATTTCTACCCAAACATACATACACACACACACCTTGGAATTACATCAAATCTATAGCTCTGTCTGGGGAGAATTGACTCTTAACAGTATCGAGTTTTCCAATCAATGAACTTGGCATATCTCTTCCATTTATTTAGGTCCTCTTTAATCAATGTTTTATAGTTTTTAGTGTAGAGCTCTTGTACCTATTTTGTTAAATATATTACTAAGTATCTTATGTTTTTTGATGCTATTGTAAATTATATTATTTGTTGCTAATATATTAACATAATTAATTTACATGTATTTATCTTGTTTCTTGAAGCCTTGCTAAACTCTATTAGTCCTAGTGGTTGTTTTGTAGACTAATTAGGATTTTCTATAAAAATAATCAACCGTGTCACCTGTGATAGGTTTACTTATTCCTTTCTAATCTGTATGCTTCCTAGTTCTTTTTCTGGCCTCATTGCACTGAGTATAGCTTCCAGTAAAATGTTTGAATAGAATTGATAAGAGTGGACTTCTTGCCTTGTTCTGATCATGGAGGCAAAAGCTTTCAATATTTCCCTTATTACATATGATGTTAGGTATGGATTTTTCATAGGTGTGTTTTATTGTGTTGAGGGAAGTCCCTTGTATTCCTAGTTTGCTGAGCATTTTTATCATGCATGTTGAATTTTGTCAAATCTCCTTTCTGCATCTTTTGAAATGATCATAGTTTTCTTCTTTATTCTATAATTATGGTGAATTATGCTGACTGATATCTTTTCAATATTAAATATAAAAAGTTATAAATTTCCCTTTAAGTGGCACTTTGTAACATGAGTTGCTACAAATTTTTATTTTCCAGGAGTGGATTAATTCACCCATGGATTAGCCAATAGGTAGAATACAGGTTGTAGCTGGTAAGAATGAATGGTTATGGCCCCAAAGTGGAAATTTGACATAGGGAAACAGCAGGAATGGCAAAGCCTTTGTCTCGTTTCTGACATTCTTATGGAATTTGTTGGGGAAGTATGATTTGATTTGATTTTTAGCCCTTACTACTGCTTATATTATGGAGAAGGCTGTATTATCGACATTTCTCTTCAGGTATACCATAGTTCATGGTCTTGAATCATGATAGGTTGTTTCCTTAAAGTGATGTCATTTTTTCCACTTGGGCAGAGAAGGATTAGTGTTGGCAGATGGCCCTGAAAGGGGTTGGACACACTAAAGAAAATGAGAGTCAACCAGCATTATCACAACCACTTCTTGTGTGCTGGACACTGACTAGGTGCTTTGCTCATGTTGTCTCATTAATTCTCTTGACAGCCTGTGAGACAGTTACAGCTGGGAAATGTAGGTCCATAGGAATTAGATTATCTGTCAGAGGTGACATAGTGACAGAAACAGGTTTGGAGCCCAGGTCTGCTAGACTTCAAAGCTGTTGGACTTTTCCCAGGTAACAGCTACCTTTTTATATTGTGAGATATGCGACTATCTGAATTTTGGAGTAAATCTTTGAGCCGTAAGGATAAAGTTACCAGGATAATCTATTAGTTGATACTGCCTATCTTATTGATTTAATAATTAAGCCATTATTATACTTGGCCTGTTGAATGCCAAACTTGATGCTCTGTAAGATAGGAGAGCCTGGTTTTTAGAATATATCAGTAATCCCAGGAATCCTTAGCATGAAACATGATTACAAAATGTAAATGAAATCCCAGAGTTACTTATTTGTGGGAATGTTGCATTAGAGGTACGGTTCTCTAAGCTGGCTGCAAAGCAGAACTGTGATGTGAGTCCTATTTTTTCAGTGACGCCCATATTTATAAAACCAGGTGTTATATTCCCAAGGAACAAGTCTTTCATAGACTATAGTTAACTTTGTTAAGGAAGGAATGTGGACGATTCCGGACAGTGTGGTTGGAGTAGGAGTGTTGAGAGGACAGATGCCACCCTGCACCAGACAGTCTGGGTCTGCATGATCACTTGCTTGGTCTGTGACCTTTGGCTGGTGACTGACCACTTTGTACTTTAGTCTTTCTCATGTGTAAAATAGTATACCTGCTGTAACAATCATTATAAGGATTAATGAATTAATATGTAAAGTGAAAGCCAAGCCTGGTGTATAGTCAACTCTCAGTAAATATTAGCTATTATTATTGTTATGCTTACTACTATTTGTGTTAGAATAATTGTGATGCTTATTTCTTCATCTTTGGCAGGACTTCCTTGCCTGTTTTAGCTTGTTCAGTCTAAGCAAGAATTGCCCAAAGCATGGGAATTCCCCCACTTCCCCTTGTGAGAGACAGGGCAGGACTCTTCCGAGTTTTTTCTGTTTGTCACAATTAGTCACAGCGCTGTGCTGGGGTGGCCTCCCTGGAGTTGCTCTGGAGAATCAATATCTGTTGTTAAAGAATAAATTGCTCTCTGCCACCACTCCCCTGGGACTGTCTACCCAGCCATGCATGTGTTGGAAGCTGGGTTGCATAGCACCCAGGGCAGTGAGGAGGTGAGTGGCTGGCCCCACCCGGAGGTGCCCCTGCCCTCCATGTGCATTTTAAGTATGCTGACTGTGAATAAGACCCTCTTAAGCTCAGTGAGAAATCCACCCAGCAAATTGCCTGACCAGGTAACATGTCAAACATGTCAAAACTTTATTATAAAAGGTGTATTTATCTAAAGGATAATGAAAAGAAAGGAGCCCACAGTTGTCACTCTTCCTCATCTGTTTCGTGACAGACTTCTCCTGGAAGATATTTTTTCAGTTTGAAGTTGTAGGTTGTCAAGCACATTGGAGTCACTGTTTACTAATTCTGTACAACTTGATATAAAGTAGGTACTCAAGAAGTGTTAGTTGAAAGAATGAGTTAATTAAAATGAGGGACAGGGACCCTGCCTCCCTTCATTTTTCCCTCTGTTTAGGCACTCATTGATTTGTCCCTTGGTTTGTGTGGTCACTCACCTGTTTACTCCCCCAGAATCGCTGGGCCCCTCCCTTCTCTGGGCCAGGTAGGCCCTGGGCAGAGCTCAGTGACTCAGATGTATGGCCGGACCCCTGTCCTATGGGAGCTCCAGTCAAATGGAGAGACAGACAAGCACCCCTCTCCACACTGCGGAGCAGCCTGTGAGTGGAGGAAGGGAGGGCGGAAGTGTGGAGCCAGCGAGGGAAGAGCTGGGGCTGCCCTACAGCAGGGCCACCAGAACTGTCAATGCCATCCCAGAGAGACTGCCTGTTAAAAGGGCCCCCAAACCCCAGCAGCTGGTCTGCTGATCTCAGGCAATATTTGTCTGCAAGAATCCTTTGTCCTGTAAACATTTTATTAGACCATTAAGTTGCCTTTAGCCTCTCCCACATTTACTAATGCCAAAAAAGACTGAGCGTACACTTCCGTTTTTATGAAACTCTTGCTTTTCCAGAGGCTTATTCTTTGACCTAACTTATTCTGAATCCTCATCCCACAAATCTGGCTTAATTTGTGTTACTGGGATAACTGTCTGCAAGGGAGGATTTTCCTGGAGTTGGGAGATGAGCTAGATAAGTTCAGGAGGCCCCTGCCTGCTGAGGAATCCTGTGGTGCCTTACAATTATATGCCTTTTAAAAGCTATTCTTCTTGTAAAAAATTACTGACAGTGCAGCAGTTGGGAGTGGAGAGTCCCAAATGTACCAGCCCATTTAGAACATGTCTTTTTCCTCCTTTTTCAAGTTAGCATAATGACTCTCTGAGTATCTTACAATGCAATGTAATGTTGATTTTCAGAGCCCCTGCTAAAGGTGTATGGGGGTAAATGCAGACCATAAACCTCTCTGGTATTTAGTTTTGCATCTCCTGTTCTAAGGAATATGGAACCACGGCTGATGGAGTGGGATTGGGTGAGGCATTCAGGAACACCTTTCTGGGAGGTGAGAGTCATACATCTCCTTTTCTTTTTGGCTTCCTAGTGGCGTTCATAAGCCCTGTGTTAGAATTCTCCCCAGTCCCCAGGAGGAGGCAGAAGTTCCTCATCATGGTTGGCTTGCTTGGAAGCATTTGACCAGCCCTTAACCTCGAAAAATTATCCTCGCCTATATCAGGCACATTTTGAATCTAAGCATTAGCGGGAGAGGTAATGGGAAATGCTCCATCTGCTGTAGCTTGGCTTGAAGCACACCAGTCACTTCTGTCTGCATATGCACAGAGCCCATCTGTTTTTTTTTTTGGTTTTGTTAATCTACAATTACATGTGCAACATTATGGTTACTAGACTCCCCATATCATCAAGTCCCCCCCATATACCCCATTACAGTCACTGTCCATCAGCGTAGTGAGATGCTATAGAATCACTACTTGTCTTCTCTGAGTTGTAAACCCTCCCCGTGCCCCCCCTACATTATGTCTGCTAATTGTAATGCCCCTTTTTCCCCCTTGTCCCTCCCTTCCTCCCCAGTCCCTTTCCCTTTGGTAAGTGTTAGTCCATTCTTGGGTTCTGTGAGTCTGCTGCTGTTTTGTTTCTTCAGTTTTTTTTTCTTTGTTCTTATACTCTACATATGAGTGAAATCATTTGATACTTGTCTTTTTCCACCTGGCTTATTTCATTGAGGATAATACCCTCTAGCTCCGTCCATGTTGTTGCAAATGTCTGGATTTGTTTTCTTCTTATGGCTGAATAATATTCCATTGTGTATATGTACCACCTCTTCTTTATCCATTCATCTACTGATGGACACTTAGGTTGCTTCCATTTCTTGGCTATTGTAAATAGTGCTGTGATAAACATAGGGGTGCATCTGTCTTTTTCAAACTGGGCTGCTGCATTCTTAGGGTAAATTCCTAGGAGTGGAATTCCTGGGTCAAATGGTATTTCTATTTTAAGTTTTTTGAGGAACCTCCATACTGCTTTCCACAATGGTTGAACTAATTTGCAGTCCCACCAGCAGTGTAGGAGGGTTCCCTTTTCTCCACATCCTTGCCAACATTTGTTGTTGTTTGTGTTTTGGATGTTGGCCATCCTTACTGGTGTGAGGTGATATCTCATTGTGGTTTTAATTTGCATTTCTCTGGTGATGTGGAGCATCTTTTCATCTGCCTGCTGGCCATCTGAATTTCTTCTTTGGAGAAATGTCTATTCAGATCCTCTGCTCATTTTTTAATTGGATTATTTGCTTTTTGTTTGTTGAGGCACGTGAGTTCTTTATATATTTTGGATGTCAACCCCTTATCGGATATGTCATTTATGAATATGTTCTCCATTACTGTGGGATGTCTTTTTGTTCTACTGATGGTGTCCTTTGCTGTACAGAAGCTTTTCAGCTTGTTATAGTCCCACTTGTTCATTTTTGCTTTTGTTTCCCTTGCCTGGGGAGATATGTTCATGAAGAAGTTGTTCATGTTTATGTCCAAGAGATTTTTGCCTATGTTTTTTTCTAAGAGTTTTATGGTTTTATGACTTACTTTCAAGTCTTTGATCCATTTTCAGTTTACTTTTGTGTATGGGGTTAGACAGTAATCCAGTTTCATTCTCTTACATGTAGCTGTCCAGTTTTGCCAACACCAGCTGTTGAAGAGGCTGTCATTTCCCCATTGTATATCCATGGCTCCTTTATCGTATATTAATTGACTGTATATGTTTGGGTTAATGTCTGGACTCTCTAGTCTGTTCCACTGGTCTGTGGGTCTGTTCTTGTGCCAGTACCAAATTGTCTTGAATACTGTAGCTTTGTAGTAGAGCTTGAAGTCTGGGAGCATAATTCTCCCTGTTTTATTCTTCCTTCTCAGGATTGCTTTGGCTTTTCGGGGTCTTGTGTAGTTCCATATGAATTTTAGAATTATTTGTTCCAGTTCATTGAAGAATGCTGTTGGTATTTTGACAGAGATTGCATTGAATCTGTAGATTGCTTTAGGTAGTATAGCCATTTTGACAATATTTATTCTTCCTAGCCAAGAGCATGGGGTGAATTTCCATTTGTTAGTGTCCTCTTTAATTTCTCTTAGGAGTGTCTTGTAGTTTTCAGGGTATAGGTCTTTCACTTCCTTGGTTAGGTTTATTCCTAGGTATTTTATTCTTTTTGATGCAATTGTGAATGGAATTGTTTTTCTGATTTCTCTTTCTGTTAGCTCATCGTTAGTGTATAGGAAAGCAGCAGATTTCTGTGTACTGATTTTGTATCCTGCAACTTTGCTGAATTCAGATATTAGTTCTAGTAGTTTTGGAGTAGAGTCTTTAGGGTTTTTTATGTACAATATCATATCATCTGCAAATAGTGACAGTTTGACTTCTTCTTTACCAATATGGATGCCTTGTATTTCTTTGTTTTGTCTGATAGCCATGTCTAGGACCTCCAGTACTGTGTTGAATAACAGTGTAGAGCCCATCTGTTTTGAAAACCGAATCTACCTGGAAAAAAGATGTTGAGGGTAGGACATATAAATAGTTGTGTAAAATGGGGTTGCTGCCAGTGGTTTGTCTTAGTGAAGGGGAGCAAGCCTTTCAAGGTGAGGGACAGAGGTGGGTAAAGTGGGTCATTCAGCTTGTGCTATTCCTGATCTCACAGTGAGCTGTTGGGTAGGTGGTATGTTCTCTGTGTAACATATGAGGAAATGGAGGCACAGAAAGTACACAGCTGGGATTGGGACACTGTATTACTTGCTGCTGCCCTTCTCCGGGCTGCTCAGGAGATGGAGGGAAGGGGGTCTAGGGAAGGCTTTTCCCTGCTACCCAGAAGCCCAATGCAGAAGCTCTGGGGTGGAAGGAGGAGTGTAGGCCTGCAGCCAGGAGCCGCACCCTGCACAGTCCACTCTGGGCACTCACACTGCCCTGTGTCAGAAAGGGCCCCTCAGCAGCTCGAGTTCAAGAAATTGCATCTTTGATCATCAGAATGAGAAAAGAGTATGTTTACTGCTATGATTCTGGGCTTCTTGCTCAATTTAAAAACATCAAATTTGTTCCACTTGAGTAACAGCCTTATAGAAGAACAAGAGTGGCAGGCTCCTCTACTGTCCCTCTCTGGCTCTCCTTCCCTCCCTCCATTTTCCTCCCTCTATCTCCCGCTCTCCTTCCTTTCAATTTAGGAATCAATTGTCATTTGGCCTCAATTTCCCTTGAAAATGGGTGGGGAGGAGACTTCCGGGAAGATGGCGGTGTGAGCAGGGCTGCAGAAATCTCCTCCCAACACTATATTTATCTACGAAAACACAGAAAATACATCTATTCCTAAAAGAGAGACGAGAATACACAGGAAAGCGCACAGCGTGCAGCTACACCCGAGAGCACTCGGCACCCCAAGAGGCGGGTAAGATACGGAGCCGCGACCCGGCGGGACCCGAGCCCTCCCCCACCCCAGCGCACCGGCGGGAGGAGAGGATTCAGAGCCGGGAGGGAGTGGAAGTGCACCCCGCGAAGTAGCCAGCCCCGGTGATCTGCGCGGGGAGCGCTGACCCACATTGCGCAGTGCAGCGGAGATTGGAGAGACAGAGCGGCAGGATCTGAGCAGGGAACGCGCCAGGGTGCTTGCAGCCGGCTCCCGGGAAGGAAAAAAAAAAAGCGCGCGCTTTCTTCAGCGGTCTTAAAGAGACAGGAGCCCAGCGGAGGAGCCGGATCGCCCCAGCACACTCAGCCCAGCAGGCTGGGAGTCCTGGGGAGTTTCAGACGCCTTAGCTGGCGACTGAGGAAGCGTAGCCATACTTAACACTTCTCACTGAGATCAACAGCCTCCTATTCGTTCCCATCCCTGCCAGAGCGATAAAGGGCCCTGCGGAGCGGCACAGTCACAGCTGTGGAATAGTGGGGCAATAGCGCCACCTAGAGCATTCCCACAGAATCTACGTCCGGTGGGCATTTTTTTTGTTGTTTTTTTTGTTTTGCTTTGTTTTTGTTTTTTCTTTTCTTTCTTTCTTTCTTTTTTCTTTTTTTTTCTCTTTTTTTTCTTCTCTTTTTAAAGTCTTAAAGAGCCCAGCTGACATACGTGGCAACTATCAGTGACCAATTATATAGCCATGAAAAGACAGAGGAATATGGTTCAGACCAAAATCAACCAGACAACCCCAGAGAGGGAGTCTGAAGGGATGGAAATGCACAGCCTCCCTGAAAAAGATTTCAGAATAAAAGTCATAACCATGCTGATGGACCTACAGAGAAATGTGCAAGAGCTGAGGCAGGAAGTGAGGGAACTGAGGAAAGACAATACAGAAATCAGACAAGTGATCGACGGGCTTAACAGCAGAATGGATGAGATGCAAGAGACTGTTAATGGAATAGAAAACAGAGAACAGGAGTACAGAGCAGCTGAGGCAGAGAGAGATAAAAGGATTTCTAGGAATGAAAGAATATTAAGAGAACTGTGTGACCAATCCAAACGGAACAATATTCGCATTATAGGAGTACCAGAGGAAGAAGAGAGAGAAAAAGGGATAGAAAGTGTCTTTGAAGAAATAATTGCTGAAAACTTTCCCTCGCTGGGGAAGGAAGTAGTCTCGCAGTCCACCGAAGCTCATAGATCTCCCAACACAAGGGACCCAAGGAAGACAACACCAAGACACATAATAATTAAGATGGCAAATATCAAAGATAAAGACAGGGTATTAAAGGCAGCTAGAGAGAGAAAAAAGATCACCTACAAAGGAAAACCCATCAGACTATCATCAGACTTCTCAACAGAAACCTTACATGCCAGAAGAGAATGGCATGATATATTTAACGTTATGAAACAGAAGGGCCTCGAACCAAGAATATTGTATCCAGAACGATTATCATTTAAATATGATGGAGGGATTAAACAATTTCCAGATAAACGAAAGTTGAGAGAGTTTACCTCTCAGAAATCACCACTACAGGATATCTTAAATGGACTGCTCTAGATGGAAGCACACCTAAGGCTAAAAAGATGTGACCCGAGAAAATAAAATCATAGCAAAGAAAGAAGACCATCCAAATTCGAACTAAAGGCAAAGAATAAAACACCTATTATAGAAAAAATGGAGGAGGAGGAATAAGAAGGGAGAGAAAGAAAGAAACATCAGACTGTGTTTACAATAACTTAACAAGAAAGTTAAGTTAGATTGTTAGATAGTAAAGAAGCAACCCTTGAACCCTTGGTAACCACGAATCTAAAGCCAGCAATGGCAATAAGTACATACCTATCAATAATCACCCTAAATGTAAATGGACTGAATGCACCAATGAAAAGACACAGAGTAACAGAATGGATAAAAAAGCAAGACCCATCTATATGCTGCCTACAAGAAACTCACCTCAAATCCAAAGATATACACAGACTAAAAGTGAAGGGATGGAAAAAGATATTTCATGCAAACAACAAAGAGAAAAAAGCAGGTGTTGCAGTACTTGTATCAGACAAAATAGACTTCAAAACGAAGAAAGTAGCAAGAGATAAAGAAGGACATTACATAATGATAAAGGGGTCAGTCCAACAAGAAGATATAACCATTATAAATATATATGCACCCAACACAGGAGCGCCAGCATATGTGAGACAAATACTAACAGAATTAAAGGAGGAAATAGACAGCAATGCATTCATCTTAGGAGACTTCAACACACCACTCACTCCAGAGGACAGATCAACCAGACAGAAAATAAGTAAAGACACAGAGGCACTGAACAACACACTAGAACAGATGGACCTAACAGACATCTACAGAACTCTACACCCAAAAGCAACAGGATACACATTCTTCTCAAGTGCACATGGAACATTTTCCAGAATAGACCACATACTAGGCCACAAAAAGAACCTCAGTAATTTCAAAAATATTGAAATCCTACCAACCAACTTCTCAGATCACCAAGGTATAAAACTAGAAATAAATTTTAGAAAGAAATCAAAAAGGCTCACAAATACATGGAGACTTAACAACATTCTCCTAATTAATCAATGGGTTAACGACCAAATCAAAACAGAAATCAAAGAATATATGGAGACTAATGACAACAACAACACAAAGCCACAACTTCTGTGGGACGCAGCAAAGGCAGTTCTAAGAGGAAAGTATATTGCAATCCAGGCCTATTTAAAGAAGGAAGAACATTCCCAAATGAATAGTCTAAAGACACAATTACTGAAATTGGAAAAAGAAGAACAAATGAGGCCCAAAGTCACCAGAAGGAGGGACATAATAAAGATTAGAGAAGAAATAAATAAAATTGAGAAGAATAAAACAATAGAAAAATCAATAAAACCAAGAGCTGGTTCTTTGAAAAAATTAACAAAATAGATAAACCCCTAACCAGACTAATTAAGAGAAAAAGAGAATCTACACACATAAACACAATCAGAAATGAGAAAGGAAAAATCACGACGGACCCCACAGAAATACAAAGAATCATAATAGAATATTATGAGAATCTATATGCTAACAAGCTGGAAAACATAGAAGAAATGGACAACTTCTTAGAAAAATACAACCGTCCAAGACTGACCAAGCAAGAAACAGAAAAACTAAACAGACCAATCACCAGTGACGAAATCGAATTGGTAATCAAAAAACTACCCAAGAACAAAACCCCCGGGCCTGATGGATTCACCTCTGAATTCTACCAGACATATAGAGAAGAAATAACACCCATTCTCCTTAAAGTTTTCCAAAAAATAGAAGAGGAGGGAATACTTCAAACTCATTCTATGAAGCCAGCATCACTCTAATACCAAAACCTGGCAAAGACCTCACCAAAAAAGAAAATTACAGACCAATATCCCTGATGAACGTAGATGCAAAAATACTCAACAAAATATTAGCAAACCGAATTCAAAAATACATCAAGAGGATCATACACCATGATCAAGTGGGATTCATCCCAGGGATGCAAGTATGGTACAACATTCGAAAATCCATCAACATCATCCACCACATCAACAAAAAGAAGAACAAAAACCACATGATCATCTCCATAGATGCTGAAAAAGCATTTGACAAAATTCAGCATTCATTCATGATTAAAACTCTCAACAAAATGGGTATAGACGGCAAGTACCTCAACATCATAAAGGCTATATATGACAAACCCACAGCTAACATCATACTTAACAGCGAGATGCTGAAAGCTTTTCATCTAAGATCGGGAACAAGACAGGGATGCCCACTCTCTCCACTGTTATTCAACATAGTACTGGAGGTCCTAGCCACAGCAATCAGACAAAACAAAGACATACAAGGCATCCAGATTGGTAAAGAAGAAGTCAAATTGTCACTATTTGCAGATGACATGATACTGTACATAAAAAACCCTAAAGATTCCATTCCAAAACTACTAGAACTAATATCTGAATTCAGCAAAGTTGCAGGATACAAAATTAACACACAGAAATCTGTTGCTTTCCTACACACTAATGATGAACTAACAGAAAGAGAAATCAGAAAAACAATTCCATTCACAATTGCATCAAAAAGAATAAAATACCTAGGAATAAAACTAATGAAGGAAGTGAAAGACCTGTACTCTGAAAACTACAAGACACTCCTAAGAGAAATTAAAGAGGACACTAACAAATGGAAATGCATCCCATGCTCTTGGCTAGGAAGAATAAATATTGTCAAAATGGCTATACTACCTAAAGCAATCTACAGATTCAATGCAATCCCTATCAAACTACCAACAGCTTTCTTCAATGAACTGGAACAAATAATTCTAAAATTCAAATGGAACCACAAAAGACCCCGAATAGCCAAATCAATCCTGAGAAGGAGGAATAAAACAGGGGGAGTTACACTCCCTGACTTCAAGGTCTACTACAAAGCCACAGTAATCAAGACAATTTGGTATTGGCACAAAAACAGACCCACAGACCAGTGGAACAGAATAGAAAATCCAAACATTAACCCAAACATATACAGTCAATTAATGTTTGATAAAAGTGCCTTGGATATACAATGGGGAGATGACAGCCTCTTCAGCAGCTGGTGTTGGAAAAACTGGACAGCTACATGTAAGAGAATGAAACTGGACTACTGTCTAGCCCCATACACAAAGGTAAACTCAAGGTGGATCAAAGACTTAAATGTAAGTCATGAAACCATAAAACTCTTAGAAAAAAACATAGACAAAAATCTCTTGGACATAAACATGAGCAACTTCTTCATGAACATATCTCCCCGGGCAAGGGAAACAAAAGCAAAAATGAACAAGTGGGACTGTATCAAGCTGAAAAGCTTCTGTACAGCAAAGGACACCATCAGTAGAACAAAAAGAAATCCTACAGTATGGGAGAATATGTTCATAAAAAACGTATCTGATAAAGGGTTGACATCCAAAATATATAAAGAACTCATGCACCTTAACAAACAGAAAGCAAATAATCCAATTAAGAAATGGGCAGAGGACATGAATAGACACTTCTCCAAAGAAGAAATTCAGATGGCCAACAGGCACATGAAAAGATGCTCCACATCGCTAATCATCAGAGAAATGCAGATTAAAACCACAATGAGATATCACCTCACACCAGTGAGGATGGCCAACATCCAAAACACAAACAACAACAAATGTTGGCGAGGATGTGGAGAAAAGGGAACCCTCCTACACTGCTGGTGGGACTGCAAATTAGTTCAACCATTGTGGAAAGCAGTATGGAGGTTCCTCAAAAAACTCAAAATAGAAATACCATTTGACCCAGGAATTCCACTCCTAGGAATTTACCCTAAGAATGCAGCAGCCCAATTTGAAAAGGACAGATGCACCCCTATGTTTATCGCAGCACTATTTACAATAGCTAAGAAATGGAAGCAACCTAAGTGTCCATCAGTAAATGAATGGATAAAGAAGAAGTGGTACATATACACAATGGAATATTATTCAGCCATAAGAAGAAAACAAATACTACCATTTGCAACAACATGGATGGAGCTAGAGGGTATTATGCTCAGTGAAATAAGCCAAGCCAAAAAAGGCAAGTATCAAATGATTTCACTCATATGTGGAGTATAAGAACAAAGAAAAAATACTGAAGGTACAAAACAGCAGCAGACTCACAGAACCCAAGAACGGACTAATAGTTACCAAAGGGAAAGGGACTGGGGAAAATGGGCGGGAAGGGAGGGATAAGAGGGAAAAAGGGGCATTACGATTAGCAGATGTAATGCTGGGTGGGGCACGGGGAGGGCTGTACAACTCAGAGAAGACAAATAGTGATTCTATAGCATCTCACTACGCTGATCGACAGTGACCGTAATGGGGTTGGTGGGGGAACCTGATGAAGGGGTAGTTTAATAATCGTAGTATTGCACATGTAATTGTAAAGTAATGATAATAAAATAAATTATATTAAAAAAAAGGAAAATGGGTGGGGGCTTGGGGAAGGTTCTGTGGGAACAAAACCTGCCTTGTGTCACTCCCGGGGTCTGTTTTAACTGGGAACTGTGAAGTGCCGCCTTGTTTGATTTTCACATCCATGAACACAAATTGCAGGGAGACTCAGGCTTGGGTTGGTAAAGTGAGGGGTCCAGGACTTTGGGATCTGTGAACATGGGTCAGAGTCTCATGGCATCCTTTTTGAAGTCTCCCTGCCCTGCTACAGACAAGCTCCTTATACACAGGTGTGCATGCACGCACATGAGTAAAGCAAAAGAAGGATAAAGTAAATTGGGCCTTTGACTCCAAAAGTCTCTGGTCACATCAAGTGCCACATTGCTGTTTGAAGTTGGAATGCAGGGTGCTAGCTGACAAAGCCATTTTTCTTTGCTAATAATTTGTGATTGGCGTTTACTAAGTCAGACCTGATAGTGGATGGATAGCTCAGTAAAATCCTAGATGAGAAGATCTCTGTTAATAATCATTAAAACCCCCTGAGTATTTCTGAAATTTGCCAAAGAAACTTTCGATGTTCTGCTGAATGAACTTAGTCGGATGTTGGGGCGTATTATTTCTGGCAGCCCCAGACCTTGGCTCTGATGAGAGTGCCAGGCTCGTCCAGCATCAGATAACCTGGGATGTTTGCCTGCCTACCTGTCTCTTTCTTTCTTTTGATAAATGATAGATTTCTTGTCCCCACTCTTGGGAGATTTTCTGTCTCAGAAGCCTGCACTAGTACCACTGGGAAAACTCCAGGCGGTTGGATTTTGGCTCTTATTTCCCAAGGCTTATAGAGCACCCATTTGTAGAATTTGTAGAACACTTATTTCATGGTGTGATAACAGGTTACAGGAGAAGAAGAGGATCAGTTTGAGAAACGCTGGTTATACAAAGTTCACTGATGTTTCCCCTTCCCTTGCTGGACTTCTCAGAACCTTTAATCTTTAAAACACTGTAGTGTATTACGGTCTTAGCGGAATATAGTATTTGGTTTTCAGACTATCTGGGAGACTTGGTTAGGCAGGATAGACAGCATATGCAGAGTCATGTGGGTGTGAAAGACCATGGCTAATCCAGGAAATTATGGGTTGGGGAGTTTGAGTAGGCGGAGTGTGGGAGGAAAGGCAGTGATGAGATCTGGGGACTTAGACAGAAAGGGCCACTTCCCAGAGAACTGCTTTGGGTGCTGGGTCAGGCTAGGCCGTTTCCCAAGCTATAGCCATTCCAGAACCATTTTCACAATCTCTGTCACGGGCTCAATGCCGTATGTTCTGATTTAATATTTTTCTTTGGATTAATTCAATTAAAAAATTTTAATTATATGAAAATTTTGAATCACTAAGGCAATGGAAACCAGTATACCTTCCCATACATAGAATGAACACACACACACACACACACACACACACACACACACACACACACACACACACACACACACACTGAAAACAGACAGTTGTCCAATTCTAGCCTGCTGCAGGCTGTGAATTTGAGCCATGATGTGCTTTTGTTAAAAAGGGAGATTAGGGCATTTTAGAGAGGTATTAAGTAGATTATGCCTTCAATTTAGACTTGCTCCCTGTTCAGTTGGAGAGATTGAGTAAGAATGAAAAAATTAATAATTTTCTTCTAGTATAATGCCAGACCACTATGCCACCCAGAGTATCTCTCACTTTAGGAAACACAGCTCTAGGCAGTGGGGAACTGCTGGGGGTCTTTAAATAGGAGTACCTGTGTGTGTGATTTAGAAAGCCAGTTGGTGCAGTTCTGCAGGTGGTGTTCAGAATGGGTCAGACTGGAGGCAGGAAGGCTGTAGTTTAAGAAAAAAAGAAGTCCAGGGACAGAGATGCAGGGGTCTGGACTTTGGGGCTGTGGCTATAGCAGGGGAGGAGGAGGAACCACTTCATGATGTGGCGGAGAGCATGGAGAGGACTTGGAGACAAACGATGGAGGAAGCGGTGGGGGTGGGGGGGGGTCCCAGGGATGACTCACCTTGGTCTCCCAGGTTGGCCTTAGCAACCCAAACAGAGGTTGGGAGTTAGTGGCAAAGCGGTCTGGGGAATCAGGGAGGCCTGTCAGGCGGCCTTCATGGAGATGTCTGGTGAAATATGTGTATATTTGTGTGTACAATTTGAGATCTCTGGTGGTGGCAAGAACTACAGATTTTAGAGCATGATAAACATGGGTTTGACTCCTGGTGCCACCCCTCACCTCTTGGGTCCTTGGTTTCCTCTTTGGACCATGAAATTGCAGATCCCAACCTTAAGGATTCCTGGGAGGACTATTGGTGGGGAGAGTGCCTGGGACAGCATGGGGTCCAGAGAGATGCCCAGGAATCAATAATGATTACTTGCAGTTCCTTCCAGCTTCACAGTCACATCTCTGAATATTTGGGGAAAGCTATCTTTAAAGCCAGCAGGTGTTTCCCCTGGGGTGAAAGAAGCATTGACCCTGCATGTGTGATGACCCTGGGCATTCTTGTGTTTGGTTGGAGTTCTGCAGTGGAAGTTGCAGATCACTACCCTTTGTCTTTTGGGGAGAAGCTTGCGGCTGCTGCAGAGGCTCAGGCCAGCTGGCATCTCTGGCATTATTCCCTAGCTTTTTCTGTCTGCTTTTTATAGTAGCCAAAATGAAAGCGCCCTGCCAGTCTACTTGACTGGCCTCACCAACTGCCTGATGGTTTATAAAGGACTCAGAGTGGGAAAGCTGGTGCTCTGCAGTCAGCCTCTCTGGCTGTGTGAGCCTGTGCACTGGCACCACAGGAAGTCTGTGGTTTCATGTGCAAACTGAGATCGCTAGCACCCACTCTGCAGACTGGCTGGGAAGATTAGTGATTGCGTTTGTAGAGAGCTGGTTCCGCCTCGTGTTACACATGTGTTGGTATATACACCAAATATGGGTATTATTGTTCTAAGTTGTCATCTGTGCAGCTCTTCATGGCAGACAACTTTTCCCCTCTGCAGGGATGTGGGGAGGCTGGGATTAATGTGGAAACCTTTGTCCAGAGGTAGCAGCACTCTGTCACTTGATGATGCAACATGTGAAAATGTAGATGGATCAACACGAGAGATGCATATATCTCTTCCTTCTTGGAGAATGCTGGTGTGGAGTGGGACTTTGGGAGACATCTCTGGTTTTGTTCTGAGGCTGTGGAAGTGTGGGGAGGTTGGGGCTGCCCCAGCTTACAGCTGAACTGGAGCTGGTCCTTACTTCAGCACGTGGGTTCCTGCCACTGTCCTTCAGGACCGGAGTCGGCTTTCTCTGTTGCTCCTCTGGCGGTCAGAGACCGGCCCTGTGCCTGCTGCGAGCCTTGTGAGCCTTTGGGCCCCTGCTTCACAGGAAGGGCCCTGTAGAGCTCCTGACGCACTTGCAGCCTTGCTCTTGAGCTTCACCTCTCCCAGATGCTGAGTGCCTACAGTGATGATGTGGGGGCCTCCTGGGAGAAAGATTTGAAGCTGGTTGAGAATCACTTCTCCAGAACAATGGTTAAAAGCTCTGTGTTGATGGGAAAAATCAGGTTTAGAGAATAGGACTTCTGCATTGGCTTTCTGCTGTTCAGTGTTTTCAGAAAGCTTTGTAAGAAGAATAGAAGCATATTTGGAGGTAGAGTTTCTACGCTATTTCAAACAGCAGAGTCAGGATTCTATGATCTCTGTGGGCTTGGACACCAAGCCAAAGGCACTGCGATGGATGGTCAGGAGTAAGTGGCAGGGGTGTTGGGAGGTCTAGCTCCTCCAGGGCTGCTGTCCTGTGAGCACGGCATTCACATGCCAGGGGCAGTGTCCAGCCAGCATACAGGTGGAGAGCCACCTTCCACCCTTGAGCCCATGTTTTTTTTTCTTTTTCTTTTTTTAAAATTTATTTTGGTATCATTAATATACACTTACATGAGCAACATTGTGGTTACTAGATTTCCCCATTATCAAGTCCCCACCACATACCCCATTACAGTCACTGTCATCAGCATAGTGAGATGCTATAGAATCACTACTTGTCTTCTCTGTGTTGTACAGCCCTCCCCGTGCCCCCCACCCTACATTATGTGTGCTAATCGTAATGCCCCTTTTCCCCCTTATCCCTCCCCAGTCCCTTTCCCTTTGGTAACTGTTAGCCCATTCTTGGGTTCTGTGAGTCTGCTGCTGTTTCATTCAGTTTTTGCTTTGTTCTTAATACTCCACAGATGAGTGAAATCATTTGATACTTGTCTTTCTCCACATGGCTTATTTCACTGAGCATAATACCCTCTAGCTCCATCCATGTTGTTGCAAGTGGTAGGATTTGTTTTCTTCTTATGGCTTAATAATGTTCCATTGTGTATATATACCACATCTTCCTTATCCATTCATCTACTGATGGACACTTAGGTTGCTTCCATTTCTTGGCTATTGTAAATAGTGCTGCGATAATCATAGGAGCCTGTGTTTTAAGAGGCACTCTGACAAACTGTCACTGACTCTGAGGAGAGATTTGGCCACCATACCACACCTTCCAAATTACCCAGGATTTCACCGGAGGGAAGGCCTGGCCAGGGCAGAGGACTGGGAGGCCAAAGATGAGGGACTCAGAATGAAGTTGTGGCAGCAGCTGCCTTGCTCCTTGGCTGTGTGGCCTGGGCACACCTCTCATCCTCTTGCTCCTTAGCTCATCCTGCCAGACGGGGTTGGTGATGACCCTGGCACAGGGTCTCGGAGTCTTTAGCCAGGGCAAGAGCAAGTGGTTGGTGTGTCCTTGGCATGCAGGTGGTATAGTGAAGGTGCTTTTGTGTTCTGGCTGATTTGGGGGATTTGGGCAAGCATTGGTGGTCCCTGTGAGCCTTGGTTTTCTCATCTGTACATGGGGGGCGTGACACTTCCCTCAGAGTAGACACCTGACCCAGTGCCACTCAGGACTTGGCAGACATCAGACAGGGAGCCCCTGAGTCCTCCTGAGGAAGGGGGAGCTCTGGAACCATGGCACCCTTGGGGCTCAGAGGCAGAGGAGGGGTCAGGCTGAGGCTGGGTGGGGACCAAGCTGGGCCGAGGTGGCTTCTTATAGGTGGCACACAGGATAATTTAAGGGAGTTAGACACTTTTAGTCGTAAAGCTACATCCTTATTTTAATGTACATTAGAAAAAACTCCAAATAACTAGTACATCCATCCTTTAATTTTTATGGGGTTTTTGCCTTTCTTTGTCTTTATCTTTTCAATATAATAAAGTGTGCCAATTTAAAGAAAAATATTAAATAAATAGTAAACCAGACAAGACTTTTTAAGAATATCAGAATCATGAAAGACATTCCCCCTCCTCACCAAAAACCAAAACCAAAAAAACAGGCAGGTAACATTTCTAGATGGAAGGAAACTAAAGGGACCAGATCTAGGGAAAAAAAAAAGGAGCAGTTCTGAAAGACGTTATGGGGGCAGTTGGGGGAAATTTGAATGTAAGTGGTAGATTAGATAACATGATTGTATCAGTGTTAAATTTCTTGGATAGGAGAATGTCCAAGTCTGAGAAGATTGTAGGTGTTCAGGATTTGAGGGAAATTGGGTCTGCATCCTACTTTAAAATGGTTAGAGAAACATTGATGTATATTATGTGAATTTTGTGTAATATTAGCACATGTTATATATAATTATTTATATGTATTAAAATTTAGTATCATATGCACATATGTGCAGATGGAGAGAGAGAAGGCAAATGTAGCTACCTGTTAACAGTGGCAGCTCAGCGAGGGGTATGGTGACTTCATCGTTCTGTTCTTTCTGCTTTTCTGTCAGGCGTCAGAGTTTAGAGTATAAAGTTGGGAAATCAAAGAACTAAAAGCAGCAGTAAGCGTGTCATGTCATCCCCCCAGTGAAACTCGAGTGGTTTGGCATTACACTCTGAGTCAAGCCGAGCCCCTCCTGGTGACCGGTGGCACCTGCCGTGGCACCCTGTCCTCTGCCCTGCAGCTGCAGGGGCCGCAGCTGTTTGAATGCCAGGGCCTTTGCCCTTGCTGTTCTCCAGGCTCCAAACCCCTGCCTGTTTTGTCATTTCCATCTCAGCTCTAATGTAACCATCTGAGCCAGGGGTCCCCAGACTTGCCTTCTGATGTTGTCAGTCCCCAAGTCACTGTCATAACATCAAAATCTAATTTCTTCACTGCATTTGTCATCATTTGAAATAACCGTGGTAATTAAATATATGGCATTGTTTTTCTGTCCTCTTACTCCAGTATAAGCTCCATGAGCACAGAATCCTTAAAAAGGGAACAAAACCAGGAAGTATGTGGTGGATATAGCAAGCTGTGATGGTGGCACAGGAGGCCCATACGGGAGAACCACTGTGCTGTGCGCCTTCCCTTCAAGTCCTTCTGGGGCCCTTGCTGACTTTTCATTTCTGAACCATATCTTTAATATTATATTATGATTTGATAAGAAAAAAATTTTTACCTAAGAAAAATCACTGAGTGACATATCACTAATATAATGTAAGTTGGCTAGAAAATGTAATATGAGATTTAAAAAAATTCAGTTTTCTCAGTTACATAAAATGAGATGGCTAAATTAAAAATTTTGTCTCAACCAGTGAGGCAGAATTCGTACAGTAACTATTTGCAGCCACCTAAGATATTTCCTCAATAGAGAATGACCTAGTATAGACCCAGGGGCCATCAGTTGACCCCAGAATATTAATGATGTAATGTAGGATTATATAATTACCTGATGTCTCTTTGTTTCCAGGAGGAAAACTGGAAATTATGCTCTGTGTCACCTGAAAGATATCATTAAGGTGCTTTTTGAAGGAGGTGGTGGGCAGCAGTTAATGGCCTCAATCTGTGTTCCTCTTGGTGGGTAGTTAGGAGTACTTATGCAGCCTGTGGAGGAGGGCCAGAACAAAGTCACATGAGACAGGACACCTGGTGGGAGAGGGGCATGGGGGGTTGGGTGGCTGATGAAGAACTGAGGCAGAAGATGCAGTGTTTCACGATCGAGGCTGTAATACTGTTGGTGAGATTCAGCATCCAGTCCTGAAATGTTGCCTCTTCACCACCTCACCTTCCTGCTGTGTGAATAGCACCTAGACCACACATTTGGACTCTCAATTATATCAGGGCTTTTAACATACCCCGCAGACACTGTCACGGCTAGTTGTAGGCTGACGGCAAGCCCTTGGGTGTTGGGGTGTGATTCGCTCCTCTTGTGTCTCTGCCCACATTGGGGATGGGGCTGCACACAGAGGCAGCAGGGCCTGCTCTAGCGGAGGGAACGTGGGTTTTGGATTCAGAGCACCTGGGTCTGGCTCCACTACCTAATACCTGTTTGGCTGGGGATGAAATGGTGACGATTGTGACAATGATGGCAGAAGCCTTGTCTGTGGGGTGGGGTGCCCATCATGCATGCTGCACATTGCTGGTGCACCAGGTGTGGTAATGTATGTGAATAGCTTAGTGTGGAAAATTTAAGTCATGCTACTCAAGTTGAATTGTTAAAACATGGGCTACTACATTGTATTAGTACATCATCTTTGGTTGTAAAAGACAGAAATTGAATTCAAACTGCCTCTTAAATCCAACAAGGTTGTGAGGATTGGCTTTAAGCCCAGCTGGATCCAGGGCCTCAAACAATGTAACCAGGATGCCTCCATCTTCCGGGTTCGCTTCCTCCTGTTGGCTTATTTCTCAGGCCAGTTGGCCCCTGGGCCATTGCAGAGCTGCCCCTGGCTCTTTGATCTGACTTTTCTCTGCCAGCTCAGCAATCCTAGCAGAAAGAGAGGTCTCTTTCCCAGGAGACCCAGCAGAAGACTCAGGAGAGACGGGGCTGCATCTGGGTCCTGTGCTTATGCCTGGAGGTGGGACTGGAGTTCCTGCTACGGAACAGTAGGGACTGAGACAGGGAGAGAGACGATCCCAAAGGGAAAGAGAGGCTCTGTGACAAGCCAGCAGAAGGAGGGTGCTGGGTCTCCATCACAGCCAGAGCTGCATGGTTCCTGCCTGGGTTTCCAGCCTCTCAAAGTAGGAACTTTCTCATGCATACCATAGTCCAGCAGATCCATCTACCAGTCTGTAGTACAAACCAAGCATTCTGCTATTTTTCTTGCTTTGAAAATTGTTAGTAAAAACTGTCTTGTTTAGTTGAAACATTGCAAAAGTTACGCAGGGAAAATAAACAAGTCTGAGACTCTGGCCAGTTGTGGAATGGAAGAACATCAAAGCCTGGCTGGTCACCAAGCTCTCCTTCCACTGGGGTGGCTTCATGTCCACTCACAGGCCTTCAGACCTGGGGTTTTAGTTTAGGCTCGACTGGTTGCAGGAAGCAGCAACTAGCTTAGAATGGCTGCAGTAAAGAGACTGGTTTGGGGAGAGGCAGCACTGTGCGCAGGCTGGGCATGTGGAGTCCAAGTTTGTGCAGGCTGTTGTCACTATGAGGCCACAGCAGTGTTCCTACTTGGCCTTCCACCTGCCCCAGCCAGAGTACTTGCCCACCCTACAATCCTCAGCTGGCCCACTAAGGCCCACAGCTGGTCCCTGATAGCTGCCTGGAATTTACCTCCCATCCTTCACCTCAATGCCCAGCTCATGGTCCCCATCTCCCAGTGAGTCCCAAGATCCTCAGGGGAACCTTGTTAGCTCAGCTTGCAGAAGTTTCAGGCCACTGGCCAGTTTCTGGCTAGGCCACTTTTGGGGTCGGGCCCACTGTGGTCCAGTTTGTTGTCACTGACTTAAGGCAATGGGGACTATAAGTAGGTGGGAATCCTTCAGCAAGAGGGGCAGGCGGGGGCAGTCTTCACCCCACTGGCTTTGGCAATGTTCCTGCAGATGTTTTCGGATACCTGATGTAGAGATGGAGACCCCTGGATCCTGGGATGGACTCTCATCATATACATAGCCAAACATTTTTGCCCTAATATTTTAATAGGTAATCATTTTTATTATAAAGTATTTATATTTATTATGAAGTAAATTTTCTTATCCCAGTTTTGGAAAGCGGCACAGGAAGAAAATAAAAAATTACTCCGTTATCCCACCTCCATAGATATTAATAATAATAGCAGCTAGCACTTTTTTAGTTTTTTTCTTTGTGCCAGCCACCATTCTAAAGGCTTTTATATGTACTCATTGAATTCTTACTGCAACAATATGAGCTAAGTTCTGGAAGAGAAGTTAGGTTGGTGGTGGCGGGTGAAGGGGGGACGGTGGGTAACAGGGACACATAGCCTGCAGGGGTGCCGATGTAAAGCCCTGGTTCGAGTGTCACCCAAGGGTTGCCCACCTGCTAACTGGGTACTTGTGTGAGTGTGATCCCAGGTAGAGTGGGGCTGGGTAGAAGTGTGACCATGTCCCCTGCCGTAGGCCGCCATGGCCTAGCCAAAGACAGGATCTTGCCTCCCTCGCTCCCTAGCAGAAGATGCTTCAGGATCACTCAGTGAGTCCATTAGACATGCACCTTGGCCCTCTGGTGTGGCTCTTAGGCCCTGTGCCTAGATCCCCTGGACTTGCTCATCTGCCCTGGGATCTACCTGGATGTATTGGAATTAATTGAAACATGAAAGTCTGGAAGTGAGTGGCATAGTGCCACCAACCCCTTCCCTGCCTCCCATGTACTTAACTTGTTATCTCAGCTGTGGTCTTCTTTTCTGCTCTTGCCATGATTGCTGTCCTGGAGACAGGCTTCTGGGGAAGCCTCAGCATCTTAGGGATGGAGCAGAGTGAGTGGTGAGAATGACTGAAATATTAATTATTATCCCATTATTTGACTACCCTCTGTATTTCAAGCTCTGTGTTTGCCACTGTGAGAACATTTCCACTTTGCTTCCCAGCTCTCTCAGGTTTTATAGATGAGGAAGCTGGGCTTTGAGGGCCTGGTGGAAGGAGAGGTTTGGCCACACAGCAGGCGAATGGAAAGCTGGTGTTCAAATCTAGATCCAAGTTCTGGGGCAGAGACCCATAGTCAAGACCACAGGGCACACATGTTTCTTTTACTTAAAAAATTTTTTCTTTTGGTATCATTAATATACAATTACATGAGTAACATTGTGGTTACAAGATTCCCCCCTTTATCAAGTCCCCACCACATACCCCATTACAGTCACTGTCCATCAGTGTAGTAAGATGCTATAGAAGCACTACGTGTCTTCTCTGTGCTATACTGCCTTCCCTGTGCCCACCCCCACCTACATTATTTGTGCTAATTGTAATGCTCCTTATTCCCCTTCTCCCTCCCTTCCCACCCATCCTCCCCAGTCCCTTTCCCTTTGGTATCTGTTAGTCCATTCTTGGGTTCTGTGAGTCTGCTGCTGTTTCGTTCCTTCAGTTTTTGCTTTGTTCTTATACTCCACAGATGAGTGAGATCATTTGATACTTGTCTTTTCTCCACCTGGCATATTTCACTGAGCATAATACCCTCCAGCTCCATCCATGTTGTTGCAAGTGGTAGGATTTGTTTTCTTCTTATGGCTGAATAATATTCCATTGTTTATATGTACCACGTCTTCTTTATCCATTCATCTACTGATGGACACTTAGGTTGCTTCCATTTCTTGGCTATTGTAAATAGCACTGCGATAAACATAGGGGTGCATATGTCTTTTTCAAACTGGGTTGCTGCATTCTTAGGGTAAATTCCTAGGAGTGGGATTCCTGGGTCAAATGGTATTTCTATTTTGAGTTTTTGAGGAACCTCCATACTGCTTTCCACAATGGTTGAACTAATTTGCATTCCCACCAGCAGTGTAGGAGGGTTCCCTTTTCTCCACATCCTTGCCAACATTTGTTGTTGTTTGTGTTCTGGATGTTGGCCATCCTCACTGGTGTGAGGTGATATCTAATTGTGGTTTTAATTTGCATTTCTCTGATGATTAGTGATGTGGAGCATCTTTTCATGTGCCTGTTGGCCATCTGAATTTCTTCTTTGGAGAAGTGTCTGTTCAGATCTTCAGCCGATTTTTTAAAATTGGATTATTTGCTTTTTGTTTGTTGAGGCACGTGAGTTCTTTATCTATTTTGGATGTCAACCCTTTATCGGATATGTCCTTTATGTATATATTCTCCCATACTGTAGGATGCCTTTTTGTTCTATTGATGGTGTCCTTTGCTGTACAGAAGCTTTTCAGCTTGATATAGTCCCACTTGTTCATTTTTGCTTTTCTTTCCCTTTCCAGGGAAGATATGTTCATGAAGAAGTCGCTCATGTTTATGTGCAAGAGATTTTTGCCTATGTTTAATTCTAAGAGCTTTATGGTTTCATGACTTACATTCAGGTCTTTGATCCATTTTGAGTTTACTTTTGTGTATGGAGTTTGACAGTAATCTAGTTTCATTCTCTTACATGTAGCTGTCCAGTTTTGTCAACACCAGCTATTGAAGAGGCTGTCATTTCCCCATTGTATTTCCATGGCTCCTTTATCGTATTTTAATTGACCATATATGCTTGGGTTAATACCTGGACTCTCTATTCTGTTCCATTGGTCTATGGATCTGTTCTTGTGCCAGTACCAAATTGTCTTGATTACTGTGGCTTTGTAGTAGAGCTTTCAAGTTGGGAAGTGAGAGCCCCCCTGCTTTATTCATACTTCTCATGATTACTTTGGCTATTCGGGGTCTTTTGTGGTTCCATATGAATTTTAGAACTATTCTAGTTTGTTGAAGAATGCTGTTGGTATTTTGATAGGGATTGCATTGAATCTGTAGACTGCTTCAGGCAGGATGGCCATTCTGACAATATTAATTTTTCCTAGCCAAGAGCATGGGATGAATTTCCATTTATTAGTGTCCTCTTTAATTTCTCTTAAGAGTGTCTTGTAGTTTTCAGGGTATAGGTCTTTCACTTCCTTGGTTAGGTTTATTCCTAGGTGTTTTATTCTTTTTGATGCAATTGTGAATGGAATTGTTTTCCTGATTTCTCTTTCTAGTAGTTCATCTTTAGTGTATAGGAATGCAACAGATTTTTGTGTGTTAATTTTGTATCCTGCAACTTTGCTGAATTCAGATATTAGTTCTATTAGTTTTGGAGTGGATTCTTTAGGGTTTTTTATGTACAGTATCATGTCATCTGCAAATGGTGACAATTTGACTTCTTTACCAATCTGGATGCCTTGTATGTCTTTGTTTTGTCTGATTGCTGTGGCTAGGACCTCCAGTACTATGTTGAATAACAGTGGAGAGAGTGGGCATCCTGTCTTGTTCCCGATCTTAGATGAAAAGCTTTCAGCGTCTCGCCGTTAAGTATGATGTTAGCTGTGGGTTTGTCATATATAGCCTTTATGATGTTGAGGTACTTGCCCTCTATACCCATTTTGTTGAGAGTTTTAATCAGGAATGGATGCTGAATTTTGTCAAATGCTTTTTCAGCATCTATGGAGATGATCATGTGGTTTTTGTTCTTCTTTTTGTTGATGTGGTGGATTATGTTGATGGATTTTCGAATGTTGTACCATCCTTGCATCCCTGGGATGAATCCCACTTGATCATGGTGTATGATCCTCTTGATGTATTTTTGAATTTGGTTTGCTAATATTTTGTTGAGTATTTTTGCATCTATGTTCATCAGGGATATTGGTCTGTAGTTTTCTTTTTTTGTTGTGTCTTTGCCTGTTTTTGGTATTAGAGTGATGCTGGCTTCATAGAGTGAGTTTGGAAGTATTCCCTCCTCTTTTATTTTTTGGAAAACTTTAAGGAGAATGGGTATTATGTCTTCTTTAAGTGTCTGGTAAAATTCAGTGGTGAATCCATCTGGTCTGGGAGTTTTGTTCTTGGGTAGTTTTTTGATTACCGATTCGATTTCATTGCTGGTAATTTGTCTGTTTAGATTTTCTGTTTCTTCCTTGGTCAGTCTTGGAAGGTTGTATTTTTCTGGACAGTTGTCCATTTCTTCTAGGTTATTCAGTTTGTTAGCATATAGATTTTTCATAGTATTCTCTAATAATTCTTTGTATTTCTGTGGTGTCCATCATGATTTTTCCTTTTTCATTTCTGATTCTGTTTGTGTGTGTAGATTTTCTTTTTCTCTTAATAAGTCTGGCTAGGGGTTTATCTGTTTGTTTATTTTCTCAAAGAAGCAGCTCTTGGTTTCATTAATTTTTTCTGTTGGTTTATTCTTTTCATTTTATTTATTTCTTCTCTGATCTTTATTATGTCCGTCCTTCTACTGACTTTGGGCCTCATTTGTTCTTCTTTTTCCAGTTTCAATAATTGTGAATTTAGACTATTCATTTGGGATTTTTCTTCCTTCTTTAAATAGGCCTGGATTGCTATATACTTTCCTCTTAGAACTGCCTTCGCTGCATCCCACAGAAGTTGGGGCTTTGTGCTGTTGTTGTCATTTGTCTCCATATATTGCTTGATCTCTGTTTTAATTTGGTCATTGAGCCATTGATTATTTAGGAGCATGTTGTTAAGCCTTCATGTGTCTGTAAGCCTTTTTGTTTTCTTTGTACAATTTATTTCTAGTTTCATACCTTTGTGATCTGAGAAGTTGGTTGGTGGAATTTCAATCTTTTTGAATTTACTAAGGCTCTTTTTTCTGGCCTAGTATGTGGTGTATTCTGGAAAATGTTCCATGTGCACTTGAGAAGAATGTGTATCCTTCTGCTTTTGGGTGGAATGTTACATAGATGTCTGTTAGGTCCATCTGTTCTAATGTGTTGTTCAGTGCCTCTGTGTCCTTACTTATTTTCTGTCTAGTTGATCTGTCCTTTGGAGTGAGTGGTGTGTGGAAGTCTCCTAAAATGAATGTATTGCATTCTGTTTCCTTCTTTAATTCTGTTAGTATTTGTTTCACATATGTAGGTGCTCCTATACGTGTTTCTTTTAATCCAAGTCCCCTCTTAAGGGACTTTTTGCAAATAGCAGTGAGAGCACAGAAAAATACCTTCCAGAGGGTTCTCCTTTGCATGATTCATGGAACTGAAGGGCAAGAGGGGAAAAATGAAAGAAAAAAAAGAGGCCAACCACAAGCCTCACTGAGAGATCACTTTGGTTGTCTCTGGCTGGGTCACAGACATGGGTTGTAAGAAGTGCTCCGGAAACAGCTGGTAACAGGACACCATACTTTCAGCCGTTCTTTTTTCGCTGTTGCCAGAAAAATAATCAGCTCTGTATCTTAAGTGCTTGATAAAGTGGCCTAGACACCAGCTGTAACTTAAAACAATTTTTGTTTTAGTTGCTTTTAACAAACAGATGCGGCTGACTTTCTGGGCCAAGTGCGTTGTCCATGTCTCAGAGTGGGCTACCCGAGCTGCTCCCCTCTCTTGATTTGTTTTTCATTCTTTCTTTAGCTGTGTTCATTCATTCTTGTGGTACGTTTCCAGAGACTGGGGCTTGGGGTTTCAAAGAGTGTTTCTGCACTGGGTAGTCATTGTTTCAGAGTTCAGAGGCTGCGCCCTTCGTGCCCGAAACTGCTAGTGAAGTGGGTGGGCAGGTTGGGACCCCCACCTTCCCAGAGTTTATGTCTAGTGCAGAAGCCAGACAAGTAAGTAAGTGGGAGCAGCCTCTCCCCTCTCCGCAGGCAACCATTTTCAACTCTTTCAGTTGATTATTTTTGTATAATCCTAAAAACAGGCTTATTGCCCTACTTTTGTTTTTTTGGGGCTTTAGACATTATCTGTAGACTTCCCCCCAAGGAAGAAAAGAATTATTTTTCTTACCATCCGCTCTTATCAGTTGTAGAGAGGTTCAAAAAACTCAGGGAGCACTGTCTTTGGGGGATACTCTGCAGCAGAATAAAGCCCAGGAAGCTCCCAGCCTAGTGACGATGTGAACAGGCAGTGATTGGATGGCCCAGGACTGTCCATGGTGTAGGCATTCTGTGTTAGATCCAAGGAAGGGGCGGGAGTGAACCCCTGTCAGCTTTGCCTCCCTGCACATCTGAGCTGGTTCACTAGGGCCATGTGCTTTGGAGCAAGCTGTGTCCTCCCTCTCTGCTGTCCTGGCCCTGCCGCTGTCCTCTCCTACTGGCACACAGCCATGGCTTCCCAACTAGCCTTGAGTAATCCACTGTCCCCATGGGGACCACAGCGAACTTTAAAAAATACATCACTCCTCTACTTAAAAGACTGACCTGTCTTCTGTTACAGGTAAAGTAAAACTGAATCTCCTGCATTAGCCTTCCAGATGACTGAGGCCCATCCTCTGTCAGCCTCCCCTTGGCTTGTGTGTCCAGCCACTCTCTCTCTGGGGCCTCCTCAACTGCTCTTCCCCTGCTGGGAATACTCTTATCTTCTAAGGGAAGTTTCCTGACTCCTTTTAGAATACCATCCCACTGCATTCCACCACTCTAAGCCATCATCCTGCTTTATGTTATGCATAGCATTTATCTCTGTATAAAAGTGTCTGTGTCTGGTACAAAAATGTAAACTGTGAGGACAGGGACCTTGCTTGTCTTGTTAAATGGCTACAAGCCCTTAGAGTAGTGCTTGGCCGGTAGTAGACACTAAACAGAAGTGTACCAATTACATGCATCTTGGAGGGACGCTCTGCTAGCTTGTCCCTGGGACCTAGCACTGCCCTGAGGCCTGAAGTTGTTGGTGAAAACATTGTCCTAGTTATACTTACTAGGAGGGTCCTAGGAATACAGTATTTTTGCTAAATGACACTTAGGAGCAAAAAGAATGACTAATAGTATTAACAATAACAAACACTGTGTGCCAGGCACTTTTGTGCTCTTCATTACAGTAACTTGTACTTCTCATTACCACCTATGAGATACATTAGCATTCCCATCTTGCAGATGAGGAAACTGAGGACAGAGAGAGTGATTTAACCAAGTCATTAGCTTGATAATCACAGTGGAGCCGTGACTTGAGCCCAGGACATTCTGGCTGCAGAATCTGTGCTCTCACCCAAAGGTGCTTGAGTCCTTTCAGGGGATACCTTTGGAGTGGGATAATTGAACACATTACCTCTCCAGAGGTGGAGCGAGAAGAGTGTAATTACCCCTACTTATCGTGCACTCTGTTATGGTTTTTTTGTGGCTGTTGCAACATGGCCAGTGTTACTGATGCGAAAGTGCCCACAGACATAGAGGACATACGTGTCTTTGATGTCAGATTGTAGGGGCCTTTCCAGAGCCTGTTACAGGAAGCAGGAGGCGTGCTCTCAGACAGAGGTTGTTAGTGAAGAAGTTAAAGTTAAGTTGCATAAAGTTAAGAAACACAGAGGTGTGAATGGTCAGCTTCTCCAGAGTTCCCGTGGGGACATAATGTCTGTGGCTATGACCACAGTCTGAGGATTCCACCAGGTGCAAGAAGCTCCCTTTGCCATTCTCATGGGATTGCTATGTCCATTTGGTTTCCATTTCTAACTCACTGCTCTGAAGCCCTGACCCTATGGCTGCCTGAAATAACTAGTACAAAACAATCCCAGCCTATTCCTGAATGTGTATCATGAGAAGGCAAAGCAAAGATGAACTTCCCAGCAACACATTGCAGCAGACCAGGCTTCAGGCATGTGTTTCCTCTGCTGTGCTTCATGCATGTTATTGCAAGTTCTAATGCTATTTCTGTGGGTGGGTGGGGGCACAGAAGAGTACTTCAAATCCAGATCTTTCTGACTTGGAGACTACCACACAACTCCGGTTATAGTTCTCTGTTTGTCAAATGACTTCAGTTACTCCCAGTAAATTTAGTTTCCATCAGTCTTTCCGAGCAGTGAGAATGGCATAATATCAGGTATCGCTCACAGTAGGCCACACCAGACCCTGTATAGTGTACCACCATCTTTCAGACTATCTGGTTAATGTGGTGGTCCATGCTGCTCCCAGAAGCCTTGTATCCTAAACACATCAACATGCTGCATAAAGTTGTGAAACACTAAGAGAAGGAGAAAAATGCAACTGGGTTTACAAGCCAGCAAGGAAAATCTTCAAAAACTGGATGAAAAGGAAGTCAGATTCACAGCAGTGAATAGGACTGCAAGCCATTTGGTTCACAGGGGTATCCAGACTGGAGACGGGAAGGGTCACCTCATAATAAGAAAAGAAACTAGGTAAGTTCTCTGACAGGTTACGATTCAATTGCTTATCTTGGGAGATGAGCTCAGAAAGAGTTCCTGTTCCTCAGGAGAGGCCAGAATTCCTGAGATTGCATGTACCCAGATGTAGGTCTCATACCCACATCATTCATGCTTATAGAAACCCTGAGCCAAGAAATTAATGTAAACATTGGTGAAGGTACATGGCCCTGGCAGCTGTAGCCCCAATCATCCTGCAGAGGCACTCCCCAGTCACACACATGCAGGACCGCCTACAGAAAACAACCCTTGCTGAGGATGAATTTCCAGACAAAATCACAAGACATGCAAGGACAATTACCACCATGAAAAAGGCATTCTATAGATACAAGTGCAAAAATTTCATATCCTGGGAACTAGAAATCATAAAACAAATCTGAAAGGGCTTTAAAATAAGAATGTTTGAAATGTAAATGAAAGAATAGAATTCATAGTGAGATTAGGACATGATGAAAAAAGAATAGATAGATGTGAAAAAGAACCAAAAAGGAATTCTAAATAATGAAAATGTAGTCATTGCCATGTACTTTCAGATTAATTAGCTTATTAATGTTTCATGGGAGTTAGTGCCTGTAGTTTTGTTATTCATGTGTTATTTTTAAAAGCCTTTTTTCCTCGAATATATAAATAATTCATGCATATTGAAAATCTGGAAAATAGAGGAAAGAATAATCAAGAAATAGGAACCTAGTTACTTAGGATCACTCCTGCTAGTATTCAGACACACTTTTTTCTAGTAGGGATCCCACTGAATTGAAAATTCTAGACCCTGACTTAAGTTTTCTGAACCACGAGCCTTGTTCTATATTATTAAATATTCTTTGGAAACATATTTAATGGCTTCATATTATTCCATTATTTTGCTCCATCATATTTTGTTTGTTCCTCTTGGTGAATATATATATGCATGGTATATAATATTTCCTACTTTAATAACACTATGATGAGCACTGGTTTGCATTTCAGATTATTTTTTAGAGCACATTACCAGAAATGAGATGGCTTCATCAATAGGTAGGGATTTATTTTTTATAGTGGGGTGGTGGGGGAGGAGTGGAAGGTAGTAATATGTGAACATATTTTAGCTTTATTGTTTTATGATAAAGAATTTGGTGTTTGTCCTGGGTTCCTGGATGGGGCTTTTAAAACCCTTTGAATTTCCCCAGGGATAGTTCTTTTTGTTGTTCATGGTGGGCCCTTGGACCACAGGTGGGTTTATGATTAAAGGAAGAATCAGAATGGGCTGGTCATGGCTGAAAGACCAACCGGGTGATTAGATGGTTGGCATTTGGGCCGTAGACGCCAATCTGATCTTTTGTCCTCTGGAGAGGGGAGAGGGGCTGGAGATTGAATTCAGTCTCATGGTCAATGATTCAGTCAGTCATGCCTATGTGATGAAACTTCAGTAAAAACCTCTGGACACTGAGGCTCAATGGAGCTTCCAGGTTGGTGAAAAGATTGATGTGCCAAGAGGGTGAGTGCCCTGATTCCATGGGGCATGTTTTCAGTACCCTCCTAGATTTTGCCCTCTGTGTCTCTCCATTTGGCTGATCCAAATTGTATTTTTTGATAAGTATGGTGCTTTCCTGAGTTCTGTGTGTGTTCTAGTGAAATATCTAACCTGAAGGGTGTTAGGAGAACCCCCATATTTGTAGCTGGTTGATCAGAAGTGCATATGGCCTGGGAACCCCTGAACTCGTGGCTGGTGTCTGAAATAAGGGTTGTCTTGTTGGGGACCTTGCCCTTAACTTGGGGAGTCTGACACTAACCATTCATGACACATTCTACCAATTGCTTTCTTAAGTTTCTGGACGAAATTACACTTTTCTTAGCTGGTTAGGAAACTGAAAGGTTGATCTCTCTGTGTCTCAGTATCCTCATCTATAAAGTGGAAATTTTAATAACAATATATGGTTGTTGTATGATAATCTTTATACAGTGCTTAGACCAGTGCTTGGCCTGTTGAAAGCAATTGTGAAATGCCGATGCATGTGTGTGTCTGTGTGTCTGTGCATGTGCATGATGACAAAATCAGAAAATGCAGCGAAGAAAAAAAAGAGAAGTCATTTCAAATGCTACCACCCAACCAAAGACATCAAAATAGGATCATACGTATATTTTTCTTTTGGAAAGTTTTTTTTTTTAATGTTTTAAATTTTTATCAGCAGATTAAAATTTGTATTTTGAAAACCTCATTCTTTTAATAGGTTAGTTTATCCCTTTTACATTTATTATTGTTATACATTTGGTCTTTTGTCATATTCTGTTTTTTTTTTCAAAACATTTTCTATGCTTCCTTGCTCAAATCTTTATTTCTGTTATTTTCTATGTGATTGTCTCTCTCACTCTCTTAATTTGCATAGATAAACAGCTTATTTTACTTTAAAGCTACTAATGGTTCAACTAATAGTTACTTTTACTCTCCAATGAACATACTGAAGCCTGGAATTCACAGGCTGCTGATGTCAGGAATGAAGCCCTACTCTGAGATATCTTCCTTTCCTCTTGTTTTTGGTCATTCTTCTCCACAGTTTTTTCTGAGTCAATTTCAGTGAAATCATTTGTACTATGTATTTTTTCTTTCAAGAATTGTAAGAAATGCAATTTGGTATGTAATAGGCATATAACTGTAATGAAAGAGTAAATATCACAGTTCTTTAGCTTTGATTCTGTACATAAATGGTTTCTGTGGCCACCCCCCAACCCTTTTGTGCACACTTCCTTGTTCCCAAGTTCTTACTTGAATTCATCTCTTTGTTGCTAGAATCTGTCTTCAAGGAAGTTTTTGTTTTATTGGCTTTAATGAAAAATTTCAAACATATCCAAGATAGAATGAATTCTCATATACTACCCATCATGCAGATTTAGCACTTGGTAAGATTTTGCCATGCTTGTTTCAACTATTCTCTCCCCGTTTTTTCTGAAGTATTTTAAAACAAGTTCACAAGATCTCAGGTCATTTTACCCGTAATACTTAATGTATGTATCTCTAAAAAATTTAGACATTTTCTTGCATATCTCAATGTCATTATTGCAACTAACATGAATAATTCCTTGATATCATCTAATACTCCTCCATTCATATTCAGAGTCTTCCGATTTTCTCAAAAAATGGTCTTCAAATATAGCTCTTCTCCTTTCCTTGCTCCTCCCCAAAAGGAATACAGGGACACATGTATCTCCAGGTCCTTGATATTGGTGAGGAGCCTGAGGGTCTGAGAAGTAAATTGGCTTCCTCAGGTCAGACACTAGTGTTGTGACTTGAGTCCATGCTTCTCTTTCTGAGTTTTGCGTTTTATGCCCTATGCTTGGCTGCTGGGCATAGTCACCCTGAGTAGAGTGAGGCGTCTAACCTCAGCCTGTAGCTCTGGCCCACAGATTTAGGGCTAGATCTCGGAGAGGCAAGTGAGAGGATGCAAGCTGCCCCGGAAGCTTCACACCAGCACAGAGTGGCTTTTCTCTTGGAGATGGCACTGGTTGCCATGGAGGCAAATCCAGCCCCAGCCCAGGCCAGTGTGATTCCTTCTTTGGTTTGTGTCTATCTTTAAGGACCTCCTCCTGGATATCCAGGATATCTCCCTAAAATGAGGATACATGACTACAAGGGAGCTCAGATGGATTAGAAGGAGCGTTCTTTGAGATCTTGGCTGTGCCTTACACTTACCATGTGTTTGGACCTGTGTATTGACGTCTCTGACTGAGCCTCTGTCTTTGGAAGGAGGAATTACAGTGCTTCCTTTGCAAGGCTGTTGTGAAGGTTATGTGCATGGTGTAGGTCTCAGTGAAGTGGTTATTTATAAGTGGGAGCTTAATGCCATTTTTTTCCACCAAGGGGAGGACAGAGCACTGAGTCAGCATGAGCCACCCCCAACCTCCACCCAAGACCCCACACCCCATTTCTTCTCTCCTCTGCTTTTGTAGAGGGTGATCTGGTGTCCAGGTGACCAACCTTTACAGGGCTTTGAAAAGAAGGGAAGGACAGTGCTAAGCACTTGCCCTGGGTCCTGTCACTCCTTCACCTGGTCTGGGGCCAGGCTACTTGAGACAGTGCTAGTCACTGAGAGGGAGGCACCTCATTTTCCTTTCAGTGTTACGGGTTATTTCTAGTTTCAAATCAAGAGACCCAGTCCATGCACGCAAGAGGTTGGCAAAGGTTGTTCTGGCTCTTGGGATATGCAGGAGGACAGAACCTGCTCAGAGTTGGAGCAGGAGCTGAGGGGCTGTGGAAATGCTCTTTGCCAGCGAGTGTGCTGAGAACACAAAGGAAATGTTTGTGGTTCCTTTAGGAAGGCTGGAGTAAACATTTCTTTCACCTTGAAGGAAGTAGGGCCCAGGGAGCTTGACAAAACTAGACAGCCCATGAAGTGAACCACATAAAGGAGGACATCAGAACCAATTGGGCCTGAGAGGGCCTAATAAATTGTGTCCCTCACAAGGCCCCAGCCCTTTCTGTTCCTTGGGTGGGCCACATGTGCCGCGCTCTTGAGAAGATTGGGAACAGCTGTCCGGAGTCGTTGCCGTTGAGTCATATCTGGTCCGTGGGCCAGTGCTTGGCGCCTCTGGTGATTCCGTCCTCTTTTACAAAGCTTGAGGTGATTTGGCCCCCTCCTCAAAGATGCTCAGGAACTGTGTGCTCAGCATCCTCTGTGAGGCACTGGCAGCTGGGGCTTCCGTAGCCTCCTGCTCTGTCCTCTCCCAGAACAGCCTCTTTCCTCGCTTTCCGGCCTCGTCCCTTCCTCTAGTTGCTAAATTCTCCTTTTCTGTGCCTGTTCAGCGGAAACTTCTCATCTCTCTTTGATGTATTTCACTATGTTGCTTTTGTGTGTTTGTGTGTGTCTCCCCGACCAGACTGTGAGCTCCTTGAGGGCAGGGTCTGGGTCAGATTCATCTCTGAAGCCTGGGACCCAGCCCAGGGCACCCACAGATGTATGGAGTGAAAGAGAGCCAAACCTTGATTTCAGGGCCTGGGCAGCGGGTTCACAGGTACTGCGTGAGGGATCGTGGAAAATGAACAGTGGGGAGGGAGAGCCACCAAGGTGGGCACGCTCACCGGGGACGCCAGCCCGGCCTGCCTTCCGTGCCCTGTGCCCTGGTCGCCTGTTCAGGAGGCTCACATGGTGGCCTCTGCAGGCTGCTCCGCAGTGAGATGTGTTCCTGCTGCTCCATCTGAGATGTGACCTGCCATGCCTTCTTCAGTCCCCTCTGTCTCCGTCCAGAAAAATGTCTAATTGTATCTTGAACTCATTTACATTGCTTGCTTCAATGGCCTCACTTGGCAGCTGAGGCCGTATGCTAATTCCACCCTTTTCATGAAGGAATTCTGCTGATTTTACTTGCTTTTTATGGTAGATTCCCCCCAACACACACACTTCTTTTTTTCTCCTGCTTCCCCAGCAAACAGTTTCCTATGTCCACTCTCTCAGGGTCTGCGACTCTGCCAACTCAGAATGTTTCCTGCTGTGCAGCTCCAAGTGTGCCCTGCCCTTCCAGCATCCTCAGCTTGGGGTTAGTCAAGGATGCCCACCTTGGTTTCTGCCTCCAAGGAGGGGCTCTCTGTGGTCCAGCATCCATTTCTGCAAGGGTCTGTTTGTGTCTGAGGCCACAGCAGCAACCGGAGTGTGAGAGTCTGCGAGAGTGGCCCTGGCTGCCCCGCCTCAAGCACCTCGTCAGGGCCGATGCCCTTCCGTGATGGCGGCAGGGGCCGGCACCTGGGCCAGCTCTGCCTTTACCATCCCCGTCTTAGTTTCTTCACCTGCAGAGTGGGCATGTGGGGACCTGCCCTCCATCCTCCTCCTCACGGGGGCTTTCTTGGGGTCTTCTCCAGGTGGACGCGGCAGCCACTCTGCAGGCCCTGGGCCACCTGGTCTTCACAGCATGCCGTTTTGTCCTTGGCCTGGTCCATTTCAGTTGTTCAACTTTTCTTCTCTTTCTGTTTCTAAACAAGCACACATTCCCTTTGGAGTGTACTCGGATGTCACTACTAAAGAGTAGAGTCCATCAATTGCTAGTGGAGGTGACATTCTAAGTAATTGAAAAGGCTGGGTCTTCTCTGGCCTCCCAGTCCTTTTTACTCACTCTGTAAATATTCACTAAGCACCTACTCTGTGCTCTGGATGTAAGGGATTCTGTGGGGAAAAAGGCAGCCCGGGTCCCTGTCCCAGTGGGTGAGCCTTCAGGGGAACCAGTGAATCGCAGGACAGCGCTGTCCTAGAGCAGCTTGAGGACTGTGGGGGCCCGCGGGAGGCCACCTCGTCCGGACTGGGAGAATCGGGAACAAACCCGGGAGGTAACATCTCAGCTGATATTGGAAGGTTGAGGTGCCAGGGGAAGGGAGGGATGGGAGGAGTGCTTCGGATCACATCTGGTGCCAGGGTCCTGGCGTGGCAGCCAGCATGGCTGACTGAGGAGCGGGGAGAAGGCAGTCCTGCCCAAGCATGGAGAGTGAGGAAGCAGGGAGGGGGCTGTGACGGGGGAGGCCAACCACTGCCTTGCTCTCTTTCCCAGGCAGGGCTCTGACCTCCCAGTCCCTTCTCCACACAGGGTGACATAGTGTTTTTAGAAACAGGGGACTCAGGGCCAAGAGTGCCTGAAGTCGAATCCTGTCCCTGCCACTGACCAGCCCTTTGATGTTGGGCAAGTGATTCAACCTCTCTGTGCCTTGCTGTGTTCATCTGCAAAATGGGATGTGGGTAATAGTACCTACACCAGGACTGAATTGACTGAGCGAATGCATGCAAAGCCCCTAGAACGTGCCCGGCTCATAGGAAGCACCCTGTTAATGGTGGCCATGGGGACAGCCCTTATTTCTTGTGGAAGGGCCAGGACCACAGACTCATCCTAGAGGAAATTGCAGAGTAGTGTCTCTGAGGTTTTCCGGCTTTGTTCTTCCAGGAAAATCATTGTCTTAGGTCATTCTCGGGCTTACTATCTACTGGGAGTGTTTTCAGACTCAGGATGGAAACCATGGAAGAAATCCACTAGGGAGACAATAGTACGTCAGACACTGTTAGCTTTTATGTGCATTGACTCTTTCAGTCCTCGTGTCCATTCTGTAAAGTAGGCCCTGTTTGTCATCCCTGTTTTCACATGGTGTTGCTCTACCGTGACTGCTCTACCAGGTGAGGGTCTCAATCCAGAATGTTGGGGGCGGGGAGTCAGCACTGGCTCCTCTTGGGTCCTGGAAGAGGCCCAGGCCAGGAGGAAGAGTGCTTGCCTGGCTGGCCCAGTCCCCTCTGGGCAGGTCTGAGCTGAGCTTTATCTGACCCCCAAGCCTGTGGCTCCTGTCTCCCCTGTGCTAGCCCTCTGCGGTGACCTCTCCTGACACCAGAGAGCCCACTGCCCTTTTCCTCCAGGAACCCTTCCTGGCATCTACCTTCCCCACCCCCATCCAGGCCAAAATGGGGATCCCATGGACCCGAGAGGTGGTGTTGTCAAAGCGCCATGTTCAGCAGACTGATCCTGAGAGATCTGATTCAAACAGGTAACTGCCAAAGAAGCTGGGTGTTTGTTCTGTTTCTTCCAACTTTCCTTTCTAGAGAAAACTCCCTCTAGAGCTCTCACACTGGGGAGCTGTGGCCAGTTTTGGCCCATGAACATGTTTTGTTTGGGCCCTACATTTTAAACATTTTTTTGAACTGATTGTCAACATTTAAAAATTGGCAAATTTCATAAAATAGTCCAGATTTTTGGCCTCTAAAAAAATTAGAAGATCTGGCAACTCCAGGCCCTCATTCCAGTCTGGCCTCATGGGCTGGCACTGAGGAGGGGGTCTCCAGCCAGGGCATAGCAGTCTCTATTCCTGCGCATCATGTCTCGGCCTAGGCCACTCAGTCAGGGTGCCTTGCAGGCTTTTATGTCCGGGACACTGCTCCTCATGGCCTCCATTTCAGGACATGCCTTTGTCCACAGCTAGAATTTGTGAGAACAGGAACCAAGAACACTGATAATTATCACTTCCGTGATTACGTGTTTGTTGTATGCCAGGCCCTGGGTCCTGAGGTTTGCATGCATGATTTGTGAGCCCTACGCTGCCCTGTAAATAAATATGACACCCATTTTGCAGATGGGATAGACTGAGGCTCAGAGAGGTGAAGGCCTTGGGACCAGGTCTCACCTGAACTGGGTAGGGGAAGCTGAAGTGGGATCCAGTATGTTCCCTGCGGAGCCTGGGCGTGTCTCCCTCCCCGTACCTCCATCCCAGGTCTCAAGGTGGCCTGCACATCAGCAGGTGTTCCTTCTTCCACCTGTCCATAGCAAGGGCAGATGGCTGTGCCTGGATCCAGGGGCTGGCCTGCTCAACATGAGGGAGAGTTTCCCTTTGGGATCAGTTGGTGCTGTTCTCAAGAGAAGTTCTCTTTGGTGCCACTTCAAGGGGGAGGCTTGGTGGAACAAAGATAGGCCTCAGATCAGGCCAACCCAGGCTCTGCCCCTGGCCCACATGCTCTAGCTGTAGGAGTTGAGTGCCCTTTAATTTGCATTCTTCCCTCCTTCCATAGCCCTTGCCTCCTCTCCTTTCTTGCCTCCTCCTTCCCTCCTCCTTTTTTCCCCTCCCCTCCTCCTGGCCCTCCTCCCTCTCACTTAGTGAGCACTTAACTGTGTGCTGAGCACTACTTCTAACTTTCCTGAGCCTCAGACTTCTCATACGTAGATGGGCTGTTGCCTGGGACCAGGGCCAGCAAAGTTTGGACCCTTGATAACTGGTGTTATAGCCGCTGTTGCACACGATGAAGCTTTCTTCCTCATTTTCACAATGGAAGTAGCATTGACAGGGTCCTAGAGTTACAGTTTTAGTGAAAACTGTTGACCTAAAAAGTAGCATTTTCCCCAAGGCTCCTTGATAAAAGCACTGGGAAGACGTGGGATTGCACTGAATGGCACAGCTCTCCATAATACTGGGTCGTCTTGTTCCCATGGACCGGCACTGTATAAGCACTGTATTAGGTGCATCACATAACTTTCTGGAAGGCTGGTTTTAGCTCGTAATTTATAGATGAAGAAGTAGGCCCAGAGAGTTTGGGTGTTTTGTGAAAGACATAGCAGCTGGTAAGTGGAGCAGAGTTGCAGACTTCAGCTGACCCTCCCTGAAGCTTGGGCTCTTCACCCTCCACTGTGTGGCCTGACCATGATCTCTGCCCCAGAATTTGAGTGGACCCAGAGTGTCATGTGTAACAAAGATACAGAAGTTCTCTGACCCCCAAAAGCCCTGTCATTCCTGGTTGATCAATGAGTCTAAACGTTTATTTGCTACTGCTGGGGAGAGCTGCTTGGTTTCATTCTGATATCCTGAGCCATCCTCTTGTGCCCATCCCTGGCTGAGAGAACCGTGAGAGATGGGCTGGCCCACAGGGCAGGGCCTCTTTCCTAGATGAGGCTTGTATTTGGGTCTCTCAGACATCACTGATTGTGAAGTTTGCTTAGACTGCCCTAGGACAGGTTTTCTTTATAATTTACATTCCCATGTCCACCTCTTACTGTTTTGTCCAGAAGAAGCTCTTGCATCCATATTTGGTGATTTGTCTCTCTACCCTTCCCCCGCCCAAGGTGTCTGCCAAAATCCTGTATTATTCGTATCATCTCCCAAGCTGTTATAGTATATGAGGGCAGAGGATAATTTAGTTATTTTTGAAAAAAGACTCTTAGCAAAAGTAAAAAAGGAGGGGGGAGTTTTCATAGTCACTGCATGAAATAGACAATATTTCCTGAAACAGGAGATACGAACCTCAAAGAATTTAAAATAAAACATTCATTTTATTATTTTTTTAAAGAAGGAAAACGAGAAAAAAAAAGTAGAATAGTCAGTCTTTTTATCCTAAGTACAGATGAAATTGATTAAACCTTAAAGACTGGCCCCCGCACTCCCGGTTTATTAATTGAAGAATTTCCTCTTACCCAGAATGGGAAGTTCACATTAAAATCGAGCTTGCCCCTGAGTGGCAGTGACACTTGAGAACTGAACATTTTCCACAATCCTATTTTCTCTTCAGTGCTAGAGGAAATCCTAAAATGGTTAAAAGGGGGGAGGGAGATTGAGAGGGGAAAGAGAGCAGAAACCATACATTTTAAGGAAGCCTTCTTTCATTTCCTTGTAAAGCATGAAATCAAATTATAGCTCATGGCTCACAATTATTTTATTTCTACATTTCAAATTCCATTTTCTGCTCCTTTTCACTGCTCTTGAACAGGAGTTGTACTGTTGTGCAAAGTCAGCTAAAAAGATTACCCCAGATAGACTATGACACAGTAGCTTAAAGAAGCAAACAGGCAAAACTCCCCTGTTGGGTTGGGAGCCTGTGGCCTGCAGAGTCCATATGTCTTCCTCTGTCTGGAAAGGAGCCCGCCAGCCAGCACCCGCTTTCGCCCTTTGACCTGAGGAAGCAGGGACAGCTCTGCTCTTCCCTTGAGGCCTGGCCCTGCCCTTGCCCCTGTCCTGAGGAGGGCGTTGGGAGTGGTGTGCACTCCAGTGCCTCCTAAGGGTGGGCCCCCGCCTGGTGATTACGCGGTGCCGGGCACATGGCTAATGCTCCTGCTTGACCCCACTGGAAGTTCATGCCTTTTGCAATTCTCATACAGTACGTCCCATTTTGGCAAAGACAGAGACTCGATTTAGTGCTAGTATCTTTTATTACTCTTGTCGATGCCTTTTGAACAGAGAGCAGGCCTCAGGAACTGCATCACATAGTTTTGTTTTCTCGTTTTACTTATCTTTACAGTTAATGTCTGTTTATGGCAAGTTCAATGCATTTATTGTCATGTAAAATTCTTTTAAATATAAATGCATTTGAGTTAAAAAATGACTTGATTTAAACACACATAAGTAAATAATAATGGTAATGTATCCATATGACAGAAATCACAAAGGTGATATATGGATGGGGAACCCTGGTTTAATTCATACTCTCTCCCTGAAGTAGGACACAGCTGTTGTGAAGACCACCAGCAAAAAGCTCTTTAATTGTGTCTCCTGTTCTCCCTACACATCTTGACTACCTCTGCCTCTCAGGAAGTTCTCTTGCAGATCTACCCAAGCTCCTTCATGCTTCTGTTTAAGATCAAGTCCTTTGTATTTCCATCAGATGGGGAACATTTGCTCTCAGCCTTTGAACTTGGGGGCTCCTTGACTTCTTCCTTGGCCTCATGGGAACACAGTCTCTTGGGCTCTGGGGACAGCATGGGCTTTGCCCGTGTGGGTTTGAGTTCAGACCTCCAGTTTGCTAGCTGTGTGACTGTCACTTCAAATCTCGTTTTTTTCCATCTTTAAAGTGTGAATAATAATAAATACTTCATTTCTGGGCTGTTGTGGAGATTAATTGAAATAGTATGGTGCTCAGTGGTTGTTAATTCTCTTTCCCCTTTTCCCCAACTCCCTGACCCTTTAAATCATCAGTTCTTTTTTCCATTTTAAATCTTTTTCTTTTGAAATAGTTTCAAACCTACAGAAAAGTTGGAATAGTAAAGGAAACCCCCATATGCCTTTCACTCTTTAGTTATCTTCATGACCATCTTCGAATGTGTCGCCTGGTTTTGGTGTACTCAGGCTTGGGAGTTGCTTTCTAGTCAGCCTTACCACTGCCAGCTGTGGCGTGAAGACGAGTCTGTGGTTTCCACGTTGGTCGTACAGAAGGATACGACTTTGTTAGCAGTGTCTGAGATTATCTTGTGTGTGTGCAGGTGTGCTGTTAAGGAGTGATAACAATGATGAGAAAGTTATTCCCTCTTCAGAGTTATTTTAAATCCTCTGATTCCATTAAGGGGAAAGTCTCTGCTTGATACCTGGAGCTTTGATTCTTCTCTTAACATTATGAGCTCCATACCCATGGCAGCACTGGCTAGAATTTGATAGCAGTGTTTTATTTTGTTTGTACTTAAAAAAATCCTTTTACTTATGGTAAATGATACTGTTTTTCCAGTGATATAAAGCTATGCTTTTTTAAAATTAAAAATTTTTTTATCCAGTTTTATTGAGATATAATTTTTAAAAATTCAAGCATAGTGATGGACAGTGACTGTAATGGGGTATGTGGTGGGGACTTGATAATGGGGGGAACCTAATAACCACAATGTTGTTCATGTGATTGTATATCAATGATACCTTAATAAAAAATTTTCAAGCATAGTTGACCTAAAATATTATTTTGGTTTTAGGTGTATGACATAGTGATTCAACATTTATATACACAACGAAATAATCACCATGATGTGTCTAGTTACCGTTTGTCACCATACATAGTTATTACGATATTATTGACTCTGTTCCCTGTGCTGTACTTTATACCCCCATGACTTACATAACTGGAAGTTGATACCTCTTAATTCTCTTTACCTATTTCTCCCATCCCTTCTCCCCCTTTCCCTCTGGCAACCACCAGTTTGTTCTCAGTATTAATGAGTCTGTTTATGTTTGGTTTTGTTTGTTAGATTCCACACATAAGTGAAATCATTTGGTATTTGTCTTTCTCTGACTAACCAAGGTTCATCCATGTTGTCGCAAAAGGCAAGATTTCTTTTCTTTTTTGTGGATGAGTAATATTCAGCTGTATATATACCACAACTTCTTTATCCCTTTATCTATCAATGGACAGTTACGTTGCTTCCATTATCTTGGCTATTGTAAATAATGCTGCAGTGAACATAGGACGCAAATGTCTGTTTGATTTAGTGTTTATGTTTTCTTCAGATAAATACCAAGAGGTGGAATTGCTGGATTGTGTGAGGTTCTTTTTCTAAGTTTTTGAGGAACCTCCACACTTTCCCATAGTGGCTGCACCGATTTATATTCCCACCAACAGTACACAAGGGTTCCTTTTTCTCCACTGGAACGCTTTCTTATACTATATACAAAAATAAACTCAGAATGGATTAAAGATCTAAATATGAGACCTGAAACCATAAAATTCCTAACAGAAAACATAGGCAGTAAACTCTTGGACATCCGTCTTAGCAGTTTTTTTGGATCTGTCTCCTCAGGCAAGGGCAACAAAAGTGAAAAGAAACAAGTGGGACTACAGCAAAGTCAAAAGCTTTTGCACAGCAAAGGACACCATCAACAAAATGAAAAGGCAGCCTACTAATGGAAGAAGATGTTTGCAAGTGATCTATCCAATAAGAGATTAATATCCAAAATATATAAGGAACTCATATAACTTGACACCAAAAAAACCCAATCGAATTAAAAAATGGACAGAAGACCTGAATTGACCTTTTTCCAAAGAGTATTAAGATGGCTAACAGATACACGAAAAGATGCTCAGCAACACTAATCATCAAAGAAATGCAAATCAAAGCACAGTGAAGTGTCACCTCACACCTGTCAAAATGGCTAGTATCAAAACAAGAAGTACTGTTTGTAGTGTAGTTTGAAATCTGGGAATGTGATACCTCCAGCTTTGTTCTTTTTCATGATTGGTTTGACTCTTTGGAGGCTTTCGTGGTTCCATACACATTTTAGGATTGTTTGTTGTAGTTCTGTGAAAAATGCCATTGGTATTTTGACAAGAATTGCACTGAATCTTTAGATTGCTTTGGGTAGTATGGACATTTTAACAGTATTGATTCTTCCAGTCCATGAGCATGGTATTTTTCCCTTTACTTGTGTTATCTTCAGTGTCTTTCATCAGTGTCTTATACTTTTCAGAGAATAGGTCTTTCAACTCCTTGTATAAATTGTGTATATATATATAGTGATCTTGTATCCTGTGATTTAACTGAACTCATTTATTATTCTAATGATTTTTGGGGGGCATATTGAGGGTTTTCTATATATAGTATCATGTCATCTGCAAATAGTGACAATTTTACTTCCTCCTTAACCAATTCGAATATCTTTTATTTATTTTTTATTGTCTAATTGCTTTGCCTAGGACTTCCAGTACTATATTGAATAAAAGTGGTGAGAGTGGGCATCCTTGTCTTGTTCCTGATCTTAAAGGAAAAGCTTTGGCTTTTCACCATTGAGTATGATGTTAGCTGTGGGTTTGTTGTGTATGGCCTTTATTATGTTGAGAGATATGCTCCCTGTATTCCCACTTTGTTGAGAGTGTTTATCATGCATGATGTTGAATTTAGTCAAATGCTTTTTTAGCATCTATTGAGATGATCATATGGTTTTTAGTCTTTCCTTTTGTTATGTGGTGTATCTCACTAATTTGTAGATATTGAACCATACTTACATCCCTGGAGTAAATCCCACTTAGTCATGGTATATGATCCTTTTAACATTTGTTGAATTTGGTTTGCTAATATTTTTGTTGAGGATCTTTGCATCTGTGTTCATTAGGGATATTGATCTGTAATTTTCATTTTTTGTAGTATCTTTGGTTTTGGTGTTAGGGTAATGTTGACCTTGTAGAATAAATTTTTAAGCATTACTCCCATTTACATTTTTTGGAATAGTTTGAGAAGGATAGATATGAACTCTTCTTTAAATGTCTGGTAGGATTCACCTGTGAAGCTGTCTGGTTCATGGACTTCTATTTATTGAGAGTTTTTGATTACTGATTCAATTTCATTACTACTCATCAGTCTGTTCAGATTTTCTATTTCTTCCTGGCTCAATCTTGGAAGAGAGCATGTTTTTTGGAATTTATCCATTTCTTCTAGGTTGTCCAACTTGGTGTATAATTGTTCTAGTATTTTCTTGCAATCTTTTGCATTTATGTGATGTTGGTTGTAACTTTTCTTCATTTCTGATTTTGAGTACTCTCTTCTTGATGAGTCTGGCTAAAGATTTATTAACTTTGTTTAGCTTTTCAAAGAACCATCACTTAGGTTCATTTATCTGTTCTCATTTTTCAGTCTTCATTTCATTTATTTCCACTCTGATCTTTATTATTTCCTTCCTTCTTCTAACTTTGGGCTTTGTTTGTTCTTCTTTTTCTAGTTCCTTTAGGTGTAAAGTTAGATTGTTTATTTGAGATTTTCCTTTTTTCTTGAGGTAGGCCTGTATTGCTATAAACTTCCCTCTTAGAACTGCTTTTGCTGCATCCCATAGATTTTTTTTTTAATTATTGTTGATTTTGGAACACTGTGTTTCCATTTTCATTTGTCTCACAGCATTTTTAAATTTCCTCTTTGCTTTCTTCATCGACCTATGTTTAGTAGCATGCTGTTTGGGCTCCATGTATTTATGTGTTTTTTTCCCAGATTTTTCCTTGTAATTGGTTTCTAGTTTCATACTGTTGTGATTGGAAAAGATGCTTGATAAAATTTCAATCTTATTAAATTTATTAAAACTTGTTTTATGGCCTAATATATGCTCTTTCCTGGAGAATGTTCCTTGTGCACTTGAAAAGAGTGTGTGTTTTGCTGTTTTTGGATGGAACATTCTCTGAATTTCTGTTATGTCCATTTGGTCTAAAGTGTCATTTAAGACCAATGTTTCCTTGTTGATTTTCTGTCTGGATAATCTATCCATTGATGTAAGTGGGATGTTAAAGGCCCCTACTATTACTGTATCACCATCAGTTTTTCCCTTTATGTCTGTTAACATTTGCTTTACATATTTAAGTGCTCCTATGTTGTTGGGTGCATAAAATACTTCTAAAAAGAAATTGTTTTTGTATTGGTAATATATACCTGTGCTTTGAAATTTAAAAGGTCCAAAAGTGTAGATAGTAAGAAGTGGATCTTCCTCACACCCTGGTCCCTGCTTACCTAGTTTACTTCCCCGTAAGCAAGCTGCTGCGACCATTGGTTTCTTGAAAAATCCCAAGGGCAGTAATTTCAAACATTTACTTTCTTGGGCAAAATCTCATGTAAAAATTGTAGAAATGACAGTATGCTGTGCACATTCTCTTGGTGAGAGTTCCACTCAAGGAATATAGAGCTACTCTGCTTTTTTGGTAGCTGTGCAATATTCTGTGATGTGGGCATGCCATCATGCAAGTAAATGCTTCCCTCCTGATGGGCAGTTAGGTGCCCCTTGTGTTTGCAAACATGTTGCAGTGGTGGCCTTGTAGTGCGGCACTGGCCTGTGGGATATCGTCAGGTCACAGGGTATGTACATTTGTACTTTGGATGGCTCTTCCCATGAACAGAGGTTTTGCCAGCATATATCCCAAATGGACAGGGTTGTGTGTCTCCCCACATCCTTGGCAGCAAGGTGGTTATCAGATGTTTTGAGGGATAATATACCCTCTGGAGCCACAGAGATTGACTTTGAATCCTCTCCCCCTCGAGCTAGTTCTGTGACCTAATTCCTCATCCCTAAGTGGAGGCAGTATTACAGGGTTGTCTGGAGGGCTCTGGGAGTCAGCGTGTGGAATCAGCAGAGCCTGGCAGGCAAGGACTTACTACTGTCAGCTCCTTTCATCGGGGTCAGTAGTATTTTTTGTCGGCCTACTCAGTGAAAACTAGATTCTCTGGGAAGTTTCAGTTTGCCTTTTTCTTGTTGCTGGTGAGGTGGGGCCATCTTATTATCTGTCTGAGCTCTTTTCTTTTCTTGTTCCTGCTTCCTCTCTGGCTTCCCTCCAGCCACCCCCGCCTCCTCTCTGGTCCTCAGACCGCCCTGTAGGGTCTTTGCGCCGGCATCTCCCCCTTACCGGAGTGCTTTCCTCTGGTTAGCTGCCAGCCCCTCTTCTCTGAGTCCTGGCTCAAATATCTACTTCTCATGAGACCTGTCCTAACAGACTGATTTAAAAATGCAGTTCGCTTCCCTCCTGAGCCTTCTTTTCCCCCAGGACATTTGCCATCTTCTACCCTTCTAGGAAACTCACGTGTCATATGTACTGTTTGCTTTTGGGCTTACCTGACTGGCCGGTGAGTCCTGTGATAAGGGGTGGGCACTGTCATCTGTTCTTACTGGCTGGTGTGCTGAGCACCCGCCCAGGGCCTGGCAAGTAGGAGGTGCTCAGTGAATGTGTGAGTTGATACTGTTTCCATTTTTATTGGATTGTTGTTCTTTTCATTATCAATTTGAAGAAGCTTTTTTAAAGATGGCAGGGAGTGTAGTCCTTTGTGCATAGTGTGTATTTTAAGCTTTTCTCCCCAGTCATCTTTGGCCTTTATCATATTTTTTTCCATGCAGAAATGTTCAATTTTTATGGTCTTGTGTTTGTCAGTCTTTACTTTCTACTCTTTTATGAGTTTCTGGGCTTTGTATCTCACCTTGGTATTTCTCTTAGTTATAAAAATTTTTCCCTGTGTTTTCTTTTGGTACTTTGACGGTTTTATATTTTTATATTTAAAACTTTGATCCACTTTGAGTTTATTTTGGTTTAATGTGTAAGGTAGAGCTCCAACTTTAGTTTTACTTACGCATCTATCCCAGTCCCAGTGTCACAGCTGTGTGCTCTTTCCCACTTACTGGTGCGGACAGTGAGGCTCAGAGCAGGAAGGTCCCTTCCCCTGGACGTGCAGCAGCAGAGGCCACCCCACACCACCGCCCTCTCCCAGCTCTGTGGGTGTTTTCCACAAGTCTCCAGCATTTATTGTTTTTTGGCTTCTCCTCCTTTTGGCAGGGGTCCAGCCCCTCTATTTGTGTGCTGTCTTGTCGGCAGCTGTTTATTTTTCCCTCGGTCTCTGACATGGGTGCTCTTTGTTGCTTCCCCTGTTCCTCCACTGCTAACATCGCTCTCATTGTTCTCCTCCTGGGTTTCCTTAGGTGGTGATAAATGGCTCCTTTCCCTGCCCCGCCAAGGACAGTGCCTCTGGTTTGGGATGTGTCCTAGAGGACATTGGCAGTCTGCCTTTCCACCTTGCCATCCTCCTTCCTCTTCTCAACCTCAGGGTCTTTCCCACCTGCTCTTTGGGATGCCGTAGGGGTCCCAGGAGACCCAGGAATACAGGACTCTGGCCGAGAGAAAAAAAACTTTGAAGTCAGACAGCCCCAGGTTCTAGTGCTGCCTCTGCTGTTTACTGTCATGTGATCAGATCACAGACTTCTCTTTATTAAAATGGGATAGTCTCCTCACGGGGTTGTGGTGAGGATCAGAGTTAATGCATTTCAAAAGGAAGTCACAGCTCATTTTCTGTTGGGAACCAGGCTGGTGGTATAAGCACCAGGGTATGAGGCAATAGGGAGTTGCGGGGACTGGGGTAAAACTGGGACTACTTAGCTGTTTACAAGGTGCAGCTCTTCCTTGGCCAGGTCAGTTGTAGGCCCAGTGTTCCCACATCTGATTTATAGAGATTCTTATGTGACCTCTGTCGAATAAGTGTTGGCAGTGTGTTCATATTCTCAGAGGTAGCGTGCAGGCTAAATGAGGCCCTTCCCAGAGCTTGGCATGTCTTTACGTTGTCAGTTTGCAACCAGTGACATGAGGGCCTGTGCCCAGGGCTTGGCACCAATTCGCTCCCAGTCCACAGTGGCTGTCATTTGGATTGGGGCTGCTGCTGTTGGGTGCCTCGTTGGTCTGGCAGTGCACTGGTTCCACTGGGTGTTAGCTCTTCTGCTTGTTACCTGTAGTATTTGGAATGACTAAAATGTGTTCTTCTTGTGGTCCATTTGGCACGTCATTTACTAGAGAACAGGAAGCTGGTGTTTCACTGTTCATGTGTTACGGGACTGTGATGACTCAGGGAAGATGTCCCATTCTGCCTGCTCAGGTTCTCCTGCCCCAGCGTCTCCCAGCTGTTCTGGTGGAACACAAGATGTTTGTGGAGGAGCCCACCTTTGCAGGCTGGGTTACAACAGTAAGGATTTCCTGCCCTTTGGGGGACAAGTGCTGCAGATTGCTGGCTGGCACTCAGCAAGGGCGCCTGCGAGGGGCCTTGTGGATGCTGCTGGATTCGGGGAGTTGGTGTTAGTATTTGTTCCCCGCTGCTGGTATGACACTTCCTCCCCCTCCTCCTGTAAAGGGTGTGGGGCTTTTGTGTATACGTGGATCATAGGGAAGGAGAGGGCCAGCGTTTGATCTTTCACGATGCTGGACATTGTAGTACAAACACCCATACTGTTGGCAGCTCCCATTTATCGAGCTCCTAATATGTGCCAAGTGCTGTGCTAGCCACCGTCCTTGCGTCTTGTGGTGCTGCTCTGGCAGCAGTGTTCCACAGAGGATGACTCCTGGCTCCAGGAGGTCAGGAGATGTACTTGCCTGAGGCTGCACAGCTGGCAGGGGTAGAGCTGTACCTAGGCTCTGCTTGGGGCCTCGTCCATCCCACTGACCCCTTGTGCCCTGCGTCTGTCCGCAGTGTGCCTGGCAGGCTGTGCCTACTGTCACATTCTTCTCGCTGAAGGACAGCACCCCTCTGCATGCATTCCCTTGCTTACATGCCCCAGATCAAAGTACACCATCCCGCTGGGCTGCCTCGTATATCCATATCTGAGATTCCCAACTGGGTCAGCAGAAATCGGAATGGAGTCATTGTTCCTGTTTCCCAGATGGGGACCTGGAGCTCAGAGAGGGTAAATATTGTTGTGAAACTTCCCCCCATCTGAAGCTGTTCATCAAAATGTTGCCTGGTAAGAACAAGAGTCAGGGTCCCTGAGCCTTCTCCAGGGACCGGGACCTCCTTTGGCTTCCTGGCCCCCATTTGGGAGGGTCTCCAGTCTGTTAGACTCACAGCACATCCTGCAGTGGATGAAGTGACCCAGCGGTCATGTAGCAGCATGGGACATTGTGAACATATGAGGTCAGGTGAGGGAGTCAGGCCCTGAAGAGAACAGAGAAGGGCCACTGGGCAGTGTGTGTAAGTCAGACAAGCCTGTGTCGGTGGGGGCGTTGCCAGGCTCACGTGCACCCTGGGGCCGAGCCTGGACATTCACCCTCCCCAATTCCTGCAGTAACCTCAGTCCTTTCTCCACATGTGTTTGCCCCAGGGGGCTGCCGGGACTAGGGAAGCGGCAGAGCCTGGCAGGTTGAGATTGTGCTGAGAGCCATGAGTATGGCTCCACCTCCCGAGTGCCCAGTGGCCATGCCCTCCAATTCCTCCCAAACCTTGTACAGTGGGCATTTTTGTTTAGATTCTGATGTACAGATGAGGAAATTGAGGTGTCTGATGTGTACACCTGCCTGGGTACCTCCAAGCCCTGCTCTTGCCTCTTCCTCCCACTTGTGGCCCTTGACTCCCTGCCGGCAAAATGACCCTCTTTGCTAAGCCCCTTCCATTCCCAAATCCTCTGATTCTGTGCCGAGGAGGGCAGGCCAGACATCCCTGCTGCAGAGTTGCACACTCTCCTATCCAGCAGGCTTTCCAGAGGGAAACTCTGGAAAGGGCTTGCCTTTCCTCAGGGGAAATATGAAGAGGGAGGAAAGTAAACCGCACAAAACCGATGCACACCACAGTACAGTGGACTCATCTTAAGGGAGCAGAATGGCCAGTGTGACTGAAGTGTTGCCACTGCTACTGGCAGAGGGCCAGGGCTGGGATAGCTGGTGGAGTCTGAACAGTGCTAGGTTTTGCCAGAGCTGGATGGCAGGGGGCAAGTTAGTTAACCTGCCTGAGCCTTAGTCTTCTTGCCAATAAAATGGGGAGACAAGCAGTACTGAATAAATGAACAAATAGCAGCAATAATGTGGCACCCTGGGGTTAAAGGGCTGCAGCCCTTCCTCCTGCCCTGGGTTCTCAGGAGCTGCACTCTGAGGGGACACCTGCTCTACTGTCCTGCAGCCCCCACGGGGGCTGGCACAGGCAGCCCCACCCAGGTACCGAGCCGGTGTTTTACTCAGGACCCTTGAGATCCTGCAGCTCAGGAGCAGAGGGTGCTGTAGTAGAAAGTCAGTGGGCCTGACTTCACACCACTCTGCCCAAGTCCTTGTTCCTTGACCTCGACTTGGTTACTTCACTTCTCTGAGCATTTGTTTTCTCTTTGGTGATACCCACATTGCAGAGTTGAGATGCAGTTAAGATGAGAGGAAGATAATGTAGAACACAGTGAGTGCCACAATAAGAGTTAAAGAAGGAAAATAATCACAGCAGCTAATGTTATTGAGAATTTCCTGTGTCCGAGGTGCTGTTCTACACGCTTTCCACGTGCTATCTCATTTAATCTTCACCGCAATCCGCCGACTCAGCATATCGCTGTCCTCTCACACAGATGAGGACACGGCGGCACATGGAGATTTGATGTATTTGGCAAATGATCATAATAAGAGTGGGCTATAAATTGTCACCACAGTTTTATGTTGTTGATAACACCATATTTACATTACTTATTGAATATTTTAAGTCACCAGTTAAAAATACATTTTTCTTCATTGTACATTTAATACTTCTTTTAGGATGCCCATAGATTTTGATTAAAAATCACATTTTGATTAAATATTTGATTTTGAGGTTGCACAAATATATTTAAAGTTTTGTATTCAGTTTCTCCAGCTGAAACCTTTTTCTCTGAACACACACTTTTTTCTTCAACCCTAGAAGGAAAATCACCTCTCACAGATAACTTACACTTTAAATGCTGACGTCTGTATGTTTTTCTTTATTTTTATTTTTGAAATGGTTAAGATTTATAATCTATAGAATTGTAAATTGTAATTTTTAAAAGTACTGAGAAACTTTAACCCTGTTTTAATTATTCCACAAACCTTTAAAGGATCCTATATTCAGTACAACTAGATGAAAAGCGCTGATAGACTCAAAAATATAGAGGGTCATTTATAAGTGGCCAGTTTTTAACTTGTGTTTCCCACCCACTCGCTCACTCTGTCCCTATACTCTCAGAATGATTTCCTACCCTGGGTTCATGGGAACTGGGGAGGACACTGTTTGATTCATTCTGTGGAAATACTAGGGATTTTGAGAAAGACAAGACAGGCCAGTTGTGTCACTTCCTGTCGTCTGATCAAAAGTTTGATGAAGAAACGACAGTAGCCGAGAGTTGCCGCCAAGCAGCGGGCAGTTCCCTGATGCTGACCCTGTTGCAGTGGTGCCCTGGTTCTCAGTGGGGTCAGTCAAGTCGCTGTGACCTCTGGCCTCCTTAGAAGTCCCTGATGGTGGCTTCACCGCAGCGGGTCCACTGGAGAGCCTGGGCTTGTGGAGTGAAGCTGTATGTTCCCTGCAACAAAGGTGGCTTGTGGAGATGCTGGAGCAAGGCTGCAGAGACAGTCCCCACTGGCCTCTGAGTGTTTGGGTCCTTGTCTGCACTTACCTCTCTGGGTCTGACCATTCAGTTTCATTTGCCATCCCCAGGATCGCAGCAGGCAGCAGAAATGAGATGATTAAACATGTGGAATACACGAGCCCTTCCCCTCCAGCCACCGGGCCAAGACAAGGCACCGCTAAATAGTTTTATATACCAATAGGAAGTTGGGTCTCCAAGAACAGTAACCAGCTCCTGGTACATAAAGTGGAGGAGGTGGGGGAGTGCTCGTTTGCTGAGTTCAGTCCTCAAAGACTGATTAAGCTGTGCCCCAGCTGGGTCTTATGCTGGGTGCTGAGAATACAGATTGTAAGCCCAGGCCTTGGTCTGTGAGCTCTCAGAGTAGGGTCGGGAGGAAGGGCCAAAGGAGGGAGGTCGTGCAAAGGGGAGCAGGAAGGAGCAAAAGCAAGGCCGCGAAGGGGTGAGGAGGAGCGTGGCTGTGCCTGGTTGTCAGTGTCAGGTGGGGAGAGTGTGAGGAGTGTGGGAGAGGAGGCTGGAGGGGGCTGTCCCATTGGGAGGACAGGCGGTGTGGCTTGTGGGCCAGAATGGGCACCAGGATTCAGTCTCTTCTCTAGCTCCTATCTGCTGATAACCAAGGGTGGTCACCTTGCTTCTCCTCATATGCCAAGTGGGGTCAACAATAGTTTGGGCTAGAGAGTAGATGACATTTAGATTCCAGAGAAGGCCCAGATAGTCAAAATTACTCTTGAAAAAGCCTTAGGTCCCCCATAGGGTAGAGTAACCTTGGCTCTGTTTGCACAGCTTTGCCCGCCGGAGTTGGGGACCACCAGACCAGGTGCTGGGACCATTCTGCTGTGAAGGTGGCTCTCTAGTGTTCTCAGAGGATGTCACACATGTTGTGAACACTGGGTGCTCCTCTTGGCTGTTCACCTGCAGGCTTTGTCCCATCCTGCCTCAGAACCTGAACACAGAGCCCTGTGACTAGTGACAGGTTCGTTTGTGACAGGAGGCCCCGGGGTGGGCTGGGCCCAGGCTTGTGCATGCACACGCGCCTGTGTGGCCCCGGGTTTGTGTGTGCGCATGCACGTGGGTGTGGTGCTGGGGCAGGGTGAGGAGCACGGGAGGCTCTGTGAAGTGCATGTGAAGTGTAGTGTGGCACTCAGCATGGGGACAGTGTTCTGGGACTGGGTTAAAAGGGGACCCCAGGGTCACACTGCGCAATTTGCCTTCAGTCAGAAGACGGTGGGGGCACTTAGCAGGAGAAGAACGTGGTTAGGTCCATGTTTTATTTGATTATTTATTTATGTACTCAACATAATAATTTTATTTATTTATGAATGGATAGTGCATTCCCTGTTTAAAATTAAAAGGTACAGAAGAATGTACAGCCAGAAGCCTCCTTTCTACCCTTGTCCCATGTCTGTCTGTCACCTAGCTCCTCTCCCAGCAGACAACCAAAGTTACTGGTTTCTTTTGCATTTCTTCAGAGATATTGTATGTGTCTGAAAGCACATTTACTTACTCATATACCCCCCACCCCAACACACACACCCCTTTTCCCTACTTTTTACACAGATCACATTGTTGTGCCTCTTGTTTTTCTCCTTCATCCACTTTGGACACCATTCCAGAGAATAAAGAGCGTCCTCAGTCTTCTCAATGGCTGCATAGTATTCTATTGCATGTGTATAACATTATTAATTTCTAACCTGTTCCTGCACATGGACATTTACATGGTTTCCAATTTTGGCTACAACGGGTGTGCTGCAGGGACATTTCACATGGATGTGGGCTTGCTGGGTCAAAGATTATGTAAATTTAGATAACTGTCTCCAAATTGACCTTCATAGGGGTTGTACTAACCCTCCCCCCACCCAACAGTGTGTGAATCAGTTACACAGTTTTAGAAAGTTCCTCCTGGGAAGCTGTTTGGAGGATGAATTTCAGAGGGACAGGGGTGAGGTGAAGTGGGCCGTGGGGGACCTGCTGACATGGGCTGTGGGGACTAGAACAGAGGTGGATTCCAGGGTGAGTTGGTGATTTGGTAGATATGAGAGAGAGTCTGTCAGTTGATGAGGTTTTATAGGCCTCAGTTATTTAAGAAGGTGAGTCTGTTTAAAATAATTTGTGCTGTCATGGTAGATGATGGAACCAGTGTCCCCGCTGTATGGCTGTAGTAGAGACCTGGGCCCTATCACCTGGTGACTTGATAAGGGAGATGCCAGTGCTGGCTGCCCTGAGCACCTGGCCTGCCCTCTGGGCCCCCTGGGACCACATCTCCACCGTGTTGCCAGTGGGAGGGAGGGGCGGGGAGGGCAGAGAGGAGAGAGAGGGATGAGAGTTAGGACATTCCGAGGCCTACTTAGAGTCAGAGACATACTGTTCCCCTTGGGGGAGGCCGGAGGAGCTGCACAGGCCAGTGGTGACCAGGGAAGAATTCTTCACAGTGGTCTCACGTGCCCTGGTTTCTGGTGGCCTTTGGAGACAGTTGGCTGTGTGATCTAGAGCAAGTGGCCCTGCGGCTCTGAATCTCACCTTCTTCATCTGACTCTTGCGCACAGTAGGTGTGCCCTTGTGAAGGACTGCCCTTATCCAGGACAGGGGTCACGAGGTCACCCATGGGGCAAAGGGGAAAATGTTTGCATATTCCTGCCTCCCCAAAATAACACCAATTTTGGGGGTAAAACTACTCCAAATCACATTACAAAGGACCCAGTCACTTCAGTGGTCAGCGTTTGGCTTCCTAACTTGACTTACAGCAGTTTCCCTTCATTGACTAATTTGCCCACCTGCTGTTGGTCAGCTCAGGCGTGGCTGTGTATTCAGGCTATGCTCACAACCAGGCATGCATGCATATGTGTACACCTGCATGCACACACATGGTACTCACAGCTGCTGTAGCTGGACCTTGGTGCTCCTGCCCTCTCAGAAAGAACAGAAACCTTCCAGCCAGAACAGAAAGAATGAAAGAAGTGAGCAGAAATAATCCAGGCAAGCATGGGATGGTCACGACTGAACCACAGATTCTGTGGGGAGAGGGCCCAGGAGCCATAGAGGAGCACCCTGCCCCCCAGGCTTTTTCAGGCTTTTTCTGCTCTGTCTTGGCAAGGGCTAATCTCCAAGCACTTGCCAAGTCGACCTCTGAGCGTTTTCCTGCTTGGACATTTTGCTAGGTCGGATGGAATAAAAACAGTAGGGTCAGTGCAGTAAAAAGGTGTGAGTTTTAGAGTCTCCCAGCCTTGCTGTGTGTTCTCTTTTGCTCTGGGCAAGCTCCTTGTCTTGTAGGCCTCATTTTCTTCCAGGTGGTTATGAGGACTCACTGAAACCATGTAGGTCAAAGCACCCATCCCATCCCCCAGTGCTGGGAGATATGTGGTGATCATTCATCACTACTCTACCCACTTTTATGTGAATCATTTGGCAGGTTTTGCCTGACCTAGGGCATCGGACAACATTGTGCAGGGCTCATCTCCCTGTTACCCTCTCTAACCTTCTCTTCTCTTCTCCCAGGGGCCCAGATCATAGATCTGATGATGCTGGTCATTGACGTGACCAAAGGGATGCAGACCCAGTCAGCAGAGTGCCTTGTGATTGGGCAGATCGCCTGCCAGAAGCTGGTCGTGGTGCTGAACAAAACAGACCTCTTAGCCGAAGGGAAGAGGCAAGCGGCGATTGATAAAATGACCAAGAAAATGCAGAAGACCCTAGAGAACACCAAGTAGGTTTGCTGATGAGAGGAAAGCTCCATGTAGAAGCAGGCCTCAGGACACATGCCATTTCACTAACATGCATCAGGCCAGCAGGTGTCTGCCTTGGGTTCCGGCAAGGGGCTCTCGTGTGGCCCTTTCTCACACCAAGGGTAAAGGCAAAGTAGGTGGTACAAGAGGTCAAAAAATGCAGAAGCATAAAGAATCTAGAAGCTGATTTTTCAGATAGCTTCCTAACATCAGCAGTGAGGTGGTTCTGCTGTGTGCACATTCACAGGGAGGTCCAGTGTGAGGCCTGGGCCTGGAAGGGGCGCACCCTTCCCGTGAGGCCCTGCTGCTGAGGAGTCAGTTCGAGTGCTCACGTTGGCCCTGCCCAGAGCACGAGAGGCCAGGAAATGTCCCCTTGCCATATCCTGAGCTACAACTTGATTCTCAAAAGTAGATGAGTTTTGGTGGACGACTGGATGTTTCTGTCACAGAGGCTTATGAAGTCAGGTGGGGGGATGGACGGATCTTGCTGCTGGAGGGGAGACCTGGAAAGGCCGATCACAAAGACCCCTTTGTATGTCATGCCACAGGTTTACAGTTTCGTCTTCTGGGAAGTAGGGAGTTCCGTGCAGGGGAGTGATGAAGAGGTTTTCCTGTCCAGAGATGGCTGGTTCAGGTGCAAGGAGGGCTTGGTGAGGAGGCCCTGGAGGCAGCAGGGAGCCGGACAGAGAGAGGCAGCTGTGGTGGCTTCCCAGGGACACAAGTGTGGCTCAGAGTGAAGGCCGGTGAGGGCAGGGAGGTGTGATGTGGGCTCTGTAACAGGAGCATCATCAGGCCTTGTCAAGCCATGGCTCTGCTCACAGCCAGCACATTCTGTGAAGAGGGGTCCATGGGGGCAGAAAGGGGCCATGCTGCTAGGCAGCGTAAGGGTGGGAAGAGTCTGGGGACTTATGGGACAGAAAGCCACCTGGTTGCCCAGGCATCTGCAGAAGTGACTTATTCTGAGGTGGTTGAGAAAATGAGAAAATGTCCTTGTTGAGCACACAGTGTTGACAAACCTCATTGTTTTATCAATTCTTCTCTTCCTCTCTGGGCCAGCGCTTTTTGATCAATCCTAAATACCGGTCACTGGGAGACAGCGCCTCTTCCTCTTTGCTATGCAGCCCGAGACAATATCCTGCCACTTCCCCCTCTCCTTCTCCTGCCTATGGAGGGCAAGCAAGTAGTGTTTTTGTTTCCCCGTCATAAAGATTGATCTGCCTTCCCATTTATGATTTTTTTTTCAGATCCAACACCTGCAGCTCTCTCTCAGAATTCTCAAGTTGGTTAAATTAAAGCTCCAGCCCTGTGAATGGGCCAAATATGTCATAAAAGATTTCCTAGCACTGCCTTTTGTTAGTAAAATTCATCAATCCGATAAAATCGACACATTTATATAAGTGTTGCATAAGAATTCAGACTTTGTTATTCCCAACGGAAGTGGATATGAGACTGTAAAAAGGAAGATAAAAAATTATATCTTCTTTTTAGTGAGTTATTTGATCTTCCTGCCATTTTATTTACTTGTCAGACAGGGGAGAACAGGTCCTTTGGACTCTTGCATTGAAAACGCAGCACAGTGTCAGTATCATTTGCTGTATAAATGGGACCCTCTGGGAAAGGCTTAGGTTACTAATAAGAGTAAATTAATATTAACTATTTCAATGAGTTAGATTTAAGGAAAATTCTCCCTCGCGTGTTTAGATTACTATTCCTATTTTAATTTATTGGTTGAAGGTCAAAGTAGGGGCTTTATCACACATCCAGAGGAAATTACCCATCTCAGGGGTCTTTGGAATCTCACCTCTCCTCATTCAGTGCCCAGAGGGAAGAGAAACTCAGAAAAAGGCAGGGATTGCCACCCTGAAGGGTTGCAGCTAGTGGGCCCCCGCCTGGGCAGTAGCCAGGCTAATGCCCACTACTTAGTAAGAGCACATTAGCTCTTACTTCCATGCAGCAAAGAACTTTAAATCACTTTAAGTGACTATTTCCTTTTCTTACGTTCCCTTGTTAAAAGTAAATCCTTTGTAAATGTTGGTCCAAATGCGATGAAACTTTCTATTTAGAAAGGAAGAATTTGGGCTGGTGAACTATGGATGTATCAAATCCTGAAGAGCATAAAAAGAAAACTTTTTTTTTCTTTCCAAAGACTAATTGAAAGAAAATAGTGAAAATAAGTGGGAAAGTGAATAAAAGAAACAGGAGACCACCCGAAGATTTTTCTCAAAATAACAGCTCTTGACACTTTGGTTTATTTCATTCCCATCTTTTCATTATGCATAATACTGCTCCCCACCCCCATTTCTTCCGTATTTTAAAGTTGTAGTAAAATATACACAGCATAGTATTTATTATTTTAACCATTTGTAAATGTACAATCAGTGGCATTAACTACATTCACAGAGCTGTGCACCCACCACCACTGTCAGACCTGAAACTTGTTCAGGATCCCCGGCATAAACTCTCTACCCCTTAAACAAAAGATCCCCGCCTCCCCCTCATCCTCCAGCCTCTGGTGACCTCTCTTCTGCTTTCTGCTTCTATAAATTTGCCTATTTTAGGTACCTTTTATAAATGGAATCATACAATATTTGGCTTTGTGTGTTTGGCTGATTTCACTAAACATAATGCTTTCAGAGTCCATCCATGTTGTAGCCTGTGTCAGAATTTAACTGCTTTTTATAGCTCAGCAGTATTCTGTTGTGCATGTCTACCATCTTTAGTTTATCCATTCATCTACTGATGGACATTTGGATTGCTTCCTCTTGGCTATTGTGAACAATGCTGCCATGAACATGGGGGTACAAATATCTATTCAAGTCCCTGCTTCCAGTTCCCTTGGGCATATACCTAGGACTGGACTTACTGGGTCATATGGTAAATCTATGTTTAACTTTTTAAGGAACCACCAAATAGTTTCCCCACAGTGGCTGTGTCATTTTACATTCCCACCAGCAATGTGTTAGGGTCCCAGTTTCTCCACATCCTCACCAAACCTTATTATTTTCCTTTTTTAATAGTTGTCCTGGTAGGTCTGAAATATCTCATTGTGGGTTTTTTTTTGTCTTTTACTTTCCAATTTTATTGAGAAATAATTGACATACATCACTGTATAAGTTTAAGGTGTACAGCATGATGGTTTGATTTACATAAATTGTAATCAATAGCACAATAGGTTCCGCTAACATCATTCTTCTCATGTAGATACAATAAGAAGAAAGAAAAAAGATAAAAGGAAAAAATGTTCTCCTTGTGATGAGAACTCTTAAGGATTTGCTCTTGTAATTACTTTCCTGTATACCATAGAGTAGTGGTAACTGTAGTCACCATGCCATACATCACATCCCTGGTATTTACAACTGGAGTTTGTACCTTTTGACCACTTTTCTCCAGTTCCTCTTAAACCTCCTAAAACCTCCCTCCAACACCCCTGCCTATAGTAGCCACAAATTTGATCTCTTTTTCTATAAGTTTTGTTTTTTTCTCAGATTCCACATTCCACATATAAGTGAGATCATACAATATCTGTCTTTCTTTGTCTGACTTATTTCACTTAGCAAAATGCCCTCAAGTTTCATCCGTGTTATCTATCGCAAATGGCAAGATTTCTTTGTTGTTTTATGGCTGAATAATATTCCATTTGTGTGTATGTGTGTGTAATCACATTTTCTTTACCCATCCATCCATTGATGGACACTCAGGTTGTTTCACTCTCTTGGCTGTTGTAAATAATGCTGCAGTGAACATGGGGGTGCAGATACCTTTGCTTCCTGTGGATAAATTCCCAGAAGTAGAATTGCTGGATCATATAGCAGTTCTATTTTAATTTTTTGAGGATCTGCCACATTGTTTTCCGTAGTGGCTGCACCAATTTATATTCCCACTAACAGTACACAAAGGTTCCCTTTTCTCCGCATCCATGCCAGCATCTGTTATCTCTTCCTTTTTGATGACAGCCATTCTAACAGGCATGAGGTGCTACCTCACTGTGATGTTGATTTGCATTTCCCTAATGACTAGGGATGCTGAGCATCTCTTCATGTACCTGTTGACCTTTTGTACATCTTCTTTGGAAAAATGGCTGTTCAGATCCTTTGCCCATTTTTTAAATCAGGTTTTTGTTGTTGAGCTTTGGGGTTCTTTATATATTCCGGCATTAATCCCTTGTCAGAGACATGACTTGCAAATGCTTTCCTCCATCCTGTAGGTAGTCTTTTCACTTTCTTGATAATGTCCTTTGATGCACAAAAGTTTTCATTTTGATGAAATACAGTTAATTTATTTTCCCTTTTGTTGCCTGTGTTTTGGTATCATATCTGTGAAATCTACAGTGTCGTGAAGATTTTCCCCCATGTTTTTTTTAAGAATTTTATTATGTTAGCTTTTAAGTTTATATCTTTGATCCATTTTAAGTTAATTTTTATATATGGTATTAAGAGCCCAACTTCATTCCTGTGCATGTGGCTATCCAGTTTTTCTAGAACCATTTGTTGTAAAGAGTATCCTTACCCTTTCACCCTTGTCAAAAGAACCCGTTGGCCGTGCATGGGTGGATCTGCTGCTGGGCTCTCTGTTCTGTCCAGTTGATCTGGGCGTCTTCCCTTTTGCTAGTACCACACCGTTTTGTTTACATTTGTAGTAAGTTTAAAAGTCAGGAAGTTGAATCCTCCAACTTTATGCTTCTTTTTCAAGATTATTTTGGCTGTTTGAGGCTCCTGCAATTCCCATATGATTTTGAGGATCTGCTTTTCCATTTCTGCCAGAACTGGTTGTTGAAATTTTAATAGGGAGTGCGTTAGATCTGCAAATCACTTTGGGTTATGTGAACATCTTAACAGTATTAAGTCTTCCAACCCATGAACATGGATATCTTTCTGTTTTTTTTAGATCTTCTTTAATTTCTTTCATCAGTGTTTTGTAGTTCTCATTATACAAGTCTTTCACATCTTTAGTTAGATTTATTCCTAAGTATTTAATTGTTTTGGATACTATAAATAGAATTGCTGTCTTAATTTCCTTTTCAGATTGATTTCACTGATGTATAAAAATACAGCTGATTTTTGGGTGCTGATCTTGTACCCTCCAACTTTGCTGAATTTAATTTTCTCCTTTAAAACATGTAATTGTGATCATGAAGTATTTACATTTTTGATTTTTGCCTTTATTACTGAACATTTTTATATAGCAGCTCTTCAGGTAGTCATCACTCTGTTGACCCTTTAAACTGGCTGAAGTTTTCCTTCTCATAAGTAAATGACTATCATTAAACTATGTCTGTATTTTTAGTTTTTTCCTCATAAGAGATTCCCAGGTGTGAGATTACTGGTCAGAGGGCAGGAGTCCTTTTAAGCCTTTTGCTGTGCATTGCCATATCCTTTTCCAGAAGGGTTTGTACTATTTTACACATGTGTAATCAGCTAACTTTGATTTCTAATTTTCAAATACATATGAACCTTAGTTGGGATAGAAATGCTATATTTTACTCTTGGTTTAATATGCGATTCTTTAATTACTGGTGAGATTGAACATTTTCCCTGAAGTGTATTAAGTAATTGTGTTTTTGCGTATTTGAATTGTGTTCTTATATTTTGTCTCTTTGCTTCTTGCAATTTTAATGCTTTGTTTGATTTTCAGGAATGTTTAATAGCAGTAAAGACGCTGTTATAATTAGCCATTTGCCTCTCGCATGTGCTATAAGTAAGTCTTCAGCATTTTTTGTTTGCCTTTCCGTTTTAGTTGCTTCTGTTGACACACAGAAGTTGCTAATTTTTATGTAGTCAAACTCCTTGTTTTTCTTTGTGATTTCTTTATCTCTGGAAGCATTTAAAATTACTCTTGCATAAGCATTTATCAATGTTAACAGAAATCAAAATAGAAGATAAAAATGTACCCAAAGTCTTCTCAATACATCAAATTAAAGTGTTTTTTGCAGAGGATCCCTGTCAGTCTTTCCCACATGTACACAGTTTGAGGTAGTTGTTATCACAACATTGACGCTGTTCTGTGTTCTAGGCTCTTCTGTTTATTTTTCCACTAAATGTTATCATCTGACAGCATCCTTGATACATCTCTCTCCTAGACTCCCTCTGTGTTTCTTCCTGCTTTTTAAACACTTTCTATTTCCTCATTTCCATTTTAGCCAAGGCCAGTCTGCTTTGAGCCCACCCAGGGCTCTGCCGGCCCTGTCTGCCTGGCCCTGGGTGGAATGCCCAATGGCAAGTGACTTGCGGCTGCTTAGCTGACTCTTGCAAGGTGTGCATTGCATACTAGCTTTGTGGCTGACTTGCTGTTGGTTTTGGGCAACACACTGTATATCACTGAATTGATATTTCTCCCTTTGTAAAATCGTAGCAGATGAGTTCAGCCTCATAGCATTTGTTATGAGGCAACATTTGACATGGAGTCTGGTTCATAGTAGGTGCTTAGTAATAAGAGCTGTAATGTGTGGAGCACCTACTGGGTGCTTGGCACTGTGCTAGGGATTTCGCATGGACAGTCATTCACATCCTCACAGTTACTCTCCAGTAGGTGTTGTATCTGGCTTGACTGCTGAGAAAAATAAGGCATAATAAATATTGGCTATATTGAATTCTACTATTCCAAACCTTAAACTTGTACAGGTATCCTCTGCTTTTTGAAAGTTGACGTCACGTTACACTTTTATGAAACACCTACATTTTGCTTTTATGAGAAAAGGCAAAAAGCAAAATAAATATAGCGTTTAGTGTTTGTCTTGTAGAGTCATGGGCAGCGAGGGTGGCCCCACCAGGCTCCCTCCCCCAGAACCACGCTCAGCATCTCAGCATGGAGCTGCCATAGCCCTGAACTGTGTCTCTGAGCATCTGTGCTTTATCTCGACTCATTTTGTGCATCCATTAGCAAGATGTGTTCTAAGGTATCAGAAAAACCTAAGAGAGATTATTTTTGGGGTCCAGGAATGCTCAAAAAAATTTCCATACAAATTAGTGACAGTTGCTTCTTCACTTTTTGCCTTTTTAGTTGATGAAGGTTCCATAGGAATGCTCTGCAAATTTTGGATAGTGGGGAAACCTGTGGTCTATTTGTTTATGTCTTTTACACAAATTACACATACACACATACATACACACATGCTTTTGTTTCTGTATTTTTGCTTATCTGAGATCATTTTGGTTTGTTGGCGAAGGTCAGCCTGAGTGCACAGTCAGCATGTCTGGGCCTGGCTCCCTCCGTGATGTACCACAGCTGCGAGGGGAGTCCGATGGGGCTCTGGGAACAGGAGAAGCCCTTGAATCTGCTCCAGGTCAGCTCCTGCCTGCATTGCTGAGCTGTGCAGCTGGGCTCAGGGCTCTTCCTGACATTGCTGATTGGAGCCCTTTGTGCTCCTAGAACCCAGACACCAGTCTGGACCTGAAACCTGAGGCAGGAGAGACCACTTGTCTCCCTCGGGGGCCGCTGATCTCTACTTCTGCCTCCAGAAGCCCGGATGCCCCTGTGTGTGGCATGTTCAGGAAATCAGCAAGGCCAGCTTCTCTTGAGCCTGGGAAAAGGCCAGACACACAGACCAACACGCCTTTAATGTTTTGTTACAATACATTGCCCAAAAGGGTTTGGATAAAAAATAATTGAATTTCCGAAAGCTTTATGGTTAATCGCTGGAATTCTCAGTGCACGCTTTCACCCTTCTCTGTCCCTCTGGGCCTCGGGCTCCTGGACTGTAAGCAGAAATGATCACATGTACTGGGCCCTGGCTCAGGTTGGGTCCGGGTTTGCTGAGTTTTGTGGCTGGAGCCCTCCTTTCAGATGGAGAATAGCCTCTTCCTCTCTCCCTCTCCTCCACGGGAGAGGATGGGACTCTGGACTCCTCCAGAACAGCTACTTGTTCCTTGGGTCCCCTGGCACCCCTGAGCAAGTCACTTGGCTTCTCTGAAAATAGGAGTCTGTGCCCGTTTGTGGGATGTTGCGATCACATGGAGAGGATGCAGCACAGTGTGTGCAGAGCAGGCACTGAGCCTTCAGCTGCTTTTCTTTTTCTCTTGTGTTTCTTTTCTACTCTCTCTTCCTCAGTGTTTTTATGTCTTTCCTCTCTCCTCACTACTCCACTGTTTTTCATTCTTTTTCCTCTCTCTTTCCCTCTCCAAGTAACTCTCTTGTATTCCTCTGGGTATTGCTCTTCCCAAGGCAAGCATGTAAGTCCCGTTATTTCTGCGGGGGCAGCCTGGCCTGTCCAAGCTGCTCTGGAGTTGATTGGTGAATGGGTCTCAGGCCTTCTTTGGAATCTCCCCTGTGAACTTGCATCATCTTGTCACACTGACCTTTGGGAAGCCAGTGGCTCCTGAAATTGTTTCGCCTGCTCTTTAAGGAACTCCAGCTTCTCAGAGTTACTTCCTCTCATCTTAAAAAAAAAAAAGAAAAAGAAAATCCAACGTTCTTTAAGGGCTCCCCCATGCAGGCCAGGAGCAGTGTGGCATGGAGTCAAAGGCCAGCCAAACTGAGCACACCCCCAGCCCCTTCTGAGGAGGGCACTGAACACCTGGGCAGGAAAGACAAACCAGTGGAGGAAGGAGTAGTGGGCGACTGGCCAAGCCGGTAAAGACTGGAGCTGGAGTGGCTTCCTTAGAGCAGCAGGGGCTGCTGAGGGAGGAGGGCTTGCTCTGTCCTGAGAAGTCAGGACTTTAAATTGGATTTAGAAGGCCAAGTAATAACTAAGCAAGGGTGAGGTTTGAAATATGTGGTGCAGGTCAGGGCACTGACCACACAGAAGGGATGCAGGCAGCTATGGCTGCCCTGGTTCAGGACTATATCCAAGCTCCCCCCCACACACACACAGTGCTTTTCCACACATTAGCTTAAAAGTGGGGGAGACAGCCCTGCAATGTGAACATGCTCTGTCTTGTTGAATAGGGGAGTGGAGGCCAAGTGAGGTGGAATAACTTAAGTCAGATGTGGATTGGCAATTAGCCCTAGGTTTCTTGCCCAGAGTCCCATCCTCTCTGCTTTGCCTCTGGTTGCCTATCACCTGGGTTAGATTTGGATAGCAGAGGAGGGGAGGCAGGTGAGGGAAGCAGTGGGAGTAGAGTTTGGTGGTAGGTAGGGGCTTGAGTTTTTACCTGTACTTCCGGAGGTTTGGTGAGGTGAGTCAGTGCGGGGAGGCTGGGGCAGAACATAGAGAGCCTTGTGGACCAGGCTGGTTGCTAGGCTTCGTCCTGGTGTCGTCATGGAGCCTCTGAAACTGTAGAGCAGCCAATATGCCTCAAAGTGGTGTTGCTGGAAGGTGAGCATAGCTGTGGTCAGTGTCTGGTACGGGGCTGTGCACAGACTCTGGAGAGCATTTGGGTGGTCTGGGTTGATAAGAGCCTGACTAAAGTGGAATTTGTTGAGAATGAAAATCAGGGAATGGATTGGAGTCAGATCCTCAAAGGAGAACTGACCAGATGCAGTGACTGAGGAAGACATTGGTATAACCATGTAGCCAGGGATGACTTCAGAGACCAGGGGAATGTTTTCCATGGTCAGAAACCAGGAAGCTAGAGTTGGGAAGCTGCTTGCTGGCGGGTGATAGGGTAGGATTACAGTACTGGAAAGAGGCCTTAGCTGAAGACACAGATCTGATAATTGCCCACAGAGGAGCCTTGGTGCAGATCATCAGAGCATAGGGAGCTCTTAGAGTATAGCAGGCTGGAGGAGATAAGCTGGCCATTCAGGGTACTCTTGGGTGAGACCAACGTGGATAGGGGAAGAAGGGCCTCTCCAGGAGACAAAGGCTCTTAAGTGAAGTGACCTGTGGGTGATTTAAAGGACCAGACCCTTTTGATCCCCCCTTTATTTTTCTCTTTTTCCCCTTTCAAGAGTCAGACATTAAAGGCCAGGACATTCAGAAATAACTGTATATATGTGGATGAAAATTGCAAAGTGACCACGTATGCCTAGCCTGAGCCTCAGATAAGACCTAAGACCTTACCTTTACACCTCAGGCTGATTCTTAGCACAGAGAGAGCCTGCAATAATAATAGTAAACCCCAAACAATAGCAAAAACAGGAAGCCCTGGGGAAGGGGAAAAAATCTGATCTCCAGAGTTACCATATTAGACTCAAATGTCGTTTTCAACAAAAATATTGCAAGGCACATAAAGAAGCAGGAATATATGGGCCAATCAAAGGGGAAAATATAAATAAACAGAAACTGTCCTTGAAAAAGACCTGATGCAGACATACTTGACAAAGACTTTAAAGCAACTATCTTAAGGACACTCAAAGAACTAAAGGAAAATGTGGAGCAAGGAAGAAAACAACGTATGAACAAAATGTAAATATCAGTAGAGAAACAGAAAACCTAAAAAGAAACCAAAAAGAAATTCTGCAGCTGAAAAGTACAGTAATTGAAATTTAAAAAAGCACTAGAGGGAATCAAGGCAGAGTTGAGTAGGTAGAGGAAAGAATTGGTGAACTTAAAGATAGGACAATGGAAATAAGTCTGAGGAACAGAAAGAAAAAAATTTAACAAAAGTGAACAGAGCGTAAAGGATTTGTGTGACACTATCACGTGGACCAACATACACATGTGGCAATCCCAAGAGAAAAGAGAAAGGGGCAGAGGAGAACACTTACCAAATTTGATGAAAGACATTAATATAAACATCCAAGAAACTTAACAAACTCCAAGTAAAATGAACTCAGACCCATGCTGGGACACATTATAATAAAACTTTCAAAAGATAAAGACAAAGAACATCTTGAAAGCAGTGAGAAATTATTCATAATATACAAGGATCCTAAATAAGATAATAAGCAGATTTCTCATCAGAAATATGGAGGTCAGAAGGTAATGGGCCCATATACTCAAAGTGCTAAAAAAAAAATACTGTCAACCAAGAACTCTATATCCAACAGAACTTCTTTGAAAAGTGAGGGAGAAAGTAAGGCTGTCCCAGATAAATGAAAGTGGAGGCAGTTTGTTACTACTGGATCTGTCCTACCAAAAAAATGCTCAAGTTCTGCAGAATGAAATGAAAGGACCCTAGGTACTAACACAAAGCCTTGTGATGAAATAAGGATCTCAATAATCCATGGGCAATTGTAAAAGCTAATGTTATTGTAACAACAGTTTTTAACTCCATGTGTTTTTTTCTACGTGGTTGAAGAGACTAATACATGTAAAAACCAAAGTAATTATTTATGTAAAAGCTAGTAGTGTTGTAACTTTGGTTTGTAACTCTACATTTTGTTTTCTGTATAATTTAAGAGACTACTACATTTAAAAGAATTACTAGTTTATTTTTTGGGACATACAATGTTTAAAGATATTTTATGGTAGGAACAACAGAAAGGGTTTGGGTCAGAGCTGTATAGGATCAGAGTTTTTATATGTTATTTAAGTTAAACTGATATAAATTCAAATGAGAATTTATACTTTTAGGATGCTAAATGGAATCTCCATGTTAACCACAAGGAAAATAGCTATAGAATATACACAAAAATAAATAAGAAAGTAATATAAATATTTCACTACAAAAAAATCAACTGAACACAAAAAAGACAATAATGCAGGAAATGAGACAAAAAGACATAAAGCATATAGAAAACAAACAGCACAATGATAGAAGTACATGCCTCCATAGTAGCAATTTCTTTAAATGTTAATGAAGTAAGCTCTCCAACTAAAGGACAGAGATTGGCAGAATGGATAAAAACACATACTGTCTACTAGAGGCTCAATTTAGATCCAAAGACACAAATAGATAGAAAGTGAAAGAGTGGGAAAAGATATTCCATGCAAGTAATAACCAAAAGAGAGCAGGTGTGGCTATATTAGACAAAGTAGATTTAAATTTAAAAAGATTACAAGAGACAAGGACATTATATAGTAATGAAAATTTGAGTATAGCAAGAAGATATAAAAATTATAAATATTTAGTCACCTAATGACAGACCATTAAAATACATGAAGCAAAACCTGAAGAATTGAAGGTACGGATGGTTCTACAGAAATAGGGGATATCTCAATATCACACTCACAATAATGGATAGAACAACCAAACAAAAGGTAAGTAAAGAAATAGAGGACTTAAAAAGCACAACAAACCAAATAATCTAATAGATGTATACAAAACCGTTTACCCCAAAACAGCAGTATGCACATTCTTTTCAAGTGCACATGGGAAATTTTCCAGGAGGACCATGTGTTAGGCCACAAATTCTTAATAGATTTAAAAAGGTAGGTATCATGAAACATATCTTTGCTGACCACAACAGGAAGAAATTGGAAATCAGCAACAGAAGTAAAATTGGAAAATTCACATATTTGTGGAAATTAAACAGCATGTACTTAAAGAACCAGTAGATCAAAGTAAAAATCCCAAGGGAGATTAGAAAATACTAAGGATAAATGATAATGAAAACATAATATACCAAATTTGTGGGATGCAGAAAGCAGTTCTAAGAGGGAAATTATAGCTATAAACTCTTACACTAAAAACAAGGAAGATCTCAAATCAACAACCTAACTTTACAACTTAAGGAACTAGAAAAAGAATAAACTAACCCCAAAAGTAGCAGAAGGAAGTTAATAATAAACATTAGGGCAGAGATAAATGAAATAAAGAATATAGTAACAATAGAGAAAATCAATGAAACCAAAAGTTGGTTCTTTGAAAGATCAACAAAATAGACAAGACTCTAGCTAGATGGACTAAAAAAAAAAAAGACACATTACTAAAATCAGAAATGAAAATGGGCACATCACTACTTATTCTATAGGAATTAAAAGGATTATTGGAGAATACTTTTAAAAATGTACATGAACAAGTTGGATAACCTAGATGAGATGGATAAACCCCTGGAAATACAAAACCTACCAAGAGTAAATCACTAAGAAATAAACTATCTGAATGTAACTATTAAGGAGATTCAGTCAGTATTCAGAAATCTCCTGACAAAGAAAAGCTGTGGACCTGATGGCTTCATGGGTGAATTCTAACATTTAAAGAGGTACTAACACCCACCCTTAAACTCCTCCAGAAAATTGAAAAGGAGGGAACATTTCCTAACTCATCCTGTGAGGCCAGCATTACCTTGATACCAAAGCCAAAGACACTACAATAAAACTACAAACCAATATCATTTATAAGCATTGACATAACTATCCTCAACAAAATACTAGCAAACTGAATTCAGCAGCATACAGGATTATATACCACAACCAAGTGGGATTTATTCCTGGAATGCAAAGATGGTTCAACATACAAAAATCATTTAATGTAATACACATTAATGGAATGAAGGGGGAAAAAAACCTCACATGATCATTTCAATTGATGCAGAAGAACATGACAAAATTCAGCACCCTCTCATGATAAACACTCAACAAACTAGGAAGAGAGGGAAACTACCTCAACACAATAAAAACTGTACATGAAAAACCCACAGGGAACACCTTACTTAGTGGTGAAAGACTGAAGGTTTTTCCTCTAAGACCAGGAACAAGACAATTTTCCACTTGTGCCACTTCTATTCAACATAGTACTGGAAGGTCTAGCTATAACAAGTAGGAAAAAAAGGAAATAATGTCATCCAAATAGGAAAGGAAGAAGTAAAATTATCTCTATAGATGATATGATCTTATCTATAGGAAACTCTAAATATTCCACACAAAGCCTGTTAGAGCTAAATAAATGAATTCAGCAAAGTAGCCGGATACAAAGCACACAAAAATCAGTTGCATTTCTGTGTACTAACAATGAACCATGTGTAAAGTAGATTATGAAAACAATTCCAAAATAGCTTCAAAAATAATAAAATACTTAGGAATTAACTTAACCAAGAAAATGAAAGACTTATATAGTGAAAACTTACAAAACATTGCTGAAAGAAGTTAAAGACATAAATCAATGGAAGCACATCTTGTGTTTATAGACTTAATATTCTTAAGATGTCAGTATTATCCCAAGCAATCTACAGATTCAACATAATCTGTATCAAAATCCCAATCATATTTTTTGCAGAAATAGAAAAAACCATCCTAAACTTTGTACGGAGTCTTAAGGTTCCTCAAGTAGCCAAAATGTTCTTGAAAAAGATGAACAAAACTGGAGAATTCACAGTTATTGATTTCAGATCTTACTACAAAGCTACAGCAATCAAAACTGTGGAACTGGCATAAGGACAGACATACACACCAATGGATAGAAGAGAGCCCAGAAGTAAAACCTCTGATATGTGATCAAATGAGTTTTGACAAGGGGGCCAAGACCCTTCAGTGGGGAAGGACAGTCTTTCAACAAATGATGCTGGGAAAACTGGATATCTACATGCAGACGAATAAGGTTGGACCCTATCTTCTCCATATATAACAGCTAGCTCAAAAGGGATCAAAGAACTAAATGTAAGACCTGAAACTGTAAAACTCCCAGAAGAAAATGTAGGGCAAAAATTTCATGACAATGGATTTGGCAATGATTTCTTGGATATGTTATCAAAGGAACATGGAACAAAAGAAAAAAATAGATTGGATTTCATGGAAATTTTAAAAACTTGTACATCAAAAGACAATATCAACTGAGTAAAAAGGCAACCTATGGAATAGGAGAAAATATTTGTAAATCATAGATCTGATAAGATTACATTTGATATGTAATCCAAATAGACAGCTCAAAACTATCCCAAGCAATCTACAGATATAAAACATAATCTGGGGGCTCTCTTGTCCCCTCCTGGCGTGAGCCAGGAGCTCTTTCCTCTCACTTTATTTCTAAATAAAAGCCTATACCTTGCTCTCCTAAAAAAAAAACAAACATAATCTGTACCAAAATCCCAATCATATTTTTTACAGAATTGGAGAAACTGAAGAACCAAAAACCAAATGACCCAAGGACTTGAATAGACATTTCTTGAAAGGAGATATACAAATGGCCAATAAGCTCGTGAAATACTGCCCACATCACCAACCAGTAGGGAAACACAAGTCAAAACTACAGTGAGGTACCACTGTACACCCATTTGGATGGCTGCTATCAAAAGACAAAATAACAACTGTTGGTGAAGCTGTGGAGAAATTAGAGCCTTTATGCTCTGTTGGTGGGATTGTACAAGGGTGCAGCTGCCATGGGTAAAAGTATGGAGGTTCCTCAAAAAAATATATAATTACCATGTTACAATTCACTAATGGATACATACCAAAAAGAATTGAAAACAGGGTCCCCAAGAGGTATTTGTACATCCATGTTCATAATAGCATTATTCATGGTAGTCAAAAGGTGGAAGCTACCCAGATGTCCATCGATGGATGAATGAATCAGCAAATTGTGGTCTATCCATACAATGGAGTATTATTTAGCCCTAAAAAATGAAAGAATTTCTGACACAGGTGACAACATAGATAAACCTTGAGGATATTTTGCTAGGTGAAATAAGAAGACAAATACTGTGTGATTCCACTTACATGAGATACTTAGAGTAGTCGGAATCATAGAAACAGAGTAGAGTGGTGGTTGTCAGAGGCTGAGGGGTGGGAGCATGGGGAGTTAGTGTTTAATGGGTATGGAGTTTCAGTTTTATAAGATGAAAGGCGCGGTGGAAGTGGATAGTGGTCATTTGACTGAATTTGGTTGTGCTGTATTTACTATCACTGAACTGTACACTTAAATATGGTTAATATGATAAATTTTGTTATATGTGTTTTACCACTATAAAAATGTTTGAAAAGAATGCATGGAGTTACCTGCAAAAGTCAGTCCTTTTTCAGTTATCTTTAAATCTTTTCTGTTAAGTTCAGAAAAATGTTTCAACTTCGTGCTATCGTGTCTTCCACGTTTCCATAACTTTTTAACCAAGCTCAGAGCCTTCAGTGGGAAATAGTATCTAGCTAGGATTTTATAGTCTTCTTTTGTTTTCTTTGTGTTTATTTTTATAGCTACAGTAGGAGATTTCTTTTCCCCTGAAGGGGATTGTGGTTGGTTAATCAAAAGTCTCTTAAAGCAGAGAATCATAAAATACGACATATTCATACTTTAAACATAATATTTTAACTTAAAACATATATATGCATGTTTACTTTATAATATAGTCCATAATGTAAGTTGTTACAGGGGAACATGCAATGTTCTCAACATTGTGCCTCCCCTTCCTCATTAGCACCACATTGTTGGCAGTTGGTCCCAGCTCATCTGGGGTCTCTTGGCTTTGTGAGCAGATTTGCATTCTGAATTTGTGCCCACCTCCTATTCTTGCTGTGTTTTTGAGGCATGGATGGCCTCTGCATCATTTATTATTTCAGTTTTACACAAAGTAGCACTCATAATCCAGACATTATTATTAATTCATTTGGTCTAGATTCAGTAAAGTAAGCTGTCTTTTGTATTTTCTTCTTGGTCAGGATTTGTGTTTTTAAAAGCGGCAGGGCCTCAGTGTACCAGGCTTTCAGGCGAGGCTTTGCAGAGCAGAGGGCGTGGAGACCATCGGCTACTGGATGTCATTGAAGTGGCTGGTGGTGGGAGGGCTTCTGCTACACCTTTGGCAAGTGGTACTGGTTTTCCCTTTAGATAGTAATATAAAACTGTGTTTTACAATACATGTGGCTAAGTAAGAATATGAATTATTTTAAGGAAAAAAAAACTAAGAAAATAATAGCTCAGATACATAGACTTGACAGACCTTGTGAAGAGAGTGCAGGTAACACTGAAATAAAAGCAGAAAGGGATGGAGCAGAGCTACCACAAAGGTTTGTCCTCTCCTCCCTATCCTGGAGGTGACATCTGACAGAGTAGCCATTGGCCATAGCGAAGGATGATGAGGGTAATGCTTAGGATGTCCAGCATATTGGAAAGGACAGAGCTCTGGAACAGGGCTTTGGGGCCCAGAGAACAGAGCTCTGGGCTCCTTGCTTCTGCTACTTATTTCACATGGGACCCTATAGCAGTCATTTAACCTCGTTGTGCCTCAGTTTCCCCTCCTTTAAAAAGATGAAGATGATATTATCCCTCTTATTACTGTGAGGTTTAAATGAGCATGATGTATACAAAAGCATTTAACTAAGTGTCATTTGCCTAGGGCTCTATTAATGTTTGGTGAACAAAGGAATGAGTCTGGATGTGGTAATGATAGCAACTGTTCTTCCTGCCTCAGGGGGTTGTTTTAAGGATCCAATAAATTTATGTCTTTATTTGAAAGTTACAGCAAACTGTCAGAATACTGAGTACTATAATTATAGCTGTCATCATCTCTCTGTCATTGGTTGAGAACTAAATTGACTAGAGACAAGGGTTTTGTTAATCTATAGGACTTAAATCTGTTATGCTCCCTGATCTTTGAAGATCAGCCACTTTCCAAATTCTCATGGATTTGAGAAGAGATATGCATCTCTGCCTCTAACCCAAACTTACAGAGCATTGTTCCCATGATATTCTCCAGGTGGATGGTAAACCCAGAGTTGCTTTTAATCACAGCTCCACCACTCATTAGCTCTGTGGCCCAGAGCAAACTACAGACCCTAGTCAATCTAGGACTCTTGTGAAAAATGGGTGAAGGACTAATAACAGCCACCTCACAAGGCTGTGAAGAGAGATTGTGAATGCAAAGCCCCTAACACAGAGCTGGCACCATAGGCAGATGACCCTGTCCCTTCCCCTCACTCCACTCTGTTGGACACTTGACTACGTATGAAGTGGCACCTAAGAGTAGTTTTTAGAGTCAGGGGAAGGTAAGGGTGGCACTTATTGGAGGGAACAAAGTCAAGAACTAGAAGTGGTAAAAAAAAAATAGTCTCCTGAAAATACATTTAGTAGATAAATAGATGGAAGATGTTGAAGGTTATATGGCTTATTAAGGAAATATTCGTTGAAATGAAGTATATATAAAAAATAGTAAGATTTTAATGTATTTGCAGTAAAATAGGTATCTTAGATATTCATCATGGTAGTGAAAAGAGTAACAAACTTTTGGATGTATGTTTTTCCTTTTTAATTGAGATATAATTCACATAACATAAATTTCACCCTCTTAACGTACACAAAGTTATGCAACCATCACCATTATCTACTTTCAGAAATCCTGTACCCTTTAAGCAACTGTTCCCTATTTCTCCATCCTTGGGGACCACCAATCTGTATTCTGTCTCAGTGGATTTGCCTATTCTGGTTGTTTACTATAAATGGAATAATGCAATATGTGGTCTTTTCTGTCTGGTTTCTTCATTTTTTTCACTTAGCATTGAGGGACATTTGGACCATTTCTACCTTTGGCTTTTGTGAATTGTTCTGCTATGAACACACATCTGTGTGTATTTGAGTGTTTGTTTTCTGTTCTTTTGGGTATACACTTAGGAAATTTCTGGGTCATATGGAGCCTTGAATGACCCATATGGTCATTCTGGATCATAGTAGAACTGCTGTTTTCCTACATTTTTGAAGTTGGATATAGAATTCTTGACTGACTTAATTTTTTTTCTTTCAGCACTTTGAATATTTCATCCCATTACCTTTTGGTGCCATGGTTTCTGATGAGAAATCAGCTGTTAATCTTACTTTTAATCTTATAGATGAATGAGTCACTTGCTTCTTTCAAGATTCTGTCTTTGGCCTTCAACAGTTTGTTTATAATGTGTCTAGATATGGATCTCTTTGAGTGCTTCCTATTTGGAGTTTGTTGAGCTTTTTGGATGTGCAGGTTAATATTTTTCATCAAAATTGGGAAGTTAAAAATTTTTTTTAATTGAAGAATAGATACACACATTTGGGAAGTTTTTGAAGTTTATTAAGATATTTTGTCTGCCTCTGTCTCTCCTTTCTAGAATTCTCATTATGCAAATGTTGATATGTTTGATGATGTCTTGGATATCTTTGAGGCTTTATTCAGTTTTTTTTTGTTTTCTTCAGATTGGATAATCTCACTTGACCTATCTTCAAGTTTGTTGATTCTTCTGCCTGCTCAAATCTGCTACTGAGCTCCTCTAATGGATTTTTTTATTTCAGTTATTGTATTTTTCAACTCTAGAATTTCTATTTGGTTCTTTTTTTTATAATTTCCAACTCTTTTTTGATATTTTCTATTTGGTGAGACATTATTCTCATTCTTTCCTTTAGTTCTTTAGACATTGTTTCCTCTAATTCTTTGAACATACTTAAAATAGCTCATGTAAAGTTTTTGTCTAGTAATAGGCCTTGTCTAGTAATAGGGCTTCCTTAGGAATAGTTTCTATTAACTCCTTTTTTCTTGTGTATGGGACCATACTCTTGTTTCTTTGCATATATTGTAATTTTTTGTTGCAAACTGGACATTTAGAATAATATAATGTGGCAATTCTAGAAATCATATTCTCTTCCCCCACACTTCCATAGTTTGCTGTCATTATTTGCTTAGTGACTTTTGTGAACTAATTCTGTAAAGTCATGTGTGACCACTGAAGTCTCTTCTCATTTAGCTTAATGGTCAGCTAATGATTAGACAGAGATTTTCTTCAATGCCTAGAACCAGTAAGTCTCCCAATCTTTGCCAGGGGTCTCTATGTGCATGTTGGCACATGCTGTCAATGCTCAAGCAGGGACAGTTCTGCCTTAGTCTTCACTTCCTGCTTGCATAGAACCTCAAAGTCAGCCAGAGGTGAGAGCTTAGAGCCTCTCGTGTCTTTCTTGACCATGCACAGTGCATTGGTTATGACCACAGCCCTGTGCCTACACATAACCTTCTAGAATCCCAGGAATATGTCAGAGCTTTTCCAAACTTTCCATGGAAACCCCTCAGCTTCTCCCTCTAAATTTTTTGATTAGCCTGTTCTTTGCCCAAACAGTTGTCTTCTGCCTCAGGCAGCCATGATGTTAAACAATTACCTCCAATTATTTTCATCAAATGTCTGAGCTCCAAAGCAATCATATAAAGACAGCCTTGTAAGTGGGGCTTTCCAGTAAACTGCCAGAAAGGGAAAATAATGACAGTTCTCTGGGAAAGGAGCCTTGATAGAACTCACACCCATTCTTCCCCCCTCAGTGGCTCTAAGGCTGCTGCTTTCCACTCCGTAGATGCTGGTTATTAGGGCTACCAGAGAGTTGGGAATGGTAGATGGCAATAAGGCAAGCTAAAATGCCTCAAAGGCCTCTTGATCTTACCAAGCTTCAGCCATTTTTGAATAAACATTCCACAGATTGCTGTAAGCCTTTGGTTCATTTTCAGAGTTCTGAAAAAGTTTATTTTGATAATGTTTTGCCAGTGTTCTCATTGTTTTTATGGAGGAGAGTCTTTTAAAATGTCCTTACTCCACCATTTTGCTGATTTTTCAATGTATGTTGAGTCTTAGACTTATACCCCATGAAATTATCCCAAAGCAAGGTCAAAAGAAAAAAAAGGCCAGTCATGTCCACCGACATGTTTATCATACTCTTATTTATAATAGTGAAAAATTTGAAGTGTTCTAAATGAGTAATATTATGGAGGAAAGCATGGAAATTCTGGATCACACTGTAATGCAGCTGTTAAAAATGAAAGAGGAGGCCTGGGGATGTGGGAGTATAACAGAAGTTGTGATCCTTGGTTCTAGAGTCAGGTGGGCTGGGTTGGAATTTGGCTCTGAGATGTAACCAGTGACTTGGAATAATTCATTCACCTCTCTAAGCCTCAGTTTCTCATCTATAAAACAGTGGCATTTCATACTGATGCTGTGGGGTTCCACAAAAGCATCCAGGTTATATGCTTGGCTCAGCCACATGAGTTATTATCATTGTTGTTGCTATTATCCAACAGAAAATTCTTTATGCAATAATGATAAATAAAATAGAGGCTCTGACATTATATGCATACTATAACCAAAGTATGAGAAAAATCATTCCTTGGCAGTGCGTGGAGAAACCAAGGCTGGATGAAAGCACGCCACAGCAATGGGATCATGGGATGTGTATTTTCTCTTTTCCATTTTTTTTGTTTTTTATCACTAGAAGAGATAAATATATACTCATAGTAAGAATCTCTTTGTAATGCTCCACATCGCTAATCATCAGAGAAATGCAAATTAAAACCACAATGAGATATTGTCTCACACCAGTGAGGATGGCCAACATCCAAAACACAAACAACAACAAATGTTGGTGAGGATGTGGAGAAAGGGGAACCCTCCTACCCTGCTGGTGGGAATGCAAATTAGTTCAACCATTGTGGAAAGCAGTATGGAGGTTCCTCAAAAAACTAAAAATAGAAATTCCATTTGACCCAGGAATCCCATTCCTAGGAATTTACCCTAAGACTGCAGCAGCCCAGTTTGAAAAAGACAGATGCACCCCTATGTTTATCTCAGCACTATTTACAATAGCCAAGAAATGGAAGCAACCTAAGTGTCCATCAGTAGATGAATGGATAAAGAAGATGTGGAACATATACACAACGGAATATTATTCAGCCATAAGAAGAAAGCAAATCCTACTATTTGCAATAACATGGATGGAACTAGAAGGTATTATGCTCAGTGAAATAAGCCAAGCGGAAAAAGACAAATATCAAATGATTTCACTCATATGTGGAGCATAAGAGCAAAGAAAAAAACTGAAGGAACAAAACAGCAGCAGACACACAGAATCCAAGAACGGACTAATAGTTACCAAAGGGAAAGGGACTGGGGAGGATGGGTGGGAAGGGAGGGACAAGGGAGAAAAAGGGGCATTACGATTAGGAGACACAGTGTTGGGGGGGCACGGGGAGGGCTGTACAACTCAGAGAAGACAAGTAGTGATTCTATAGCATCTCACTACGCTGACGGACAGTGACTGTAATGGGGTAGGTGGGAGGGACCTGATTAAGTGGGGAGTTTAGTAACCATAATGTTGCACATGTAACTGTAGATTAATGATACCAAAAAAAAAAAAAACCTGCACCAAGAATGTCTTTGTAAAGAGGCCGGGGCTTTCCAGGAGGGCCCAGAGAGGAATCTCTCCCTTGATCACCAAGATGGGGATGTGCTTCCGGGTGCATCTGCAGGGACTTCTTGGTCACCAGTGTTTGCTGAGTCTGCAGGATGCTGGGATGTATATAGGGTCTTCTTCAAGGAGTTTTGTTTGTTTAAATGCAGGGTTTTGGGGCCCAGGGCTCACTGCTGCCTCCTCAGGGTGGGGTCTGAAAGTGTAGGTGAAAACCCAGATGCCCCTTTTATGTCCTGTTGTTCACCACAAGACATTTCCCTTTGGGGCTGCCATGTCCTCATGTGCCCAATAGGAGTGGGAGAGGACAGCACTGTCTTCCCAGGTGCCGTAAAAGAGATGCCTGTCATTCTCTGTGCCCTGCCGGCAGTACCACAGATGCTCTGTGTCTGTGCTGACAGGCTCTGTAATCATGGGGGGCTTGTGTTTCCTTTCCAGGTTCCGAGGTGCACCGATTATACCCGTGGCGGCCAAGCCTGGGGGACCAGAGGCCCCTGAAACAGAAGCTCCACAGGGCATCTCAGAGCTCATTGAGGTACTGTCAGCCTGAATCCAGGTTGGCCTCTGACCCCAGCGCCACTCAGGCAGGTCCCTTTGTGTCCTACTTGGTCTGAGAGAGAGAGAGCAAGAGGGGGTGCTCATGAGGCAGCCCCAGCAAGAGGACTCAGAGGTGCTCCTTAAGCCACCCCACCAGCCTGACACTCTTAGTGCAACCCTCCACCTCCCTCAGAAAGTCAGACCAAAACAGGATCCAAGGCCTCTGCCCTCTAGCCCAAGGCTCTGCAGAGCTGTCCACACCCTCCTGAGTCTTTCTTTTTCCTGTCTCTTGTCAAACACCTCCACTCAGACAAAGCAGCCTCTCCAGTGTGCGCCCCCTGGGCCAGGCGGGGGTGGGCAAGGAGGGTGGAGGGCACAGGCCAAGCAGCAGGGGTGGTGCAGCCCAAGTCCTTGTGGCCTCCACCAGGGACGCTTTGTCCTCCAAGGCCCAGGCTGTTCCTCTGGGTCCCAACGGACAGAGGCGGGGAACCCAGCCCGCCATGAGTCAGGGTGGCAGAGATGCTGCTGGGAGGATGGCAGTGAGAATGGGGACCACAGTGTCCCTCTGCAGAACACTGGGGGCATCTTTGAGGGGTGGAGTGGCGAGGTGCCCCCACTCAGACTGGACAGTGAGTTCCAACACTGGACCCTTAGGCATGTGACCTGCTCCCTCTTAACCCAGTCCCCTCACTTACAAAGAAGGGTACATAATAGCACCACCTACCTTGGGAGTCGGTGTGAGGGTCAAATGAGTTAATGCAGACAATGGGCTGGGAAGGGTGCTGTATCCCATGACAGATTAGTGATGATGGTGAAGTCGATTATCACACACCAGGCACTGTGCTAAGTTCTTTACGTACAAGATCACTAACGTTCACAATGACCTCGGGAGACTTAAATTACTTATCCTCACTTTACCAAGGATGTATCTAAGATTCAGAGAGGGTAAGTAATTTGCCCAAGGTCTCATGGCAAGTACATGTTGAGTTTGTTTGGTGGTTGGTGGGATGGCCTTGGGGTCTGCCTGCACTGTGTCTGCAGAACTGAGATCAGGTGTGGCCGTGTGCACTGTCTCCATTTCTGTGATTACACAGAGTTTATCTTTCTGACTTAGCAAAACAAGCTTTTTCAGGGTGAGACTCTGGTTACTTTTTCATCAGTACCAGAGAGCACTGGTCTGGGAGCCTGGGACAGTTGTTTATGTTAAAGCAAAATCCACAGAAATGCTGCTGTGAAAGATGTCTGCATATTCCTTTAAGAAGCCTTTGCATAAATCTCAGGCCAAGCCTGTTTTGAATCTTTAGTCTTTTTCCAAAAGAATTGTTATCGCAAGACTAAGAGTTTGGAACGTTCACTACCGAATGCTTTTTTGACAGCCTGTTCCGTAATGAAATCAGAAAGTAGCAAAATAAAGGGAAGAGTGCAGTCTTTATGTCCATTTGTTTATTGGTAATCAGCTCTGACAACATCTCCGAGCACATAGCTGGCATGTGGAAATGGGCTGGTTGAGGTTGAAGCTGATGGGAAGAGTCAGCAGAGAAGGGGAAGCAGAACCACAAATGGAGGGGCAGTTAGGTGGCCCCCCTGTTTGTCTGGGGTTTGGGCCTCCCCCTCCTGCCCTGCCAGACCGAGACAGCTGCCTTGGGCAGCCCTGCTCTCCTGCAGCCTTCAGTGTCCTTCCGCCACTTGTCCTTCTCTCAGGCACGCTGCCAGCCACTGGAGATCCAGAAGTACTCACAGCCCCAGGACGGAGACAGATGATCACAATAGCGGGGTAGCTGTGGTGGTGGGGGTTGGGGAACCCGGCCACACACAAGGGTGGGAAAGCCTTCACAGAGGCAGTGTCCCCAGGCAGGGGAGGCTGAGGAGCTGTGAACTTCCAGGGCCTGCCAGTGATGGTGCCTGGGGGGCGTGGTGGAGGGAGATGAAGTGCTGAGGGGCTAGACGGGTACAAACTTTAAAGCCTGCAGCATCTGGAGGGGAAAGGTGTGTGAGGCCAGGGAATGATATGACTGAAGGTGTCCTTTAGCAGCTGCCTCTGCTGCAGTGTGGATGGGGGCCTGGAGGCCTGGCCTGTCAGGGGATCCCCACAGGAGAAGACACAGGAGGCTCTCCAGGGGCCCTTTGCCTCTGCACAGAGAGGAGTTGCCGAGAGCATAGCTGAAGTTTGGAGAGCAGTCAGGGGGTTGTCCGTTTCTGATCCCTGTGGCCTGGGCTCTGTCCCACCCCTCCCCTCCCCTGCCTGGCCCACTCTGGCTCCTCTCCTCGACAGGGTGTGGCATCAGTATCTCTTTTCTAGCTCCTGACGTCCCAGATTTCCATCCCAGCAAGAGACCCCTCAGGACCGTTCCTCATGTCGGTGGACCACTGTTTTTCCATCAGAGGCCAAGGCACTGTGATGACAGGGACCATCCTCTCAGGCTCCATCAGCCTCGGTGACAGTGTGGAGATTCCTGCCCTCAAGGTCAGTCTTACCTTGGCCTTCCTTTTGGCTTCTCTCTAGCAGCAGGGGAGGTGGACAGTCCCTGTCCAGCTGCTGAGCCTGCTGGGCCTGCTCCCTGCAGCTGGCCAGCTGGCTTTGCTCTGCTCCACCTTCTTTCTTGGCTGGCTTCTGGAGCTATCACACTCCCTAATTCTCATAACCACACCGTGTATTGGCGGCCTGTGATGTACCACCTTGGGCCTCCCAAGTAGGTGTTCTTTATAGATAGAGAAGTTAAGACTCCCAAGTGAACTCAGGATCACATGTCCAACAGGTGAGAGTGCTGGGTATGAGCCCCCCTTTCTACACATGTGGCAAGTACATGTGGACTTATTTCTAGGTATCTTTTGCTTAACCAAAAAAATTTAAAACTAAACACAGTTAGAATTGTGTGTTGCTCAGTCATACAATGTGAGACATCCAGATGAGTTAAACACCCACAGTAACCCCTGGCAGATGCCATGTCCTCCCTGGGGAGACAGTGAGAAGGAGGGACAGCTGGGTGTCTCCCCACTGCCCCTACGTTCTGGTAACTTCTGGCCTGGCTCTCTTTTAAAAGGTGTTTAGGGGCTTGATATTTCCCTTCTTCAGTGAACTTTTCTTAACTGTTTTAGTTTATTGGAGAGACAAGCTTATAGGCCTTCCTGACTGCCCATCCCCTTTAGAGGGAATACAGGTGGGGAACAAGGACTAGTGCGAACCAGGAAGACCCTAACAGGAATTCTGGTGCCTGGTGCCCAGCATGCAGGGAAGTGGAGGCATGTACTTGGCCCTGGGTGCTGACTAGGGGCAGCACCACTTCCTGGAGATACCCAGCTTGCATGCTAACTGGGAGTTCTGCCTGGAGGGCTGTGTTGAAATAGATTCTGAGGATGTCTGGCTCACTCAGTGTCTTAGGAAGGGTCCTCCAGAGGAACAAAACCAGGAAGATATGTGTATGTATGTGTACAGAGAGAAATGTATTTTAAGGAATTGGCTCACTCATGGTTATGAGTCCTGGCAAGTCCAAAATCCAGAGCAGGCTGGCAAGGTAGAGACCCAGGGAAGAGTTGTAATTCAAGCCTGAAGGCTATCAGCTAGCAGAATTTCCTTTTCATCCAGGGAGGTCAGTCTTTCCCTATGTCAACCTTCAGCTGATTAGATGGGGCCCACCCACACTATTGAGGGTCGTCTGCTTTACTCAGAGTCTGTGCATTTAAATGTTAGGCTTATCTAAAAACATCTGCACAGAAACATCCAGAATAATGCTTGACTAAATATCTGAGCACAGTGGCCCAGCCAAGTTGACATAAAATTCACCATCATGCTGGGAAGTGGGAGTGGGGAGCATGGTTATAATGTGTACCCTGAGCAAGGGGAGGGCAAGGGAGTACCTACGCCTCATTCTAGGGCAGCCTGGGAGGACATAGGAAAGGGGAGCTTCAGGGATGAGAGGAATGACCAGGGCTTCCCCGTATCAGGGAAATCTCAGGTTCAAATCTCCCCCTCCACGCATTTTATGTTGATGTATCTGTTGCTTCTTCCTGCAGACCTGAGGGTATCAGGCAAGAGTCTCCTGACAGGGCAGACCCACTAAAAGAGGAGCTGCTTTTATAGGCCCCAGGCTGGCCAGGTTCCAGGGCACCCTGGGGATCAACAGGAGTTGGAAGGCAAGGCCCGGCCCTTCTGAGCCCTAGGACCTTCCCAACATGGGCCGATGTCTGAGGTGTAATTCCCACCTCTACTGGCTGTTGTAGATCCTCCTCTGAAGACCATTAGTCCTGGATAAAGACCACTTAAATCCATGCTGCACCAGGAACTAAGAGTGCAAATCTTAAAGAATAAACACAAAATTAAGAGAATAAGCTGAGCTCATATTGAACAAAATTAAGATTATAATAGTGACTGTGTGTTAATTCTTAGTGGGAACAGAGAATGAATCAAATGCTAAATTTCTTTCGATTCCTTGTGCTCCCTGAGGCAGACCCCCTAGGGGCTACCCTGATCCTGTGTCCCTTCTGCTGTGGGAGAGGACATGTGTGCAGCTTGGACAATCAGCTGGGAGTAGGAAGGAGGTGTCAGAGGAGGGCTCTGTGGGAGACAGAGCTTGAGTTGGGAGTACCTGAGGCTCAGGGAGAGGAAGGTATTCAATGACGGGATCAGTGGCTGCAATGCCAGGGCTAAGGGTATGGGGTGGGCGTGGGAAATAGAGGCAGAGAGAGTCAGCCGCATTCAAAGTCAGGGATGTTTTGAGTGGGGACATGTTCTGAGCTCTCTGGCTACCCTTTTTGTTCTTATAAAGATGAAACTTGCCCATCAGGATCCCAGGTACCGATCTGTAGTACTTGGGCACATGGAAGATGCTTAGCAAATATAAATCTAATTCTCCTCTGGCTTTTGTGTGCCTGTTTTCCACCAGCCTCCTTTTCAACCCCTTAGTATCTGTTGCTGTATGAGTCTGATTTGCTAGTCAGGGGAAGCAGAACTTGTAGGCAATGAACATGGATATTTGGCTGAGGAGTTTTCCAAGCAAAGCATGGAAAGTGCGGCCTGGTTTCTCCTTTGCTGCTTATATTAAAATGTGAGAGAAAAGGAATGAATTGAAGAAGGAGCTGTGCACAAAAAGGAACCAGCACTTGATGATGTGGGGGCTTCTCAGCCTGTTCAGTGTCCAAAGGATGCTAAAGGAGACTCACTTTGAGAAAGCATGCCCTGGAGAAAGGCCAAGGGTGAGGCCAGACAGCCTTTGCCGAAGAGCTTGAGTGTAGGACTCCTGGATCCAGTGAAGCATCTCAGCAGGAGCCAGGAGTGGAGATGGGCTTATCCAGGAAGGATCTATGGACAGCCTTCCTGTTTGTTTAACAGCCTAGATCCCCTTGACGTACCTAAGCAACTCACGAGCGTTTTGAGAATGTTGCATCAGCAAGAACACTGTCAGCCTGAGCCAGAAGGGACAGAGACCCAACAAAGTAGGAAGAAAAAAGCAGCTGGACTTGTGGGATCCTACATGGAGGGAAGGGACTGGCAGAACTATCAGCTACAAACACATTATCCTAAGAAAGAGGAAAAATGAGTCCAAGGGCAGAGCTGTGGGTGTAGTGGCAGAGGGTGAGCCCAGAGACAGGGGCCCATGGGAGCTCTGTGGGCCCCCAGGGTGAGAATCAAGGCACAGAGGGTCATTCCCAGGCCTGGAAACCTAGGGGAATTTGCTCTGCCAGGTTTCAGATTCACTTGGGACCTGTGACCTCTGTGTTCCTTCCATGTTCTCCCGATCCCTGTATTTTGAAAGCAGGTAACTTGTTTTCTAGTTTCACAGGTCCACAGATGGAGAGGCATTTTGCCCCGGGTTGGATCATACCAACAGTGCCCATGCTCAATCAAGAGGTGTAGATGATGAGATTTTTGAGCTGATGATATTTAGTTGAGATTTTTGGACTCAGAGTTAATGCTGTAATTTGGGGATATTGGGAAAGGGTGAAGGTATTTTGCACAGGGGATGGATATCATGTTTTGGGGACTAGGCGGTAGACTGTAACGGATTGAATGGCCCACAAAAGATGTGTCCAGGCAGAACTTCAGAGTATGACCTTACTTGGAATAAGTCTTTACAGATATAATTAAGGTAAGGCTCCCAAACGAGACCCTTCTGATTAGGGTGGGCTCTTTACCCCTTGCTGAGTGTCCAGTAATTCACAGAGAGAAGCGCATACGAAGCTGGAGGCTGAGACTAGAGTTAGGGAGCCTCACGCCAAGACACACTGGTGGTCACCCTCAGCCACCAGAGGCCAGGAGAGAGGGATGGAAGGAACTCCAGAGGGAACCTCCCCCATGACACACTGATTTTGGACTTCTAGCCACCAGAGCTGTGAGAGAATAAATTTCTGTTGTTTTAAGCCACCGAGTTTGTGGTGGTTATGGCAGCCCTAGGACAGTAATGCGGATTTGGGGTGGAAAGCACTAAAGTCAGAAAAACCTGTGTAATCTTTATGATCTTGAGCAGGTCTCTTAACTGCTGGGAGCTTTGGCTTTCTCTGAGTTACAGCAGCTCCAGCTCACCCCTTGGAGTTGCCCTGAGGGTGACACGAGCCGAGTGCACATTGGCATTCAGAGGCCTTACTGGTTCATGGGTAGAGTCAGAGCAGTTCCTTACTGATGGCCAGCTCTGCTCGTTCCTGCCTTTCCTGTAATTCCCATCTGACAAGCAAGAAAACCTGGGCTCAGGGGTGTTAAACACCTAGACAGTGGAGTCACTCATCCAGCTCCAGAGACCAGGCTTTGTCCACTGTACCTGCTGTCCCTGGAGCCCTAAGGGGATCCCAGGGCTGGTGGTGTTTCCTCTCCTTTTCGGGCAGGACCCTCCAACTTCTGGAGCAGCTTTGTAGGTGAGCCGGGGTGCCCTGCTGAGGCCTGTCCTGGGCCACAGAGCACAGAAGCACATTTCAGAATCTCCTGAGGTTCAGAGCTCCTGACCTCCCCTCACCTCCACCCTCCACCATAATTGGGGGCCAGTGCATATAGGGCGCTGGGGACATGGCAGGGTGGGGGCTTTCAACCTGAAGGCTCTCTTCCCAAACCCAGTGACATCCCTGTCAGATTTCACTAATTGACTTGGACACGTCTGACCGCTTGAACTCCCTCAGAGGCGGGGCACAGCCATTCCAAATAAACAGTCACATTCCCCTCCCGGCCAGGGCTGGCCTGCTGGAGCCCACCAGACCCTGGCCCCTGTTCTTGCTGCCTGTGTCCGCTCCCAGCTGGGGCCCATTAGCTGACTGGAAAATGGTGGGGAACAGGGAGTGAAGGAGAAAACCAAATCCCAGCTAGACCCCAGAATGGCTTAAACACCAGACACCCTGAGATTCACCAGCCTTCTCGTTGGACTTTTTGGCTCTCTCAGTCCCCAGCCTGGGAAATCCTTCTGGTAAGATTTGATCTTGGGATTTCAGGCTAGTGATGTTTCCAGAGGTGATTGGCTGTCGGGGTTGTAACTTTAGGAACTGTCAGAGCCACAGACCCTGGAGAAAGAGAGCATGGAGAAAGAAAGGGACAGGTCTGGGAGTCCAGAGGGACCCAAGACTTTGGCCACAGGCAAGTTACTCAACCTCGGTGTGTTTCATGAATTCGTCACAAACTGAGCTGACCCCTGTGTGCTCGCCTCTGTCCGGGGCCTCTGCAAGAGGACAGAGTGGTGTGGTGATGGCCGCTGATGGTGCACATCAATCCTAGCACCGAGGGGCACACACACTTTAGCTGGTACTCGCACCATCTTGACTGCTGCCATTCGCCGTGGCATTTCTATTGTGGGGCCCAGAGTGGTAAATGGCAGGCACTTGCCTGGTCATAAGGAAACAGTATTTTCATGGCTACTAAATGAGGTATGGAACTAGAAATCTGCTTCACACCCCCTACCATCCCCTGGGAATCCAAGTCAGTGTTCTGATGATGGTGACAAACATTATTAGATATGTGTGCATACCTATTTACTTGATAAAATTTTTAGGGAAAAGTTAAGAATTTGATGGCATATTTCTCCAAGTCGAGTCCATATTCAGGTGTATTTTCCTTTTTATTAAAGGTCCCAGAAAGGAAAAAAAACCTCAAATACTACTACTAGGCATTGTTTACCTTTGCCTCCTCTCTTGGGAGCTTACCATAAGGGTAAGACAAGACTGATACCTGAAAGAATCCCGTTTCTTGCCCAGTAAGCCCACAGCCTCAACTCTTCCTGGTCTGCCTTCCCCGACCTCCAGCGACTGTCTGCCTCTTAGTCTTGCCGTCTCTCACCTGGAAGCCCCTGCATGGCCGTGAGCTACTCCTCCGGCTGCTCTGGTTGGCACTTGTGCCCTGCACAGCGCTATCTGGTGCTGCGTTTGCCTCATCACTGCGTCTCCCACTGCACCAGCCTCCCGGAGGGCAGTGGCTGGATCTCGTCACCTCTGTGCCCTCAGCACCCAATCTGAGGCTTGGCCCAGAGTGGGCCCTGGAAACCGTTTGATGAAGAAACAGGAGGAAAAGGTCAATAAAACAAACAGCTTGTTTTTCAGTAGGATTGGATTTAAAATAGATAACTAATGAGCTAAGAGGCTGGTGTTTGGAGTAGCTGGCCTCCCACCGTGGGCCGAGATGCAGAAGCCTAGAGCTGGACAGCTGGCCACTCCCTGCTCCGATGGTCTCCTCTTTGGGGCTTGTGTCCTCATGCTTCCCCAGTGAGAAGTGCTAGAGATGCCCCTGTGTCCCAGGGCTGGCTCATTCCTGGAGTGATTGTGAATCAGGTGCCCAGGGCTACAGAGCTGGCTTCCGGAGTCAGCCCTCAAGAATGAGTGGCCTCTGCTCCTGTGTCTTTCATCTAGAAAATGTGAAGCTGGTCTTCATCTTTCCCCATTCCCTATTTCAGAAGATATGTAAGGAAGGAAGGCTTTGTGTGAATTCGGTGTTTTCAGGTTGTTGGCTTTGCCAGTGGAGACTCCTGGGAGTCTTCTCACTGTGCCTGCATGTCTGTGTGCCAGGTGCACGGAGCTGGGACCCTCTGCAGCCCTGGGCAAGCTGACAGAGCAAGGGGCATAGGGAAGGAGAGAAGGAAGTGAAGGAGGATTTTGGAAAAGCAGGACAGAGGTGTTGTGTGCCTTTGAATAGACCGGCCTTCACTTGGCATCCTGCTTCAGGGGCCTCTGCAGACATAAGGCTCTTGCCCTCCTGCCCTGGGAGCAGCTTGGGTTCAGCCTCTCCTGTCTCCCACTGGGACCACTGCCAGACTCCCCTCCCTGCTCAGGCGCCAGCCTCCCTGCCCCAGCCCCAGCCCACTGACCTCAATGGCTTTGTAGAGCCAGGTTATGTCCTGTTTCTCCACTGGTGGGGCCCTCATCTCTAGGATAAAATCTAAAGTGCATTCATTGTGTGGCACAGAAAACAGTGTGGTCTCGCCTGCGCTGCCTCTCCTGCCTTAGTTTCTTATTCCAGAGCCACACAAGGTCACTCCTGCTCTCTGTATTAGGCACGACTCTGGTTGCAAGTAGCAGAAACCCAACTCAGACTAGCTTAACATGTTAGGGATGTATTGGCTTAGTTCCCAGGAAGCTAGGTGGGGGCTGGTGCCTCCCTCCAGACCTGTGAGGGCCACTCTTCATGACCTAGTCCCCGCCACCCTGGCTTTCCACATCCTGCCCTTCAAGGCCAGGATGGGGTGGACTGTATCCTTGTGGTTAGCTCCTGAAGCCCATTCTTCCCAAAGGATGGACCCAGTGGTGGCCCTGCCAATGACTGGTTACCAGTTCTGGGTAAGGAGATATGAAGGGAGTTCTCCTGGGGAGCTGGAGGAAGGTGTCCTTGCTTCTAGACATTAACCAGGAAAAGACAACCTTTCTCCTGCTATTGAACATTAGAGTGGGGAGGGTGTGGTGCCTGGACTTGGGGGGTGAGTGGCCCTCTTGTTACCAGCCTGAGGGGGAGGCAAGCAGAAAGAGACCAGGCGAAGGAGGAGGCGTGTGGAAGTACAGCCCGAGCCCTGATGGCTGGTGCCTGAGCTTGCCCACCTTAGGACCTGGTGTTGGGAGAGAAACTGCCTCCTTGCTGTTTTAGTCAGGCTCGTCTGCTCCCTGGGATAGAGGAAAAAGGCTTCTTTTCTTGGAGTTATGAACATAGTTATGGAACAAGATCTCCATGGCTGGACTGGGATCTCCTGCCTCTGGCCCAGATGAGTGCAGCACCCTGACTGGGCAGGCTGGCTTACAGTACACCCTGGAGCCGGGGGTGTGCTGGGAGAATGGTTCCCTAGGGAGGTGGAGTTATTGCTGGAAAATAGATGAGAGGCAGAACGGAGAGGTGCCCACACACTCAGTGTTCTGTGTGCCTGTGCCTTGCTGGCCTGTCTGGACAAGAGGGCCTGAGCTTGGGCCCCCGCTGCCCACTCTCTGGGGCAGTTACTTCACCTCCTGGAGCCTGTTTCCTGCTGAGCTTATGGTGAAGCTTCGAGCACTTTGCTGTAATGGGCTTGCAGCAGGCCTTTATGATCGTTACTGTCACAGGCTACTCTGAGTCTTACCTGTCCCCCACCTGCTGAGCCTTTTTCCTTGGCACATGGAGTGCGGTGACACGGGTGGGCTGACCTGGGCTCTGTGTGCCCGGGTCTGCCTTGCCTTTCTTCTGGCTCGGGGATTTGAATCACATCTGCAACCACGTTGTAATATCCTGTTGTCTCCCTAACGAGGCCCTGTGAAGGACAGAGATTGATCTCAGTGCAGGCAGGAAGCTCAGGAAGATCTCCCTGAGTAGGTGCTGTTGTCAGAGGCGTGTGACCAGCATCCTGAAAATCAGGCAGGTTGCAGGGCACTGCCTCTACACCCGCCGTTTTCCTGTTGGCCTTGTCTTCATCCCCCGACCCCAGGTCCCAGAGGTGAGCATGCCCTTTACATCGGTCCCCTGAGGATCTGCTGCAGCTTCCACTTCCCAAGACCCATTTCCCTTTCATTCCTTTGTGCACGTGTCGCCCTTTATTTCTGAGACTGGTTTTTCATCTGACATGCCCATCGCAGAGATGGCGCTGATGCCCCTACCCACCTTGGGCCCTGATGCCCAGATGCCAGTGGCTAGATGTGAAGGCCGCCATGCCTGGCCTGGTTGGGGTCCAGTGCTCTCTTAGATTAGCCTCAGGTGCCTTTTAGAGGCATGAGCTCTGAAACACAGCAGGGTACTGGCCTGGCATGGGGAAGGAGCTGTAGGGCTGTCTGTTGGATATCTTCTGAGTGCTACTGTATGCCAGGCTGTGGTCTAAGACATATTCACTGTGTGCTTCCAATAACTATGGGCGGGGCTCTCAGCTTCCATTTTTTAGGGTGTAGAACAGGGACACAGGACTTAAAAATCTTCTCCTGGCTAATGAGTATAGGACCTGGATTCAAATTTGCAGCCAGCACCTAAGATGTGTGCTCTTGAACCCTCCCAAACTCCCCGGGTGGCTGTGAAGGGGCCACTGACCTGTCTCTCTTACATTAAATGAACTCATTATGCGATGAGCCAGGGACCCTCAGATAAGAAGTGCCTGGGGCTGAATTTGGAGGTGCTCCTTCATTCTGTCTATCCTTCCTCATGGCTTTATGGGACTCTCCTTCAAGGAGCTGGGAGTCCTGGGCCATCCTGGGGCAGCTGTCCAAGCAGAGGGCACAGCCAGTTTCTTGTGCTGAGAGGGTCCTGGACCCATGACTTTGAGTCTGCCTCTGACCCTGACAGGCCTCAGTATTTCACACGGTCCTCTGCAGAGATGATCCTGGCTCTCCCTGGCAGAGGTCAGAGCAGGGAGAGATGGTTGCTACAATCCAAGCAGAGTCGTCTGCAGAAAGAGTGACAGTGGACCAGGTGTGCGTCCCCAGCCCAGCTTGGTCTTGCCCTACTGCCAACGCAGGCCCTCTTTATAAAGCTGCCAGTTCTGCTGGTCGCTCTTGGTGTGTATTTCAAGTCTGTGGCCAGGACCATGTGGGCAGATAGGGTCCCATCAGGGCCCAGGGTGACCCGCAGCCCTGCCGGCCCTTTTATGGGACTCTGTTGTCTGAGACCTGCCTGTGTCTGACCCTGCGCATCCCCAAGGGCAGGGCCAGGCACTTCCCCTCTGCGGCTGCCTGCTCACTAGAGCCCTTGTTAGGCTGCCTGGGCATATCGGGACCCTGCCTCTGCCCATCCCAAGCCTGACGCGGGCACCCCTGTGCCCAGATGCATCCTGCCCTTCTCAGCTGGGGCAGGATAGCAGGGAGGTGAAGAGCAGGGCCCAGAGAGCCACTGTGCCTGGGTTTGTACCCCATATACCAGCTCTGTGAGCACAAGCTGGTTACCTAAACTCTGTGCTCCAGCTTCCTCATCTGTAAAGGGCAGAACATTACTTGCATCGAGAGCCAGTGTGAGGGTTAAGTGGGTCACAGCACCTTACAGCAGTGCCTGGGTTCTAGGGCGTGCTCAGTCATTGTCGGCTGCTGTCACCACCGCGCGAAGCCTCGTGCCCCTGCTTCCTGGGCCAGCACCCCTCCAGGGGGAGCTCGGTGGTTGCTGGGTGGTGAGCAGACATAGGCGTGGCCAACATGGGGTGGGAGAGGTGTTTGGCTGGCCTCCAGACATCCCCTTCAAAGAGTGTGGGTTCCGACCCACAGTGGCCGCACAAGACCCACAGAGTAGCGTGACACCCTCCTGTCACCCTGCAAGTCGTTGAATAAAAGCTTCTGAGTAAAACTAAATCAGTTTACTATTTCTAGAAAGGGGCAGTGACTTGATTAAAAAGAACCTGTGTGAGTGCTGTGGCAGGGCCTGGGCACCGTGCCAGGGCCGTCCCTGTCCAGTGCCCTGCCGGGGCCCTGGGTGTGAGTGGCCAGCAGCATGGCTGTGGGCAGCCCCTGCCCCCTGTGCTGCCAGGCCACCTGCATAGAGAAGGACACACTGTCCCCTCGGGTGGCCACTCCTCCTGAGGGCCTGGTGGGGGTGCGCTCACTGAGCAGTTTACCTGGCAGCAGTCCGGTGGGCTTCACGGGGTAGTGTTCACTCAGCCCAGAGGAATCGGCATGGCGTCTGGAGCATGGGCTGAGATGGGTGCGGGCCTCCCTAGACTTCTGGGGTGGCTGTGGTTTCCTCTGTGGCTGGGGGCTATAGCCAGTATGACATGCATGTCGTGGAGGGGAGTGGAAAATGTGAGCTGGCAGCGAGACCGAGAACTGGCAGGACCTAGAACACTGGGAGCCTGAGGGGGGTTCCTCTTTCAGGAAGCGGGAGCCTGGCCAGTGTCAGAGCACCAGCTGGAAGCCGCCTTGCTGCAGAAATGCTGGCTCAGCAGCAGCTGAGTGGGGCTGGGCTGTCCCCGCATTGACATGGCTGCTGCCCGGCTGCAGAGGAGCATTGGTTTGGGCCTGTCTGAAGTCCCTTGCCTTCTCTCTGCTTGGAACAAGTTCTGGTTCAAGCAGAAAGTGTGTCTGCACAGGTCCTGTGTGACCAGGCAGGCTGCACCTCCTGCCTGTAGTCTTCCCAGAGTGCTATTGGCTGGCTCGTGTTGGGCGGGGCACTGGAAGAGACCAGAACTTGGGCTGGCCTTTGGGGAGCCTGCTGCAGGGGTAGGTGGCTTAGTGGTGGTGGGCAGGCAGGCAGCTGTGCCCTCGGGCAGGGAAGGTGCTGGTGAGCAGTGATTCCAGGGCATGGGGAGCACCTGGGGCAGGGTGGGGGTCGCTCAAGCCCTGCTTACAGAGAGGGGTATTGAAGCTGAGTCTCACAGGGTGGCATAGGGCCTTCCTAGGGCCTTCCAAGCAGGAGTAGCACGTGTTGAAGTCTAGAGCTGAAAGGATGCCTGGTACAGCTCAGGGAAACACGAAGCTCCTTGTGGTGGAGTCTGGTGGGGGAAAGGTCAGCAGATGGTAAGGTCACCCGGAGGGCTGGGCTTTGGGCAGGAGGGAGGATGCTCAGAAAGCTGAGTCCAGAAGTGGGGGCTCCCTGGTCATGGCCCATGTGGCTTGAGGGCATGCCTTGTCCTGGTAGGGCGCTGCTGTACCCAGGAATTTGATTTGGCCCCTCCTTCGCTCCCCCTGCCCGGCCAGCTGTGGGTCCTGGGGCCCTGCTCCTCCGCTCTGGGCTCTCTGCTCTGGCTTGTCCCAGGTCCCTTCTTGCCCTCCATGCTTTCCTGGTCTCGGTCCCCAGACTTTCCCTGCCTTCTGCCCAGTGGTTGGAGTGCATCTCTCATGCAGCCTCTGCTCCTGGCCTTCCTCCCCTTGACAGTGGAACTCCAGTGGGCCCAGCAGGGTCTATCCCCTGTTCTTACACTCATTTGGGCTGAGGGGCCCTTCAGAATCACCTGGAAGCTTGTTGGTCCCACCCCAGCTCCCTGAATCTCCGTCAGCCGGAACCAGGGGATTAATGTTCACACCGATCATCTGAGGCATTCTTATTGTCAGGGAATGTGGGGAAACGTGGGCTGGGGTTTGTGCTCTGAAGTTGGACAGACTTGGCTCAGGTTGCTGTTTTGCCATGTACTGTATGGCCCTGGTGTCACCTCCCTGAGCCTCTGCTCTCTCACCTGCTTTGTAGGCTCTCTGGGGGAAGCAGGAGGAGATAAAGATTTCACATGAAATGACAAGCACATCCATTCCACACATACCATTGAGCACCTACTGTGTGCCAGGAGCTAGGCCAGGCTAGGAAGGCGAACAAGGCAGACCACATCGCTGTTCTCACAGAATTTACCTCCCACAGAAGGGCTGGGGGTAAACGGCCTCTGCAGCTGCTGTGAGGCAGAGGCAGGCAGGAGCAGAGGTCTAGGGCCTTGTAGGCCATGGCCAGGCTCTGGGTTTGACTCTGAACCAAGTCAAAGCTCAGTAGACATTGGCTTCCTTTCCCCTCCCCGAAGGAAGGTATTTGTGCCAGCGTCCTCCAGCCCCAGCCCCGCCGGCCCCTCTGAGAGAGGCAGTCAACCTGCAGCCTTGTGGCGGGCATCTGTGGTGAGTCCCCAGCTGCTCTGCCTCCTTCGGGGGCTCCGCCATGACCTTTTTGTTTGTATTTTTCTTGTTAAAGCAAAGTGGAGTGTTTCCTGAGTGTGCATAAAGCCAATGCAGCACTTAAACTGAATATTTATAATTCTTTCTTTTAAGAAATAAAACAATAATAAAAATACCATAAACATTGCTTTAATTGTTCACAGGCTTCAACTTGTAATAATCACAGGGAAAGGGCAAGTGAGATGTCTTATTAAAATAAAGGCACTTGCCTACTTTTGTTTGAAGTTTTGCTGAAATGCCTTATTATAACATGTTCTTATTTAAAAATAAATTCCAGCTATTCAGAGGGTTTTTTTTTTTGTCTTTTCAAAAGTATTTAAATGCTATGATTCTGGGCAAGGGTAATTCAGAGAGTCTGGGCCAGCTGTTGTGGGACAGAGCTGTCTGGAACACAGCCGCAGCCCTTGCCCCCATCAGACCCATGGCCACCTCCTTGGCTTGCTGCTGATGACCAGTGTTTGTGAGACATAAATGGTACATGGGTTAGGATGAGCCCCCTGTCGGTATAACTGCATCTGCCTGCCCAGCGGCCCCACTGCCTGGCACACTCCTTCCCCACATGCATGTGTGTGTACAATTATGGCCGGAGGTATAGGGTCTTTCCGGGACAGGGTGCAGTTCTCTGAGAACAGAGAGCAAGGGCACTGACCTGGGTGGGGGGGTGAGAGCAGGCTTCTGGGATCTGGAGGAGGAGGAGGACTTGTCTAGGAGAACTGAGGCATGGGTGTACAAAGTGTTCCAGACGGAAGGAGCAACAGATGCAAAGGCCGTGTGGTGGGAGATAGTTTAGCACACTTGAAGACCTGAAAGAAAGGCATTTTACCTGGAACTCAGAAAACAGAGACAGAGTAAGAGATGCTGTAGAGGCAGGTGGGAACAGACCACATTAGGTCTGAAGATTTTGGTCTATTAAAGATTTTAATGTTTTAATAATGCAGATGGTTTTGATGGGTGGAGTGGAGGGGTGTGTGTGATGTGTGTGCATATGTACTTGTGTGTTGGTGGGATAGATGGTGCAGAGAATGGATTCGGTGGGGGCCAGAGCACCTCTCGGGTGAGCAGTTAGGAGGCCGGGGCAGTAAGTACAGGCAGATTGCCGCAGTGGGGACCAAACTGGTGGCAATACAGTAGGACCCAGGGATATTTAGGAGGTGGAATTAACAAGGCTCAGTGATGAAGTAGATATGGGGAGGCTGGAGGAGAAAGGCAGGTCCAAGATGACTCTCACATCTCTGGCTTGTGTAGCAGGCTGGGTGGCGGAGCCCTGAGAGGTCTGGGGATGATGGAGGCAGAATGGGGAATGTGGGTTAGGTTTTAATAAGGGGTGTTTGGGGCGCATCCAGTGGGAGAGGAGGCCTAGGAGGCAAGTTGGTAGAAGGAGCTAAGGCTGAGACAAGTTTGGGGAAGACATGGGTTGGTAAGCTATTGGTGTACCCAACCTTTGCAGTTGGGGTCTCTGGCGAGAAAAGATAAGAGTTAAAAAGCAAGCTTTAGCGTTTCTTCTCAGGTTTTATTTCTGTTGCTTAAAGGCTCCCAATCCTCCTCTTGTTCTTGGCTTGGGCGCCTCCCCAGTTCTGAAAGGTGAGGGTCTGGGTAGTTCCCGCTTTGTCATTTTGGCATGGAGGGGTGGGTCTTTCTGGGGACATTTGCATTCTTTCAGATCGCAGACTCCTTGCCAGCCTCAAGAGGAGCTGCCGTAGCCCCAGTGCCAGGGGGAGGGCCACATCGTGCCCCCAGCCTCCACAGCCGCCCCCTCCAACAAACGGGGTGACTGGGCGGAAGGTCAGGAGTTTAAAGCTTGTTTTATTCAAGACCCTGGTAAGAGACAGGAGGGGAGTGTGCGGGTTTTATATGTGGATCCTGGTATTTTCTTTTGAGTCAGGCGGAGAGTGGTTGGGGCAGGGAGGGAAGGCAGCCCGCCAGAGGGAACATTGCCAAGCAGAGCGCCTCTAATGCGAACCATAAGGCGGCGGCCCATCTCCTGGCCGGCTAATGTGGTCCTTGCCGGCAGGCGGGCGGGCAGGAAGGCTGCCTGGGCAGCGGACCGCTTAACCCTTCGGGTGCTGGGCCTCCAGCTGGCCTCCCGGCCACAGCACATGGATGTTTGGGCCTGAAGATTTGGAGTCCCAGGGCTATGAGACGCTGAGCAGTTTCCCCGGGCTGTGCCCACTCACTGGACGGCAGCTGCAGCCGCTCGGAGTTGTGTTGCTCAAAACTGTCCAGACATTCCACATGTCCCCGCTCAGCTGCCTGGCCCTGAAGGGCTCTGGCTGGCCCACACCCTTCAGGGGCCTCCCCTGTGCACGGCACTTCCTTCTGTGGGGCACTGACACTGAGTGTGGCCAAGTGTGTGGAGGACATTTTCTTGGGAAGGAGGTGGCCGCAGGGTCTGTGGGGAGGTGTGTCATTTGCCCGGCCTTACTGGTGGGACTCGTGGTGTGAACTCTCATTTCCCCAGGGCCCGAGCTTGCTGTGCACCCTCCCTGCCCTACCCAGGGACGGCTGCCGGGGGTCGGGGCCCTCCACCTGCGTCAGTGCCGTGGGTCGTGAGGGGCGTTGTGCAGCCTGCCCTTTCCCTGCTTCCCCGGAGGACCCATTGCTGTGTCTGTTTTGTTCCAAGTACAGCAGCCCAGGCAGCCGTGCACAGAGATCTCTGCCACCGTGTTATCTGTGCTGTGAGCAAATGGGGACAAACTCGGGGGGCAACAAGGGCCAGTTAATGCAAACTGTGGGACACCACACAACCATTGAAAAAGATGATGTAAATGTAGTAGGGGGAAACCTGCAGCTAGAACTGTCAGAGACCCAGAGAAGGGGCTCTTCCTAGGCCCTTAATATATATGTTGTAAATAAATACGACACATATATCGTGAAGGGAAAAGCATCCCAAAACAGTGTATGATTTGGCCCCACTCATGTAGGAAAACATATGTGCATGTGTTTGTATAGAAATGCGTCAGAAAAGATCTGAAAGCAGGCACAGCAAACTGAGTAGCGGTTACATCTTGGGGGAGTGAACGAAAGTGGCGTTTGGGGGGCTCAAAGAGAGCTTTCATGTTTTAGTCTGTGTAATTGGTGTTCAAGTCTGTTACAGTGAGCTTGTACTCATATGTTTCTTGTGTGGCTTTTATGAAAGAAAAAATGCAAAGAACCAGAGAAACAGCAACTCTTGTTCTGCCTCCCCCACTTCTCTCTCACCTCCCTTGCGCCCTCACTCTGCTTGGGCCCTGGAAAGCCATCCTGCGCTGGGGAGATCGCAGTGCAGGGTGGCCTGGCCCAGCTCTGCTGTGTGGGATGGCCACCATCTTCAGAAGGCAGGCTCCTGCCCCTGCCCTGTGCCCCGTCTCTGCCCAGCCTTCCCCCAAGCCTGCTGTGCCCCCAGCTCACTCAGCAGGTGGTACGCTCCTGCCTCTCCTCTTCTTACCAGCTGTTTTCATTCATCGCGCAGACTTTAGCCCCTTTTTCTCCCTCCTAGGCCCTCTCTCCACAATCCCCGCTTGGAGATGCACAAAAGGCCTTGTTGTTTGCTGATTTTTTTCTCACTTCCCCATTGCCTTCTGCTCTTCAGGCATATACAATACTCGTGTCCCTTTGATCCAGGCTGCCGTCTGTCCTGACACTATTCCTGGAAGACCGGATACGCTGCCTCTGTTCACCCATGCAGCCTCGGCACACTGGCCTTTGCACAGAGGTAACACCAATGAACTTCCGCTTGTCAAAAGCCTGATCTCTGCTGGCACCACGACAGGCTCTTCCTCTTGCTTCTTCACGACCCCATGTATGGTGCATCTACTCCCCCATTAACAGGGAGAAACTAAAGTCTAGAGCAGTTAATTCATTTGTCCAGGTTCAGGTATTTTGGACGTAGATCTGACTCCAAAATGGGCACACTCGCCACCTGGCCTGTGTGCTGCTTCTGTGAGCCTGTCACGGTCTGCAGCATTCTTGGAGCCGTCCCTGGTCTGAGCTCTCTGTGTCCCACCTTTCTTCAGCTGTGTGGCAGCCTTGGGTGAGCCAGTGCCCCTGCCCCTGCCCTTGCCTGCTGTGCTTGGCCTTGGGCTCTGCAGGCCTCCTGGGTCATGCCCAGTCTTAGCTGAACCTGTGGGGCCTTGAGAGAGGAGGGGTATGGTGTGACAAGGCCTGGATTCTGTGGCCTATTCCAGCCTGTTCTGGTAAAAGCAGTGTCCCAGAAAGGTACCTTGTGGACAGGTGGAAGCTGTGTTTTGGTGGTGGGCAGGGGGAGAGGGAGACAATGAGCAGACCGGCCCTTCGGAGATTCTTGAACCTCAGAGAAGCAGACGGTGGAAGGGTTTGGCCCTGCCCAGAGGAAGTCCTCAGAGCATTTTCACTGGAAACATCAGGATAGAGAGGACTGCTCGGGGCTGGGTCTGCATCTTCCTGAAGGGGCCGGGAAGAACAGAGCTGGTGGCTCAGAGTCTAGGGTCAGTGTGCCCCCTGGAGCCCCACTTTTGATTAATGACGTGGAGCTCCCTACCCACTGAGCACCTAGTGGCCTGGCTTGTGAAACTATTGAGGGACAGGTAAGAGCCTACATGAGAGGTGATTGGGTGATGCCCCTGGACCTGGTGCTTCACTGTTTGCTGTGGGGCCCTGGGCCGGTAGCCCTGTGATCCTCAGCATTGTGTAGCTCAGGGTGGGGTGGGAAGGCAGTGAGTTCCACTGAGTTGGTAGTGGCCTTGGGGTCCAGAGCAGGCAGTTGCCGACCTGGTTCTGTCTTGGCCCTGGGGCCTGAATGGATTCCTGACGGGAAACACCCTGGGAATTTGGCCACCTCACTGAGTGGGGACTCTGTCACTCCCACAGCACAGAGCCCTGTGCTGCCCACTTGTCTCCGCTGTCACCTGCCCAGCAGAGCCCATTGGAGGGAGCCATCTGGACAGGAAGGAGGGGGCTCTACCCTCTTCTGTTGTGAGCAGAGTTCTGGCCTCCTGGCCCCAACTCATGGTCTGATCCTATGACCTGAATGAAATGCCAGCAACCAGTGGCAGGAAGTGGGTGGCCTGTCCCGTCCAGGCCAGAGTGCATCAGCTCCAGCCTCCTTCCCGCTGCCGGCCTTGGTTCACAGGGAGCCCTTTGAGCGGCTTTTTGATGTGCATCATGGATGTTTGGCTTGACCAACTTTGTTTGCTTAAGCATTACTCTTGCCAGTTCATTCGGACCTTCTCTTTCTTTTAAAAATATGCTGCCTGCCAAAGGTTATTTTGGATCTGTTTTTGTTTATCAGGTAGAATTGTTCCAGCACAATTGAAAGCAGACCTACATGTTGACACACGCTTGAGCTGCTGGCCAGGGCACGCGCGCACGTGCACACTCAGGATCTGTGGGGGATCGTCCACAGCCCTAGGTCTTTCATGGCTGATGAGTGGGGTCTGGGCATCTGCCTCATTCACTGGGGCCTTGCAGCTCAGAGATTTCCATCCTTTGGGTGCTAGCAGTGGCAGTATTTCAGGTGGGCAGAGACTAGGGGCTGTTACTTTATGGGAGGGGCAATCTGGTAGGTTTGATGGAGCTTTGGGATTAGGCAGGTTTGAGTGGAAACTTGGCTCTGCCATGGCTGTCTGTGGACCTGCTGCCCTGGACCGAGGTGTCCTATCCTGGGACCGCTCACCCCACCGCACAGGCCCACTGTGAGGAGTCCGTGTCAGATGTGGCTGACAGCTCTGGAAGCAAGCAGGGCTATGTGCACTCAGCAAGGAGGAGGGAATGGAATATGGGCTCTGCACACGTGGTTCCCATAAGTGAGTGGCCTCCTCTTGAGGATGCAGTTGGGTGCTTCCTGCGAGAAGACCTGCAGTGAATTTCTTCTGAAAGCACACCTCTTTCCATCAGGACCTGCTGTGTGAGCACAGGGCTGCTCAGAAAGCACTCTCGAGCTGCTCTCCTAGCCCTTTCTTGCCCCCGGGCTTTGCTCGACCTGGGAGGCATGCAAGGGGGTAGCGTGCCTCTGTTCCACACTAACAGCTTGGGGTACAGCTCAGCACCTCCCTGAAAGGGAACTGTGCCCAGAGGGTGGGTATGTCAGCTTGTTGGTGTTTGATTACTGCTGATGGAGACCAGCTAAGGTGAGCATATGTAATGAAAGGGAATTTATTTGTAATGTAACTGACAAGTCAGTCTGTTCCTGCTTTAAGCACTAGATTGAAGGTTTGAACCTGTTAGGACTCAGCCCCCTTCCGTTTCCTGGCTGAGCTCTGCGGCACATGGCTTCATCCTCAGGCACACTCTCCTGAGGGGAGCCGTGGGCAGCTTCGGGTTGGCATTCTTTGAGTTCTTGTTCAGCGCCCCTTCCCAACAGCGCTGCACGAATGCTAGGATCCCCAGGGCTTGGGTGCCAGGCCAGGGCCCTGCTGCGCATGGGTTCTCTGTACCCAGGAGAGCTGGGGGTCGTGGGCCGGTGACATGTATGTGATGCTGCCCGCACCCCTGGCCTGCAGGAGCCCCTGTTCCATTTCCAGCCTCAGGCCAGCAAAGGTGCCCTTGCTGGGGGATTTGGGGGAAAGCTTCATTTCCCACCAGTTGGAAGAGGGGAGACTCACATTTTAACATTTTCTTCAGATTAATATAAATAAATAAATAAGTGCCTATCGTTAAAAATTCAACACTGTTGAAAAGGCTGTAAAAATGACCTGCAGTCCCACCCACTAGAGAGAAACAAAGCAGGGTACCTTGGGACAGCTGTTGTGAATGCACGGACTGATTTTATATTACGTAGTTCATATTGCGTGTCCCTCATCCCTCACCACCCCCATAACCTGGGCACAGCTCCTTTTCAGTCATCAGAGATCGTGCAGCCCCGAGACTGTAAAGCACAAAAGTAATTATGTTTTATCTGAATTTGGGGATCTTTCTGAAATGTATTTTATACTCTGCTCTTTCCTCGAACTACACAGTTCTTCCTAGAACACTGTACATAATTTCATCTTTTCCTGATGACTCAGCTCATTTTGATGAACCAGTTTATGTTACAGGATTGGAGCTGTCAAAGTCCATGTCTGGGTGTGCCTCCAAATAGCTCCCTGCAGACTGGCTCTGCAGGCCACCAGGGCTCCCTCCCTGTGACAGGTGCCTCACCGAGGCCAGGATGTGAGCAGAAGGTCTGAGTGGGCTTCTGGGCACTCGTAGGGTTGCCTGGTGAAGGGGTAGCCCTCTTCCTGTTGGCTTTACCCCCAGAGCAAGGGGCACACTGCAGGGTTTCAAACGGCAGGGGTGGGTGGAGGCGTAAGCTCCCTGGCAGGGTAGAGTTCTGGGTGGAGGGGTGCAGAGCAGGTGTGTGGGAGCCGGCTGGGTCTAGGTGGCGGACGGTGAAGGTTTGTTCTGGGGAGGTACTGGGAGAGAGCACAGGCTGGCTTTGACACATACCTAGCTTACAATAGGGCTTTGTGATGCACTGGGTACTGGGCAAGGGGACGAAGGAGGGGTGATAGTGACTCCTGGGTTTCTGGCTTGTGTGACAAGATGGGCGTGGTGCCAAAGGCGCAGGACAACCAGATGTGGGGCAGAAAGGTGCACTGTGGTGGCTGTGGTGCCTGAGAGACATCCGCAGGGGACAGTGGTGTCCAGAGTGGGCGTCATCCTTGATTGCCTCTCACTGGGCTTGTGGGCAGGGTGGCATCAGCTGGAGAGTTTAGGAAAAGGAGAGGCCTTGCTTTTTGCAGAGCTGTGACATGCAGTGGCCAGGCAAAGGGGGACAAGGTGTGTGAGAGGCCTTGGATGCTGGCGTGCCCTTTCCCTCCTGCCTTGGGCACTCGCGTCCACTCTGCTGTCCCGCCTGCAGGGTCATCTCATTGAGTTCGACCCTCCCCCTACCCCATGGGTTCATTTTACCACTCTCTCCTAATCTGCAGCACACTCTCAAAAGTTTGGCTGTGAATTAATTCCTTCCTCGCTCAGCAGCATGGACCCCGGCCCAGCCGCCCCGCACAGTGCGCTCGACCAGTGCCTGCCGGGCTCAGGGCGGCTCACCTGTCCTGGAAAGTGCCCGGCACGCGCCACTCCGCCAATCCTGTCGTGACGTTCCCAGATCCATGCCATACTGCTGCGTGTTACCTCTACTGTCATGTACTTCACATTAGCTTAGCCAGTATACCTAAAATCTCTGAGTATATTTAAAAAGGGAACATGATTAATATCTGTGAACTCATGAGTTAGCTCTGCCATTATACTTTTTGCTGTCTGGAATTTAATATACTTTTCCCACATATGTTTGTCTTCACAAATAATATGTAACGTTGTTTTATATGTCTTAAAGCGGTGTCTAAATGGTAAGATCCTGTGTATTTGCCACTCCAGGCTTGCCCTTTTAACTTAACATTATGATGGTGAATTCTGTCTTTGCTGGTATATATGGTTTTAGTTCATGAATTTTTACTGCTGTGTGATGTTCGGTTATGACTCGACTGCAGCTGAGTTACACATCCTTGCTGAACATCCCTGTGGCATTTTTGCACTCTTCCCGTGCCTACACACTAGTTACCTGTTTGGTGCCTACTCGCACTGCCCCAGCCCTGGCCACTGGCAGCTCTAGACGTGCCCCAATCCTTTTGCCTTTTGGGCACTTCCTTCCTTTCTGGCACCACAAGGCAGGCCAGGCTCTGCTTGTGCCGTCCATGCCCCAGCGCCGGGACCAGCCGTTTCTCCAAGGAGTGCTGCTCCTTCTGTTGGACAGTGGCGTCAGCAACCACAGTCTGCGGCTCGCATGAGTATTGCCGCTGGGGTGTCATTGCTTTGAGGAGACAGAGCGAGGAGGTACATGTCATATACTGACCTGTACATGCATCTCTATAATCGTGGACACAGGTGTGTCTGTCCTTTTGCATCTCCATCAAGCTGCACACCATTTCATACTGATTCTCTGACTTTTGTTAGTAGACACGGTTCATTCCAGCCTTCCCTCCTTGCTTGTCTGTAACCTTCCCCTCCTACAGTGACAGGTCTGGCTCCAGCCACCCAGGTCCACTTATTTGTTCAGCCTCCATACACCTGTACCACTTATACTAGATTGTGAATCCATACCCAGGGGTTGTTTTTGACTGTGGTCACCCACAGGCTCCCGAGCCCTTGATCTGTGGCAACAGGAAGGTTGCTGTTCATGCAGACATTTCAAGACATCCTGAGAGCTAATTTGGCAGATAAAGTAGTGACCAGTCCCTTCTTACTCTGGAGCATGAATTGGTGGCCCTTCTTGCCAGCAGGCTGAGAAGGTGAAGTCGGAGGAAGCTTCCTTCCAGTGCCACAGTTGAGAGGGGTCTGTTGGCCTGTGTGACCGCTGCTGCCGGGGCCGCCCCAGAAAGGCCGCCCACAGGCGCTGCCCAGTATGAGGAAGTAGGGGGATAGGGAATGGGATCTGGGAGCCGCTGGAAGTCTGGGTCCCAGGATGACAGACCAACAAATGGCTTGAGGAGGCTGGGTCCAGGCAGAACCCACTCAACAGCCGCCCCTCTCTTCCCACAAGCGTTGGCTTCTTCAGGCCTCAATGTGCACTGAGTTATTGCCCAGAAAGCAAGTCTCCTGTGGACAGGAGGAGGAAGCAGTGACATGAGGGCTGCAGTTAGAGAAAACCCTGGGGGCTCCCTGGCCAGGGCGAGGCTGGGGATTCTCTCTCTGGGAAAGTCAGCCCACAGGCTGGAGGCATCCAGGGGCCGGTGGGGATGGGTGCCCTCCTGCGTTACAGCTCAATGGGGGTTCAGTGACTACAGCATTTAACTTAATTTTTTAATTGTTAAAAAAATAAGTAATAACATTCTCATGATAGGGGAAAAAATCCAAACTATACAAAAGATGTAAAGAATGTTTCCCACCCATTACCATTTCTGGTTTCTTTCCAGAAATGGTCTATGCACATTGAAGCATATCCACGCATGCTTCCTACTCCCTTTATTCTTTATGTTAACAATTCCATAGTACACACACATTGTTTTTTACCTTGTTTTCTTTCCCCATAAGAAGTCTGTGTGTTGGAAGATACTCCCACATGACAACAGATGGTCTGCGCTCCGCACCACCACCGGCGTGACAGTACAGTGTGCCTTCATTCACTTAGCTGGTCTTCCAGTGACAGTGTCGCTGTTGCTCTGGATCTTCAGCTTGCCTTTTCTGTGTCTTGTCTTAAAGCATAAATTTATGGGGCAGGTGCTTTTCTCATTTATTTTGGGTAAGTGGTTTTCGGTTTGTAAAACATTTTCACAGGACCCCTGGGAGGTGGCTTTGGCAGAAGATATTCCAAAGGCAAAAAGCAGGGCTCTGATGGATGACGTTTTGCTCAAGGTCATAGAGGTGCCAAACGAGCACTTGAATCTGGGTCAGCTAACTCCGCACACTGCCCTTGTCACTGTCTCCTAGACCTGAGGGAGAAAAATGTGTATACGCAGGCATAAATCATATACTCCGAAGCAAAAAACTGAGTTCTGGCCGTTATTACCAGTAATCTGCAAATCAGTGGACAGCAAATTGGGGTTGTCACCTAGGTGGCTCATCTCTGGGAGAGCATAAGGTCAGGCATGGGGCAGGGATCAGGAATTTGCCACTGGGCCCTGGACTGGGGCCTGCCAGGGCCTCTGGCTTCGGGAAGTGGCACCGGTTATGGTGGTCTGCTGGTGGGGGGACTGGAGGGGAGGCATGTGCATTACACTTCTCAGGTGCCAGTGTTCACCTCGCCACCAGAAGTCTGAGGGAAGTGTTCTGCCCCGTTGCTGTAGTTTAAGTGGTGTGTCTGTGTGGAGAGCAGCTTGGACTCTGGATCCTAAGAACTGCACTTGGGCATGAGGCTGGTGCAGACAGCCCAGGCGTTTCTCAGAGATTTAGTAAGTTACCTGTCATCAAGGGGTCTCCTGTTTGAAACATTTGCAGTTCCTCTTAGGGTCCATTTGTGCCTGAATGCCTGGGGCTGACCAGGGATGGTGATTGCCCTTGAAATGGTGACCTTTTCAGTTGGAGTAGCAACCTGCAGAGGTCAGAGGTCAGAGTCCAGCAAAGGAAGGGGTGAGAGGTATGTGGGCCTACTTCCTCATCAATGTGGGACAGATGTACCTCAGTTCAAGAGAGCACATTTTTCCTCCTGGGCGGCTGCACTGTAGCCAGCCAGACCCCTCTAAGAAATGCAGCCCTTTTGTCCTGGTACCACCAGTCATCAGCCTCTGGAACTTTTCCCTGGTGGCCTGAATGCTAGGTCCTGGAGCAGATCCAAGTGTGGGTGTTCACCCTGTATAAGAACCAGTTTATAAAGACCTGGAGGCTACCATCACATCTCACACCTTTTCTTTCTATATCCTACCCACTCTCAGTGCCTTCTAGAGTCTTTTAAATATGCACGTTCTAGATCTGGCTGACGGACTCATGTGCCCTTTGGGGCCTGGCAGGGGCCAAGTAGAGGAAGGCTGCACACAGAAGAATTGCATTTCTATGTCCTGTGTAAGTGATGGAGACCTCAGTGCACCAGAGAGCCACTGCTCACCTCAGCCATGTATGGGAAAGCAGAGCTGGCATAGCTGGAGCTCGCCATTTTTAATGAGAAGCTGGAAATCTGGATTTTCACGTGAAATATCCCATTAAATATAGGCTCAAGGTTTTTTGTCAAACAAAACCTGCCCACAGCCTGGATCCTGCCTTTGGGCCACCTTTGAGACCTTTGCTCGCACCTCTGCACTGCCCTGTCAGCCATACTTCTCCAGAGTCTTTCTGCCTACCCATTGCTGTAGGGCCACCAGTATGTAGAATAAACATGGTGCTCACCTGTTAATGTGCTTATTGGCCATTTGATGATCTTCTTTTTGAAATGGCTGCTCAATTCTCTGACACATTTTTATATCTGGTTGTCTGTCTTATAGTTGACTTATAAGAGTTCTTACATATTAAGGGTCCACATCCTTTGTTAGATAACATATATTGAGATTATTTCTCCTTGTCTGTAGCCTTTTCATTTTCCTAATCGTGCCTTTTGAGAAATTTTCAATTTTGATGAACATCAGTTTATCAATTTTTTCATTTATGGCTTGTGCTTTTTTTTTGTCCTAAGAAATCTCTGCCTTTACCTATTCTGAGGTTAGGACAATAGTCTCCTATTTCATTCAGGAAGTTTTATAGTTTTAGCTTTTATACTTAGTTACTTAGTCTGTGTTCCATCCCAGATTAATTTTTTTATCTGGATGGAAGTTTATTTTTTAGTGCTTAATTTAACTTACTTTAGCACCATTAATTGAAAAGATTTACTTTTTCCATTGAATCACCTTGACATCTTTGTAGAAAAAAAGTCATGTGGACTAATATGTCTGAGTCTTTTTCTGGACAGTTCTGTACTATTGATCTAGCTACTTTCATTCCACTCTTATACTGTCTTGATTACTGTAGCTTTACAGTGAATTTTGAAATCATGTAGTCTAAGTCTTAATTTTTGTTATTTAAAAATACTCTTGTAGCTCTTCTAGGTCCTTTACATCAATGTAGATTTTCAGATCAACTTAATTTCTTTTTAAAAAATTGGGACTTTGATTTGCATATTTGTGGAATCTATACAATACTTTGGGACAGTTGCCATCTTATAAATATTGAGTATTCCAGTCCATAAACATAGTATATCCATTGATTCAGGTCTTTAGTTTATCTCAGCATTGTTTTATAGTGTTAAGTGCAAAGTTTGCGTGACTTCTATTAAATTTATTACTAAATATTTTATTTGATGATATTGAAAATGATGTTTTTTATTTTCAAGTTCTTTGCTGCTAGTATATAGAAATAAAATTGGTTTGTGTATTTTGATCATAGGCCCTGCAAACTTGCTAAAATCATTCACTAGATCTTGTACTCATTTTGTGGAATCCCTAAAATTTTCTATGTAAATAGTCATGCCATCTGGAAATACAGACCTTTGTACTTTTTTTTGCCTTTTTTGTTTTCTTACTTTGATTCATGTGCTAGGAACTTCAGAACAGTGTTCAACAGGAGTGGAGAAAACAGATATCCTTATCTTCTCCCTGATGTTAAGGGAAAGTATTTAGGAGTCCACCAGTAAATATCAGGTTAGCTGTAGGTTTTCTCATGTATATGCTTTTTCAGATTGAAGAAGTTTCTTTCTATTCCTGTTTGCTGAAAGTTTTCCTAATAAATAACTGCTGAACTTTGTAAGATGCTTTTTTCTGCTTCTATTAAGATGATCATATGGTTTTTCTCCTGTATTCTGTTACTATGGTGAGTTATATTTATTGATTTTTTAATGTCACACCCACCTTGCATTCCTAGAATTAGTCCTGTTTGGTTGTAAATATTATTCTCTTTATATGTTATATATATAATACATATGTTCTCTTTATCCATTGATTGTTAACATTTTATTTAGCATTTTTGTGTCTATGTTTATGAGATATATTTCTTCATAATTGTCCTTTATTATAATGTCCATGTTATATTTGAGTATCAATATTCTGGTGTCATAAAAAGAGTTGAGTATTTTCTGCTCTTTTAGTCTCTGGAAGAATTTGTGTAAAGTTGTCATTATTTCTTGCTTAAAGTTTGGAATAATTCAACAGTGAAGCTATGAGGGCTTGTAGTTTTCTTTATGAGAAGGGTTTATGAATTTAATTACATGTATATGACTATTCTGATTTTTATTTCTTCTTGTATCAGTTTTATGTTTTTTATAAGGAATTATTTAAACTATTTTTATCTATTTATTGGCATAAAATTAATCATAATAGCCTGTTGTTATCCTTTTATGTTTTCAGACTCTATAGTGATATCCCCATTCTATTTCTGATATTGATAATTGGTTTTTTATCTCTTTTTCATGTTCAGCTTTGCTAGGCATTTATCAATTTTATTAGTATTTTTAAATAACCAACTTTTGGCTTTGTTGATTTTTTTTATTGTTCATTTGCTTCTATTACAATGATTTCTCTTTCTTATTATTTCCTTTTTTCTACTTTCTTTGGGTTTACCCTGCTGTTCTTTACTAGCTTCTTGAGGTGAAAGCTTAGATCTTTAATTATCAACCTTTTCTCTTTTTCTAATATATAATTTAGAATTATGAATTTTCCTATAAATGCCAATTTAGTTTCATCCCAATGATGTGTTATCTTTTTACTATCATTTGTTTAAAGTTATTTTAGAAATGTTACTGTAGTTCTTTATTTGATCCATGAGTTATTTAAAATGTGTTGCTTAATTTCCAAATTTTGAGGGATTTTCTGGTTAACTTTTTGTTGTTTATTTATACTTTCACTCAACTGTGATCAGAGGGCAAACTTTTTATGGTTTCAGTCCTCTAAAGTTTGCTGGTAATTCCTTCATGGCCCGTATGACAACTCTGGGATGTGGATAGACAGGTGATAACAGGTGCTCATGGCCTAGGAGAGGGCAGCTGTGGGTCTATAGGGGACCAGTTCAGAGTGAGAAGATTCCTGTGAGGACATCCTCTCCTTCCTTCTCTAGTTCTGTGCATCTGCTTCTAGGAGTCATCTGTCACCAGGCCCAGGTAGGAAGATATTCTCTCTTTCCCCCACCAAAGATTGCCAAGAACAGAGTTTGCTGACCCTGTTGAGACCTGGCATTTGAAGTGCATATAGGAAGACTTCCTGAAAATTTGTTCTTGGCAGGGGAACTCAGAGGGGAAAAGTAAATACAGCCCGGTCATAACTGAACATTAATAGGAAGTCAAGTGTTGTGCTTCTAGAAATGACAGGTCATGTCTCTGCAGGCACAGAAGAGTCTTCAGCAGTTGAGCTAAGTGCCTCCCCTGGGCAGAGGGGCGGGACACAGACCAAGGCAGACACTGCCTGTGTCATCAAGGTCACAATCTATAGGAGCAAGAGTGCCAAGGAAGTATAGACCCTGGACGATGGGATCCCACATGGAGAGAGAGCAATCCCCGGGGAAGGAGCGGCTGGCCTTCTTAGAGATGTAGAGGGCTCCAAGAGGAGAGGGACACATGTCCTGCTCCTAAAAAACAAACAAGAACTTATTGGGTGGAAAGTGAGGGAAGGGCATTCCCATCAGAGGAAACAGCCCATGCAGAGAACCACGAGAATGGAATAGCAGACTCTTCTCAGATATTTGACCTTTTGGTTTGAATCATAGTTGTTACGAAACAAAAACAGAAACAGTCCCTCCAACGTGCATTGCTGCCATTTTGACCAAGAATCAGCCTCTTGTGTGTACCTCCAGGCCTGTGTTGCGCCTGCCAGGGAGAGCAGTCCCTGTGATGCCTGGGAGGATGGCTGTGCCCGTGCCAGCAGCAGGCCAGCACAGGCCATTTTGCGACTATAGCGAGTGTGTTGTCGGTCCTTCACTGGAACGTGTTCAGTTGGCGGTATGTGTCTCATTCGGTCATCTAGACTCAAGTGAAACAAAAAGGAACCCATTCAAGGAGCTCAACTGATTCCAGGCACCCGAGATGCTTTCAGCTCAGTACTGGCAGCAATGGGGCAGCCCCTTAGTGCCACCTTTGGTGACGGCAAGGCACTGCCAACTGCAGGAGCTGGGGTGGCCCCCAGACTGCCTCTTGGGGTCTGAGCAGCAGAGGAAGCAAGTTCAAATCTGTCACCTGTTTGTAGTTTTCATAATTTTTGATTTGGCATTTTGATCAGTCTGTTTTTGGTCAAGAAAATGCATCCGTATCTCATAACAGGAAACCCCTTTTGTGATCTTTACTTCAAGGCATTTTTCTTTCTTTCCACTTCCCCCTACCTTTTTTTCTTTTTTGGCAAAAATAGAGACCTAATGTGATGTGCATCTTATTAAAAGTTCAGTGTAATTTATTGCCATTGGTTTATTTACAAAATAAACAATTCTAAACTGCATAACATGGCCTTCCTGCCGTCACTGGACTTTTTTTTTTTTTTTAATCTTCTTGGGTTGGAGTGGGAAGGTGGAAAAGAACCCTAGCTTGGGAGAAGTCATGTGGTTGCAGGCTGCTTCCCAGGTTAACAATGTTAACTAGCAGAGTCTTAGCAGCCAATCCAGCAGTCACCCAGTGAGCCAGATGCTCCAGGATGTAACACGAACCACGCTGAAGGACCCTGCCTTCCCCACTGATGCAGGGGTCTCAGTGGGGTGGTGAGAACCCAGAAAGTTCTCAAACATCCCTCAGCCCAGCCTTTCTCCTGCCCCGAGTCCCCATGGGAACTGTGGGAGTGGGGAACAGGGGGAAGGCAAGTGGGAAGGAGTGTTTCCTGTGGGGGGAGCTGTCCCCAGCCCAGTACTGGCCTCTCAGCTCTGCCTAGTGCACGGCCCTTCTCCTAATGGAGTTCCTGCTGTCAGCCCGTAAGAGAAGGACAGACGGTGAGAGGCCGAGAGGTGAGGCTGGCCCAGTCCTTTGGGCTGAGTTAGCCTGGCTGCCTCTCAGGGACATGAGCTGGCTGTGTCTCCTCTCACCGTCACTTCATACACAGCTCAGCACCCTGAGCTGAGGCCTCTGGGCCCACAGGGTGTGCTGACTCTGGAGGCCTCCAAAAGCCCAGCCGTGGGTGTCATTACCCAGGATCTTAGAATGTAACTGACAGGATGGGACCTCCTGCCCCTCAGCAGGAGGGGTATAGGCAAGGATGGGGAGGAGTGTGAGCTGATTGTCCCTAACGGCCAACTCTGCAAAGTGCCCCTCTGACCTCGGCCAGGAATCCATGCCCCTTCCTTGTCTCCTCTTTCCATTGGGCCAAAGCCCAGTGTTCTGTTCGCCTTCCTGCACTGCCCGGCAAACCGAGCTCGCCTGCTTCTTCACCCACCTTTGCCTCAGCTGCCGCATGCAGCCTGCACCCTCCCATGGGAGGCTTCCCTGTGGGCACTTCAGGATGCAGCTCAAGGGTCTCCTCCCCTTCCCCTTCCTGCGCCTACCCCACAACATCTGCCCTGCGTTCTCCCCTCTGCCAGTCACCATGCTGCAAGCCTCAGTTGGACTTTGTGCCCGAGAAGCCAGAGAGCTGGGCTTGGCAAAGGTACACCAGCTGGGAGGCCCCCAAGCCTGGGGAATTGCAGCCTCTCCAGGGCCTCCTTCACCAAAGCTGCGCTAATGCTCGGCATCACCCGGTGGAGGGTGCTGAGCTCTGTGGTCTGTCTGTTAAAGAAATACAGGCTGATGCCTGAGGGGATGGTGACCCCCTGTGAGTTAGCAGCTTGGCACTGGCCTCTGCCCTGCACAAGCCCACTCCTCCCAGGAGGCCAGAGGTCCTCACGGTGGCTGGGGAGCGGTGGGTAGGGATAAGGACAGGCCAGGGACAGCCATGCTCACTGGGATAATGAATCAGCAGCCTAGCACAGAAGAGCCACTCAGGATATATGCTTTCCCTTCTCTCGGTTATGTTTGACAATAACTTTCTGGAGAATTACTTTAGGAGAAAAATAACTCTCATGGAACCAGTTTTTGTGGCTTGGTTCTACCAATGCCTCCATCTTTGTTTCTGGATTAAGTTCTCTGCTCTAGTTGTTTTGTTTTTTTTCTTCCTTAATGGGAGGAGAGATTAAAGAGCCTTCCAAACTTCTGGTGGGTAGGGGCTGCCTTAGGGAGGAAACAGCTCATGTTGGAAAGCTTGGCAAAGCGGCCATGACCCCCAAAGGTAATCTCCAGTTCATAACTGCCCAGTGTTTCCCCGAGCCCCCGCCTCATTCACATTCTGATTCCCCCACGGCCTCGTCAGAGGACTTCATGGGACTGCCCTAGGTTCTAGGCCCAGATTGTGAGTCTCGTTCCCTATAACTCTCCCATGCCATAAGATAATACATCTTTGAAGAATTGGAAATACCAACATATAACATATACAGTAATAAAATTAGGTACTTGTTAGCCAGCTCTGTGAAACCAGACCCATCACTCTTCCAGGTGTTGGGTTCAAAGCAAGAGCTTGCCTCAGTTTCACTAAAAACCCTAATCCATTAGCTCCTGGCCAGCTGTGCTGATTTCTCCCAGTGCTCGCTGGAAGCTGTAGGATGTGCCTGGTAGAATCCAGGAGCTGGAGCGGCCCTGGGACAGGAGGGGAGGGGGCATGGTGTCTGCCCTCGTACAGGAGCAGGAATCTTCGGGTTGAGAGCTGTGTTTGACCAGGTGTGCTTTCACGGCCTTCGGAAATCACCTTTCACCCCCAGGACAGGGGCATGTACTGGATTGGCCCCCCTTACTGCTCTGTGGCAGTCTGGGTCACTGTTATGTGGTACAGTGTATGTGCTCAGGAACTATGTGTGGCGTTCTGAGATGTGTCCATGAACACTAGGCACACAGGGTGGGCTTAGAGAAGGGCAATAGGAAGCGAAGGGCACAGACCTGGGTTCCAATGCAGGCCCAGCTGCTAGTCCCTGTGTGGCTGTGGCCCCTTCACTTCTGTGAGCTTAGAAGATGGGGCTTATAATGCCTGCTCCATGGAGATGACCTGTTCTCCCATCCTTTTCATAGAGTCATTGGGAGGATTAAGTCAGAAAAGACAAAAACATTGGGGCCCCTTGTGGCCTCTGGATGTGATCTGAGCCCCCACGGACCCCTTGAGTCCATTTCTGTGGGGCTGGACCATGGCTGTTGCCCTTTCCCACCATACAAGTCCCATGGCTTTATATGGCTTTGGGTCTGCCAGGGCATGGGTTGTCCCCAAGCAATGCTCACAGGTCCCACCACATCCAGGGAGCACTTGGAGAAATCAGCAGGGTTGGCTGGGAGCTAATGGACTAGAGTTTTCAGCAAACTTGAGACAACACCAGGTTCTTGTTGTGCCTCTGAGTCTGGGTGAGCTAGAGCTGGTCTGGAGACCCCTGGGGGGAGAGCTGTTCTGGCCACATCACCAGCCACCTTTCTCCCTGTCCTGGAATCTCTCCTAACTTTTTTTTTTCCATCTCCCATTCTTGATGCTAACACTGTCTTGCAGGAATGTGGCCTCTTATCTATTCCTAGATCTTGATAGGCTGGAAAGGTGATGAAAAGCAACTGAAATGAACTATGGTATTAATATATTATTAATGGTAATTGTATTAGTTTCTTGTTCCTCCTATTACTGCTATAATAGATTACCACTAAATCTGTGGTTCCATTAATTTAGTCACTTAAAACAGCACAAAGTTATTCTCTTACAGCTCTTGAGGTCAGAATTCTGTAAAGAGTCTCACAGGGCTAAAATCAAGGTGTCAGCAGTACACCGTTCCTGGAGGCTCTGAGGGAGAATCCATTCCCCTGCCCTTTTCAGCTTCTAGAAGCTGCCCACATTCCTTGGCTGGTGGCCCCTTCCTCCATCTTCAAAGCCAGCAGCAGCCTATCCAGTCTTTCTTGTGATGCTTTCTCTGGTTCTGCCTCTTCTGCCCCCCTCTTCCCTATTTAAAGATCCCTGCAGTTACATTGGGCCCACTTAGATAACCCAGGTATTTTAAGGTCAGCTGATTAGCAACTTTAATGCCGCCTACGGCCTTAATCCTCCCTTGTTATTTATCATAACATTCCACGTATTCTAGAGATTAGGACCTGGGCCCCTGTTAGGGGTGTTACTCTGTCTGCCCCAGCAATACTACTAACAGCAACAGAAACAGCTGTCAGTTCTGGAGTGCCTGCCGCTTACTAGGCAGCATACCTAAATTCTCGCTCATCCACACAACTGCCCCGTAAGGAACTCATGGTATCCTGTTTTATGGGAGAGGAAATAGAATGGTCACAGTGCTGGCCCAGAGTTTATACTAGTAAATGGTAGGAGCTGGGATTCAAACCCATGTGCCACATTGCCTTAAAGCAGTGCGTGTGTATGACGTATGTGTGTGCATGCCTGAGCGTACAAATGTACTATGCATGTTGAAGAAATAATCCTAGTGCTGTATGTAAAGTAAAAGCCCCTTTCAAGACCTTTTCCCAAGAAGGTAAATAGATAATTTGAAAATTCACTCATCCAGGTATTTCCTATGCATAAACAAACACAAATAGGTATATATATATATAATGTTTTTTAAACAAGTAGGACTATACTATATTTACTGTTCTATGCTCAGGCATTTTTTCCACATTATTATGTGGTGATATCCTTCATCCTTCCTAAAAGCAATGAAGTATTCCATGCCCCATAAATTATTTTCTCTTACTGGATATTTAAGCTGATTCTAGGTTTTTGCACTTGACCATTACAGTTAAATAGGGAGGAATAAAATTCTGTACTTGGTTCTCCCAAACCAGCTCCATGAATAGGGAAGCACAGCCTCCCATCAGCACAGGTGGTCATGTGATGGTTTGCCCCAGAGAAAGGGTAGTAGCAGATGTGTTAAAGGAACCTACCCTCTGGGCCAGGCCAGGCCATGCTCTGTGTGTGATCCCATCCCAGGGCCATGTTTTCAAAGGGGCTGTGCCAGATTTGGAATAGCCAGGGGAAGCCTTAGAGACTTGCTCGCGATGGTGGAGGGACACACCTCGCTTCCTCTGGAAAGCCTGATGTCACTGCAAGTTTCTCCTAGGCCTGGGCTCTGCAGAACTGAAATGTGAGGTGGTGGGTTGGTTGGACTTCACAGTTGTAAGTCAGAGGAATCCCCCACTCTGGCCCTCAGGAGGTCGTTCCCGTGATGTTGTCAGGTGTAAAGCCGAGCAGATACTAGATTCCAGACCTATGAATGCTGACTCCTTCCTCTTCTCCCTCCTGCCTGCCCCATTGGTCCAGGGGGCTCCCTGGACCCCTTTCCCAGCTCTCCAGTCCACCATTTCTCCCGTGGCATCTTTCTCTCACCTTCAACCACAGCATCCCTCTTGACAGGCTGGAGGGGAGAGGAACTAGGTGGGTTGGGAGTGGGGCAGGAGGAGGGCCTGGTGCCCAGCGGGACTTAAAAAATGCACCATCCTTTCATGAAGAGAGCAGGAGCAGACAGGCCATGGTGGTCTGGGGAGAAAGACCCATGGTTAAAGGGGATGAGGCTCACAGAGGGCCCTGTGGGGGGGCGGAACTGTGGGCCTGAGGCTGCTGACAGTTACGCAATGGAGTGGAGATTAATTTTTCTCATCGAAGTGGAAAAACTGCCTGATTTTTATCAGGGCAAGTTGGTTAGAGTGTTAGTTAAGTCATTTGTCAAAGCTCATTTACTTGCCAAAATTAAAATCATTTCCCTCCATTTCCTAGTGGATTGGTTATGATAACTCTCTTGGCATGACATTTATCATTCTGGTCCACAGGGGGTGGGGAGGTGTGCAGGAAGGTATACACAGAGTGATATGACTTTGTTCTTTTTGTGGTGGAAAGACAACGTTTTAGTAATATTTAATATTGGTTATCACTTAACAATATTAGTGTTCATTTAGCTGTAACTCTCTACCTGGTTTCCAAGCTGAGCAAATCCACTGGTCATATTCATGAAGGAGGGAGAAGGGATGAGGTGCGCTACTACCCCCCATCTGGCAATGCTGATAGCCAGAGAGGAGACTGGCCACACAGGCAGACCGATTTAATGCCCTGGCTTCCAGCCATTAAAGAAAAAAAAATCCTAAAATAATTATTTTAAAAAGGTTTGACTTATAAGCAAAATAGCTAAAAGCATTTAATTAGTTTTTTTATACAGAAAGGAAGAGAAAATGCTCCAGTATCTCATTTCTCAGATAATCCTTGATTTTTCTAGAAAGGTAAGCCACCTACAAGGTTAGAAACTTAAAACAGCACCAAAGTTATCAATGACGGTTCAAAGGCTCTCCACTCCACCCCTGACCTATTCCTATAGCTGGTGTTAATGATTTTTCTACATTTTTCCCAGAAAAAATTGTATATGTATACCAGCATATATACACAGTTATGTATATATATAGGTAAAATCCTTTTAAGAATTATACTCAGGAAAAATGCTTGCTTTTTATTATTGTAATCATAGAGATTTGTTAGTATATACACATCTATCTCCCTTTTAAATGTTTCATACATATTGTGTTATTTAGCCATATTTTATATATCCACTATTTAACTATTCCCGTTGATGGACTGTTGCTTTTTAAAAAAATTAAATTGATGCTACGTAAACATCCTCTTTTTTATATCTTGGTGAACTTGTGTGAGTATATGCCTGGATAAATCATTAGTAATGTGATCAAATGATAAATATTGCCTAATATCCCTTCAGAGAGGCGGTATCAGGTTACATTCCTACAGTAATATGTGAGCTTGTCTGTATCCCAGGCTTCTGCCCAAATGAAACATTATCAGTCATTTTAATTTTTACCTGACCTGCCAGGTAGTATTTCCTCACTGCTCAATTTCTGTTTCTTTAATTAATGAACAAGGTTATCTTTACATGTTTATTGGCCATTTGTGGTTCATTGTCGATAAATTACCTGTTTATAGTCTTTGCCCATTTCTGTAGTAGGCTGCCCTTTTCACATTAATTAATGTAACCTCCTGTAAAAGGAGGAAATTAGCCCTATGTCAATTGTGTTGTAAATAACTCCCCCCCCCCTTTTGTTAATCTTTTGACTGGCTGCTTTTTTTTTCCCCATGTAGAGGTTTTACATATTTCTGTAGTCTAATCCGGCAGTCTTTCATGACTTCTGTGTTTTTTGTCTGCTATAGAATTGCCCCCAAGATGATAAGTTCATCCAGGCTTTCTTCTGAAAGTTTTTTCATTCATCTGCACCCAATCTTTGACTTTATTTTGATACAAGGAGAAAGGTAGTATGTGACTTTGTTTTTCCTCACCGGTTAGCCAGTGGTCTCTGCACCATTTGTGAGGAGACTTCTTTTACAGCCCGGTTTGTATAGTCACCTTTGCTATCAGTTATTTAAACCCATCTCTGAGCGTTTTTGTTCTTCCTGTTGCTCCATTAGTTTGTTCACTTTCTCCTCGTTTGCTCCTTTCTAATGATGGTCAGAGTTCTCAGTAAGGCGTGTGAGTGGGAAGGCTAGTTCCCGCCTCTCCCATTTCCCTTTTGCTTTTTCTTAGCATCTTTGTAGTTGTTGTTGCATGTTTATTTTTCAGATGAATTTTAATACCATTTTTTCAATTGCCAAAAAGTAATGTTTGATATATTATAATTGGAATTGAACTGACTATAGATGAATTAAAAGAGAATTTACATCATTATAATCTCTAGTCTCTCTATCTGAGAGCCCCTGTATGTCTTTCCATTTACCTGGAGTTTTTGAGTTTTCTTCAAAGAGGTCCTATACATCTCTTTAGATTTTACCTAGGCATTTCATCTTTTTGGTCGCTATTATCAATGGGATCTTTTCTTTCATGGCAATTTTTAATTTGTCTTTGTATAAAAAAGCTGTTGATCTTTTAATATTAATGCTGTAACCCACTGTTTTCAGGCAGCTGCATCTGGGGAGGTCTCTCCCTATCTACTAGGTGAAATCTCAGCCCCGGTGGGGGAGGGTTCTTGACTCTGATTGAAGAAAGAACTCCCAAACAGGTCAGAGGAGTGTAGGGTAAGGAAGGAATGCATTAAAGTGAGAGTAGCAGTGAATGGCAGCAGCCTGTAGGCAGCAGAGAGCAAGGAAGAGCAGAGGGCGGAAAGGGAAGCTCACTGACCTCCTGCTCAGCATTGGGCAGATCCCTGGCCAACTCCTAAAGCCAGGGTCACCTGGAATTCAGTGTCTGCTTCAATCTGCACGACATAGGGACTAAGCCCCTACCACACCCGGATTTGGGGGAGCTGCAGAGCACTGGATGGAGTGAGATTATATTCTGAGTTCCTCCCAAAGGCAAAGACAGGAGTTTTCGGGCAGGCTGCTAAAGAGCACGATTGTACAGCTGCAGTCCTGTCCTGGTCCGCCAGGTGACAGGAACTTGCAAGCCCAAATCAGAACTCAGTAGCCCTTCCCTACTTGTCTGAAGTAGAACAGAAACAGAGAGAAGACTATGCTCAAGTCTAGAAGATTGAATGAAATAGTGAAGTAACAAAGACACTTACCACTGGAAGAGTGTAGAGACAAAACGTAGTTAAGTTGAATAGCGAGAAGGCTTTATTTAAGGCAAAATACACACTCAAAGAGAGGGGAGTGCAGGCAATCTCAGGAGGTGTGCTTAAGGGTTTAGGACTCTGTCTTTTAAGGCTTTCAGGAATGGAGCAAAGAGCTGGGGATGGGGGGGCGTAGGATGATATGTGGTCTCATTATGTCTATCTCCAGTGACAGAAATTCTGTCACCATCCATAGTTTGTCCTCTAGATATTCTGTAAGATAAACTTAACATAAGGAATTTCTTGATCCTGTTCTTCTCCAAAATAGTGGTTATCCTCAAGCAGTAGGAACATACCTACATACATTTAGGACTGTTTGCCCTGCCTTAAGATAGGGTTGGTTTATTGGCTGATTACCATAACATATGTTAGGAATCTTACCTCCTAACTCACTGCTTTTTAATAATGGGATCTTAGCCTTAAGATGGAGTCCTTCCCATTTGTACATTTATATCTTGGCATTTTTCATCGTAGGCAGGAAAAGTTAATCATGATGCTTGTCCCATGTACTCTGCCCTGCTTTACAACGACATACTGAAACAAACTTCAGTATTGTTTCTTTTTTTTTCCATTGATTCTCTTAAGTTTTCGAGGTATATAATTACATCCTTTGCAAATAGTGACAGTTACATTTTCCTTTTCAATTTTGACTTCCAGTTTCCTTCTCTTGTCTTATTACATTGCTTAGTAGTTCCAGAATAACATTAAGTGGCAGGTGACATCCTTTTGTTTATAATTTTAATGAGAATGTGGCTAATGTTTTACCATGAGCAAGATGCTAGGTTTTGGTATCGTGTATCTTTTTTCTCATAAAAAGGAAGTACCCATTTCTTCCTTTTTTTTTTTAATGAAGAATTACTGTTGAATTTTGTCAAAACCCTTTATGACATATTTTGGAGTAATTTGTGTTTTTTGTCTTATCTGTTAATATGCTGTTTTATACTATTAGGTTTTCTAGTATTACATTTCAGGGTATATCCTCCTTAGTTGTGGTATATTATTCTTTAATATACCACTAAAGTATATTTGCATATATTTTAGTTAAGATGTTTAGATTAATATTCATATTGAAATATCTGGTTGACTGTTTTTGTCACGTCAAATATGAATGTCAAGTGTGCTAGCTTCATAGAGAGAATTTAGAAGCTTTCCTTTTAAACAGTTTAAGTAGTTATCTGTCCCTTAGAAGACTGAAGGAATTTGTCTCTGAAACCATCTGAACTTGGTAGTTTTTGGGGGTTAGTACTTTGATAATTAAAATTTTTTTTCCTTTGTATTGGTCTTTTGATTTCTGTCTTTTCTAGGGACAATTTTGGTAAAACATCTTCCTAGAAAGTTACCTATTTAAATTATAGTTTCCAATTTATTTGCATTGAGTGTTGCAAGTAAATCTCATTTTTTTATATATAGTCATTTCCTATTTTTTCTTAATTTTGTGTATTTGTGCTTTTAGCATTTTTTAAGAACTTGCTCTTGCATTTATCCATTCTGTTAGCCTCTCTTTTAATTAAATTATTTGTGTTTTATCTTTGTACTTCTCTCCTTGGGCTAATTTTATTTTTCTGGCTTCTTAGAAGCTAAATATATTCATCTTATGTAGTTCTGTAGGTGTGTCAAGCTATGTACCTCCTCTGAGCACCATTTTAGTTGAGTTCCACTATATATTTCATTGTTAGTTTCTAGATATTCTTGAACTTCCATTTTAAATCCTTCTTTGCAAGTTGTTTAATTTGACAGTCCTCTTCATTTCCAAGTTGGGTTCTTTTCCTATTAGTTTTGTTATGCATTTAGAGTTTTTATGGTACTGTGGGGGAAGAATGTAGCCTGTATCGTGTCAACTGTTTGGAGTTTATTGAGTTTTTCTTCATGGCCTAATATATGATTTTGTAAATGTTCCAGGGGCTCTTAAAAAGAAGACTTATGCTGTTATTAGGATACAAAGTTTGAGATGAACACACACACACACACATCCACCTTATACATCATGTATATATAGATTATTAGTTCAAGCTAATTGCTTATTTTGTTCAGCTCCTCTTACGTTCTTACTCTTTGTACTTGATATGGCAGAGGCTCACAGGAGTGAATTCATTGGTTTTTTGTTTCCTTCTCTGTTGTTTATGCTGCATCTATTTTGCTGCTGTGCTCTGTGGTATGTGAATATTTGACTCTTCTCCTCATTGTAAATTAAGACCTTTGTTAATCATCAGTGGCCCCTTTGACTTGCTTAAACTTTTCTGCCTAGAACTTAGGTTTGTTAGATTTAAATTTGGCAATCCAGTTTTCTTTTTGTTAGCATAGTAATCTTTATCTTTTACTTTTAGCCTTTCTGAGTCATTTTATTTTAGATGTGATATTATTTACAATACAGTGACCTTTTAAAAATCAAAATGAATTTTCAAAGTTCCACAAAGCTCCTTGAATCTGTCTCCCCATCTGTAAAATGAATATTTTCTTTTTAACTACAAAAGGTTTGAATAAGACAAGGTTTGTGCTATTCCCTGTACATACATTATCTCACTTAATTTGCATAATTCTGTCCTTTCAAGGTGAGGTACTTCTTACTCCCTTCGGCAGATGAGGAAAGTAGGGTGACTCAGGAAGGTGAATTTTCTAAAGTTGCCCAGCTAATCAGTGTTTGAGCCATGATTCATCCAGCTTTCTCATTCAAAAATCCACATTCTTTCTGCTCAGCCCATTTAGCCACCATAGCACCATGGATGAAATCCAGGTCACCCAGTGTGAAATGATTTCTGACTTTGCAGACGAGTTGTGGCAAGTAGGGTAACCTAGTAACTAGGCTCATTTCTGGACTTAATTGAAAGCAGACTGCAGTGGGCTCAAGGGTCAAGCAAACAGTCTTCCCTCCAGCACCCTCCTACCTGCCCCATCCTCTTGAGAATGAGGGCATCCTTGCTGCAGCGTGTGGGGACCTGGCCATATGCAGGGCCTTTCTTGTCCCTGCCCCAGCCCTCACCATGCCTTCCTCAGGGCTCACAGGCACCCTCTGGGCACTGTCTCCAGCCTCAGCTCTTTGTGACATTCAGAGACAGCAGATGGAGCCAGAGACTTGGAGAAATTGACACCCAGTTCAGAGTCCGTGTTTCCTGGGGCCAAGGCCACAGTGCTGAATGTAGAGGAAAGGCTTGATTCTCTGGAGTGGGTGTGGAGGTGACAAGGCTGTTCTTGGATCCTCCCCTTGGGGATGATTGCTCAAGCTATCAGGGAGGAGAGGACACCCAGGGGGGCTGGCTAGAGTGAGAAGCTCCAGGAGTTAAGGCCTGGCTCCCACAATCCCCATTTGGTACCTGAAAGGCCTTTACAGAGCATACTGAGGCACAGCCCCCATTCACTTTGTCTTTGTTCCTCCAGGGCCCGACTCCAGCTGCAGTTGGTGAATGCTGGCTGGACAAACAGGGCCAGGCATGGCTGAGCTCCTGACTGTAACAAGGACAGATGGGGAAATGTACTCAGACTGCACCACGGAGCCTCTGGCACTTACCCTGGGCCAGTGTGCACATGGAGCAGGGGAGCAGTCCAGCCTCCCTCTTCCAGCTGTGTGAGCGTGGCCCTCACCAAGTCTCTTAGGGCTGTGTGTGGAGGCAGACCCTGACCGTGCTCCATCTGGGCATGGTGGAGATGGCCTCAGTTGTACTCTGTATGTGGCAGGGAGGAGGCTTCTCCTTGACACTTTGTGAGACCAGCATTTCTCCTTAGTGCATAGATTTTAGGCCCAGATAGTGTGTGGTCCCAGGGGCACCCTGAGCTCCCCACTGGTCTTCTGTCTTGCCAGTTGAGCTGTGTAGCCAAGGAGTTTGAACTTACAGCAATTTGCAGACATGTTCTGCATACACAGATAAGTACAATTAGAAAAGTGGAGCTCACAACAGGAAGCTCAGGCCTCTGCCATTCAAGCCCTGGAGATGGCCTCAGGAGAGGAGGACTTGATATCAAACACAAGCATGGCTGTGCCTTTGTTTCATGGTGCCCAGTGGCCCAGGTTCCTGTCCACTCTGGCTGCAAGAGCCAGACCATCCATCCAGGAAGGGGCCAAGGCTCTGACCTCAGCCCTGCTGGAGCCAGATTCACTCTGGGCTTAAAGTGTGCACCAGCCTGGATTGGGTGTGTGCTGGGGAGGGGGTATAATTGGGAGAAGACATAGCTTTTATTAAGTCCCTACTGTGTGCCATGTGCTGAACTAGGCTTTCTATATCCTAATCCTCAAAAGAATCTCCCAATTCTGGTATTCTTATCCCATCCTTGCAAATGAAAAGACGGAGGCCAGTGCCATTAAATTGCGTAACACTTGGGTATCGGAGCCAGAACGAGTGTCTTCAAAGGCCACACTTTGCCCCTCATGCCAGTGGTTCTGTTCTTTTGAGCTGGAAAGTGAGGTGTTTCAGCCAGCACTGGTTGAGGACGTGTGTGTGCCAGACAGCTGACTAGGTGCTTGCACACATCATCTCGTTCAGATGCACTGCCTTTGACCATGAGCAAGAGTATGAGAATGAACATTTATTTGTTCACTCGTTAATTTCTCCACAAGCATCTGCTGAGGACTCAGTGTGGACTGGTCATGGGAGGACAATGGAGCAGCTTGTAGCTTACTGTTGGGTGATCCTGGCACAAGGCTAGGAGAGACCTGAATTTTGGGGTGGGGTGGGGCACACCCAGAGGGCACCTGGGAGGCACTGAGCAGGGATGAAGAGCGAGTTGGGGGCAAGTCAGAGAGAGGCTGCCGATGGAGTTTGGTGAACTGCAGAGGTTGGTGGAATTGTTGTTAGTGGATAAGGCTGCGGACTTTGAGGGAAGATGCGTGTGTCAGGGGTTGAGGGTTTTTTTTTTCAAGGAAGGGGGTCCATCCAGGTGCAGGTGATCTGTGAATGATGTGCCCAGAAGGGTGAGAAGCAGCCCAGAGATGTAGACTTGCACAGAGGCACCGTGGCAGGACAGGGGTGCAGGCAGCATGGAGCTGTGAGTCCTTGTGGGAAAGGCAGCCCAGGAGATGTCCTGTGGGGCTGTGGGGGGCAGGGGAGCCCCTAAGGTTGAGTCAGTTAGAGGCCGGCTGGGGCTGGGGTGATGGAAAAAGCCTCCAAGCAGAAGTCAAGGGCCAAGATCTTCTTGGAGGAGAGGGGGCAGCACACAGAGGTGGGGAGCGGCGGGAGAGAGCTGCCATTTGCAGAGAGCTTCCAGGGCTCCCTGCAGATGACAGGCAGGCCCACTGAGCAGACCTCCAGCTGTTCTACAGAGGCACCTTCCCCATTTTATAGATGGGGAAACTGAGGTTCAAAGGAGAAACTTACCCAGTACCATACAACCGGTGGGTGGCAGAACCAGGATTCAAATCTGGATTTTTAGTTGCCAGACGACCGTCGGACCTGTTCACAAATGATTGTGATTTTTAGAGAGTATCTGTGCAGAGGCTGGAGAAAGCTGGGAAAGGCTGATAGCCTGAGAGAGCTCTTCCCGGCAGGCACCCAGGCACGTGACAACTGGCCCCTCCTCCAGGGCCTCATTCACCTCTTCTGGCTCCCCCGGCCTAGCCGATACACCAGCTGCCTCATTCTGGGATCTTACTCAAATGCCATCTTTTCCTAGTTTTAAAGTCCATTGGCCCATTTAAAATAGACACATTTAGAGAAGGAAACTGAAAAACAATGCAAAGGAACAGTCCTTTTTGAAGCACATACACCCTGTGCATCTTAATGAAGTCGCAGCCGCACGCAAGGCAGAGTACGCGGTATTGCACATCTCAGGAGGGAAAGCAGGTGTCACCGTTGCCGTGTGGATGCTCTTTGGCCACAGCGTTTCCATACCTGGGGCATCGTCAAGAACATTCCTATAGCAAGGTGCATGATGAGCCTTTTGGCAAGGTTAGGAAATTAGGTCTCACTGGGGTTGTGTAATTAAAGCTGGAGAGAAAGTCATAGGATTTCCTATGTTTTCTGTTCTTTCCCCTTGGAGGTAAGGGGCCCTGCGGAACCTTTCCCGCATCTCTCAGCTTGGAAGCCTCCTCTCCGTGCTTAGAGATGCAGGGGGAGCTGGAGCTGCTGCAGGATGGTGCTGCCGTTCACCTCTACTTCATGCAGTGTGGCTTTCACCTCGACCTTGGAGGTTGACCTCTCTCAAAAGTTCCTAAAATTGTACGGATAGGCCCAGTTGTATGGTCAAATTGAGCTTGTAGACTGCCTCTTAGCACACTTGTGCTAAAGGCCTGGCCCCCAGCCCTAGATACCTCCTGTACACAGCCTGCAGGCAGGGACCTGGAGCCTGGGGTGTGGGTGCTGCTGTTTTCCCCCAGCAATCCACAGAAGAGACAGATTTTTATATCCAGATTTTACCCAGTACACATACCAGTAGAGAAAACGGGTTTTACAGAGCAACACATTTACCTCCTGGTTTCTTTTGCTTTGCTTCCTACTCCATTTTTGTTCTGTACTTTTCCACTTAAGACAAGGACCGTGGGTTTCGACCCTCTGAACCATCAATCCACAGTCTGAAACATGCAGGGGGGATCACGCTCCAGGGGGGCGCAGCAGGTGTGCAGCTCTGCATGCCCCTGGCTGCCTTGCCTTCCCCGCCCCGGCCGGGTCCGCAGCCCTGGCCCGCTCACCAGCTTCAGCGGCAGCCTTTGACTTCGGCTCTCCATGTGTCACATTGCTGCGTTGGTGGGCAGAGGCCTTCTGTTCAAGCAGCACTCTGTGGGGAAAAGCCCCTCGGTAAAGCTTTTTGAATTTTTTAAAGGAGTCTTGGTAAGGAAATAAACTACACAACAGTGTGACCTAGCTAAGTTAATAAAGATTGCTTCTAATGTGGGAGATATCCCTCCAAGAAAATTTAACAAATTAAAATTTGGATTCAGACCAAAGTCTCATGAGAGCGTGGTGATTGTTTCAGAAAAGGATTAGCCATGAGATCCCCCTTAATTGTATGGTCCCTTCATTTACTGAAAATGTCATTATTTTTACAGAAATTTGATCTCTGGTTTTCAAAAGTGGGCACATGGGCAGCGTTCAGCACGTAGGAAATGTGATGAGTTGTCTGTGGCATCTGCGGCATTCAGGGATACCTCTGTGGTTGTGCCGGCCTGCCTTTTTACTGCAAAGTGGAGAAGTGGAAAGGTGGCTGCAGGAGGAGCAAGAGTGGTTAAAGGGTGGGAAGAAGGCTCCTGCAGGGCAGGAGGGAAGGATTTCAGCTCAGTAGTCGAGTTCTGACTACTAACTAACACGGCCCTGTGGTGGTCTCATGACCACAGAGCACAGCCAAGGCATCAGGTGGCCCCATCGATGGCCATGTCCTCCTGCACAGCCCCTTGTGACTGCCCAGCCTACGGAGCTCGTATGGTCCTGGGTCCAGCAGCTCCTCCATCCCTCCATGCTTTGGCAGCACCGCACCTTCTGTGACCTTGGGCCACGGCTTCACCCTTCCGTGCCTCCGTCTCCTTTCGGAGCAGTTCTGAGGACACCTACCACGGGATGTTGCTTGTCCTGCACAGGGTGCCCTTTCCAGCCCTGACCATTTGAAAGACTCAGAAATCCTTCAAAACCCAGTTGGGATGTCCCCTCCTCTGCGGAGCTGCATTCGTATAAGGCAGGAGTTCAGCCCAGCTCTGCATCAGAGCACCAGTTCTCTTGCGCCTGGCTCTGTGCTTCTTAAGTGAAGGTTCCAGAATCTCTCCGCCTTGGAATCCCAAGCACCAGCTCTGTGCCTGGCTACAGGTAGTGCTTGACAATGTGGATCTGCCCTTGAGGGTTTCATAGGAGGGATGCAGAAAGGTTTCATCCTACTTCTACCTCTGATGACCGGCTGTGCCCGTCGAGAGACCTAGGTGGGGAAGATTCTAAGACAGAACTTCAGAAAGAGGGAGAGAAAGAAGTCCACTGTCCAGCAGATTCAGAACGTCTTTCCTTCTGATTTAACCCTTGCCAGTCCTGTGAGGTAGGTGCTGTCATAACCCTTTTCCCTCCGAGATGAAGGACTACAGTGCAAAGTAATGAGTCGTGGGTCTGAGTCACACATCAGGCGGGGCTGCAGCCAGGCAGGGCCCTCCCAGTGCCCCTATGCACCTGGACCCATGCCAGCTCCCCAGGCCTCCAGCCCTTCTCCTGCCAGGCTCTTTTCTCTGTAGTTTTGCCTCTGTCCATCTGCTGGCCACTTCCTCACACAGAGGATGGGGCAGAGGGACCCTGCCACCTTTGTGTCACCAGACTGCACTGGGATAGGGGAGCCTTTGTTTGGTGTGAGCACCCACCAGGAAAAATACCAGTGTTCAGAAGAAGGTCCGCCCTCACCCTCCAAGGAAGGACAGAGGCGTCCTTGGCTGTTGAAAAGTGGAATGTTGCAGCTAATGAGGAACAGTTGAGAGATGGGTGGGCCACCATCCTTGTGGCAGGCGGCTGCCTTACCTCGGAGCCAGGCCTGCTTCTCAAGGTGCAGACAACAGGCCGGGCTGCAGATAGGCAAGGCTTATCTCCCAGCACCTTCTGCTTGTCCAGCAGAGCAAGGGTGCCAGGCCGCCAGGGAGAGGGAAGCCCTCTTAAATTATTCTCTTCCCTTGCTTTCTCTTCTCTCCTAACCGTTTAGCTGTATATTTTTATAAAAGAGTAGCCAGAAGACAGTTTTCCTGTGCTATCATGTTTGTGGAGAGAATTCTAAACCCCTCTGCAGAGAGATAGTCCCCAGGATGATGGCCTGGTTTGGGGTGGGCATTGACTTTGGACTCATTCAGCTATTGGTTGAAATCCCTGGCTTACCATTTCTTGGCTGGGTGGGCTCGGTCAAGTAACATGGCCCCTTGTAGGTCTCGTCCCCTCGTCTGTAATCACTTCCTCGACATGGTTTCGCTATGAGAATGACCAGAGTATGCAGCTGGCGCATGTGCCTTGGGGCAGGACACTTAGCTTTGTGGGACTCTTTTTTTCTCTGCTGTGAAATGGGATAACACCAGTAGCCAGCTTGTTGATGTGGGGGCCAATGTGTCAGTGCCTGTAGAGCACTTGGCACAGGAGGTGGTACATGCTTCATGTGTGTCACATATTGTCAGTTTATTATCTACAGAAACACAGAGCGACTGCTCGGCCTTGACCGTGTGCCAGGGTCTTCCAGTTGCTGATTGCAGTTAAATTTGCCTATCGCAATGGGGAGCAGGGACCCTCATTCCATGCACATTCAGGGAACAGAGGCCCTTGCTCAGGATCACATGGCTGGTAAGTCTTAGGGAGCAGAGATGGGGCCGAAGGCCAAGCTCGGATGCTGCAGCCCTCAGCTTCACACATCTAGAAGGTAGGGCATGAGCTCCGGAGGAGGGAGGAGAGCCCAAGAGCCTGCCAATGGTACCATGAGTTGTAGCCAAATAATCATTTGGCGGAAGTCCTAGTTGGCCCCAGCTCTCTGCACAGTGTTGGTGGCTTGGAGGGTGAGGCTGCATTTCTAGAAGCCTGTATACTCACCTGGGGCCTACAGGTCACCCTGAAGCAGCTGGCACCTCCAGCCCTGTGGGGCCCAGCCCTCTCTTCTGCCAGGACAGCTGCGGTTGTGGGCCCTGGCTGGGCCACACTTTTTTAGTCTTGTCTTCTTAGTTGAAAAGTTCCTCTTTTCTATGAAAGCAATGTGTGCCTAATGGGGAAGAAACAGGAAAGAATAAGGACCAAATTGACTGTAATTGTAGCAATCACGTTTAGACGCATCTCCTTTAATCCACATTCCTGTGATTACATGCATGGTATTTGCACAGTGAAGCTCACTGCATGTGATTTCTACATCGTGTCGTGTCACTGTTTCTGCTGCGTGTCAGCACCACCATTTGATAAATGTGACATCAGCCTCTGAAGGTTTGTGGTTAGTCGCCATGTTATTAGTCACATAATACTATTTTTATGTTAAATGTTTTCTTGAATTTTTCTAAATTAATTTTAATTATGCAAGTAATCCATGAAGCACATCTTTATTGTGATGCTTTGCGTATTGCCAGGAAAGGTAAAGCCCTTTATCTTTAGCCTCTTAACTCCGGTCTCTGGCCCAGAGTCTCTGCTTGTTTGTGGGTTTATTTTTTGAAGAATGACATTTATTTATTGTTTTATTCAATTATAATAGAAATGCATACTTGTGAAAAATTAACACACTATCACCTCAAGTTGAAAGTTAAAGTTCCCTAAAATTTTACTCCCCAGAAACAATGTTAAAAGCATGCTACACATCCTTTTTTATGTACAAACATAAACACACACATACGCCCCTACACATGCTTAAGAATAAAAAAACCGAAATGGGCCTCTTTTACACACACTGTTATGGTAGTATTTTTACCTCATGTGTGGTGGGATCTTCACATGTGACTCACCTGTCTTCCCATGCTGCATTCTGATCCGCAGAAGGGGGGGTCTGCACTATTTTGCCAACCCTCATGATTGGCGTGTGCACTGTTCAGGTGTTTCTGGCTGTGGGAAAGGCTTCCACCCAGCATCTCCGTGTGCGCAGCATGGTCCGGTCATCTGACTCTCTGGATGGCTGTCAGCTTGGCCGGTTGGCCTGTGTGCACAGCGTCACGTGGGCCTGGAGGTCAGGGGATGCGGGGGATGAGGAATGAGCACTGAGCCTGCCTGCAGCTTGGGTGCAGAGCGACTGGGGCTGGTTGCCAGTGGGCTGGAGCCGTCCGCCAGCCGCCCGGCTCGGTGCCGCCAGCCTCCGTGAACCAGGGCACGGCTCTCCTCAGCGCTCCTCGGTGCCATCATTTTCCCCTCCCATGAAATACGACAGCGGGGAGTTGAGTGGTCCGTTTCATCTCTTCTTAAGAAAAAGTTAAATTTATAATCCCAGGCCCGACCTTCCTTGTAACTCATGTGCTCATCCTGTTAACTGGTTTAATATATGGCACCACTATTTCATTAAACAACATACAGGAATAATTAGTTCAGCAACGATGCCTCAGAACAAAAGCCCTTGATTTAGTTTAACTTTATAAGTTGCTCTCTTTTGATGTGCAAGAACACATCTGGGGTCTTAAAGAAAGCAGAAAGAAAAATAGAAGACGTTTAGTCAGGCTGGGGGTTAGGGTTTTCCAAGCTCAGTGAGTAACCCTTTGGCCCCAAGCCTTGCCGGCGCAGCAGAGCCCCACCGACATGGTGTGCGGCCCTCGCCTAGGCGCCAGGGCCAGGAGTGCCAGCAGTTGTCTACAGCAGCCTGCTGGTGGGCCCAAGAAGCAGGGCGTGCCACTCCTTCAGCCTGCTGTCGCACTGTTGTCTAATGTGCTCACTTTCCCAGACTTGTGGCCCTTGCTTTTTCTCCATTTGTGCTTCCCCAAGCTCAGATTCATTCTGTTCTTTCATTCACTCACCAAACATTAAGTGGTGCCTGTTGTGTGCCCCCCACCCGCTCCAGAGCTGGCATGCTATCTGTCACATGTTCTCCTGTCTGCTCTGCTTGCCCTCCACCTTCTTGCCCCTCGTTCTGACTTTATACTTCATCAAGCCTCACCCCTGTGTGACAGCATCGTGGCCTCCTCCAGCCAGCCAGGGACAGCTCCAGCAGCCTGGCCTGACCTTTGGGGCTTTGTGCCGCCAGCTCCTGCCGTGCAGCTGCTGTCAGTCATACGCACATGTTCCCACCGTCTCCTGACCTGTGTATGTCCCCCTCCCCAGGGCCTTCAGGCCTTTGCACCTCTTCTGCCTGAGCTGCCCTCGTCATCACCAAGGTCCAGCACAAACATCACTGCTCTCTGGTTTCCACCTAAGTTCCCTCCAAGCAGTGACTGTGGTTGTCTCCCTGGAGCCTCTCCCCACCCTGCCTGCCACCCTAGGACAGCTTTGCTGGGTGGTACAGAGGAGCAGATTGCCAGGTTGCTGGGAGCCCTGGAGAATGGGGGGACAGGTTGTGTCAGATTCCTCCTTGTCTCCTTAAACCTGACAGGGCCTGCAGCAGGCTTCATGAACAGGAGGCCATCTGGCCTGGTGCGTCCATCCTGGCCTAGGCGCCTTCTGGCTTGTATGATTTGGCTGCATGAGTCTGGAAGCCGCAGGCTTCTCGGCCTTGAAGCTACATGGGAATCCCTCCCCCACAGACTGTTGTGAGCCAGGGGCATGCTCAGGAAAGGCCTTGTCTGACACCTGAAATATAATAGGTGCTCAAGAAATGGTAGCGCTGTCCTTTGCAAAGGTTTTTTGGACTGAATTTCACAGAAATTTTGTTTCCGTTGCTTCTCTAGAGCCCTGAGATTAGCTGAGACAGATTAAGTGACTCTTTCTTTCTCTGGCTTTCGGTTTCTAGGGAACCAGGTTTTGTGGTGGGCAGACAGGTGTCCTGAGTTTTTGGGAGGCCAGCAGCTTCTCTGAGCTACCTGCCACAGCACTCCCTTCCCTGTCCTGCTGCTTGGTGTCCTCTCACCCAGGACAGCGAAGGCACAGCACACTTTGTTCTTGGTCTTTCTACCAGCAAGACCCAATTGGAAATGTCAGCATCTTCCTTGGCCACACCCCAAGCGTTTAGTAAATCCAGCTAGGCTGCTGCCCGGCTGCTGGCTAGATATTGTTTCAGGATTGCCCTGGGTGAGAGTGGCTACCATTCTGCAAGGCAGTGTCACCTGTGGGCCACATCACTGCCCCTGCACGGCCATTCTGGTCCTCGCCGTGGGATTGCACATTGCATCCCGGATCCCTTCCTGCACAGTGTCTGTTCTGACAGGCAGCAGACGTGTGAGAGATGATCAGCTTGTTGCCACCGCTGAGTTAAGTGCTCTGAGCTGGGCACCTTGCATACACATCTCCTTGATTCTCGTAACAGCCATAGGACGAAGGCAGCATTTATCCCAGTTTTACAGATGAAGACTCCGGGGCCCACATAGGTGAAATGACATGGCCCCAGATTCCAGTCCTAGACAGGGTTTGAACTTAGGTCTGTGGTTGTAAAGATCCTGCTCTTTCGGCTGCTTGGAAACTCTCCCCTCAACCATCAAAGAGAGAAGCGTGTGGGTATTTTCCCACCTTTCCCACCTGGACCATGTTTCCATTTTAAATGCCACTCAGATTCCCCCTCTGTGTGTTTTCCTAGGTCCTGACCCCCCTGCAACTCCTCATCCCATTTTTGGTTGCTCTTGACCATCAAGGCAGAAGCACTGGGCCGGCGGGAAGGAGCCAGCTTACCCCGCCTGGCCCCTCACCGGGGACAGCAGGCTTCGGCAGGCTCTCCTGTAATCTCTCTATCCACACAGCCCTCATTTTAATTTGCAAAATTGAACCCAGATCGAGAGCAGTAAAGCCAGAGGACGGTAAATATTCATGCCTCAGTGAGCGAGGGTGGCTCCATTACCGTTGTGAGATTGGGAGAATTACCTTGGGGATTATGTATATTCATGGGCCGATTTTTATTTGCGATATAACATGACTCACATTGGCCTGTATGTTACCCGTTCTACCCCAAACAGACTTTGTACAAAGCTTCTACCGTTAAGCTTCTGAAAGTCATCTCAAGTGGCTTGCCCTCTCCTCCTGCTTCCTGGGAGACAGGTAAGAATAATAATCAGGCAAGCCCAGCCAGGGGCTGCCCCTGCATCTCTCTTTCTCTGCATTACGAGGTGGGGTGTTATTCTTGTGTCCAGGTTCCAGATGAGGAGACTGAACCTGAATGTCACACACTGTCCCGTCTATATGGCTGTCTCCCCCACTGGGCTGCTAGCCCCTCGACTGCAGGGCCCTCACCCAGGCTCTTGAGGTGGGCAGCTGGGAGCCAGTCAGGAGGTGCCGGGCTTGGGAGTGGTGGGGGACCTCAGATCCGGAGCTGGTGGAGCAGGGGTGGTTTGGATTTCGCCTCCTCCCTGGCCCCCGGCCCCCTTGCCTGTGCTGTCCTCTTGTCCTCTGCTTTGCCGACCCACAGCTGTCACCTTGATGGGCGGCTCCCTCTGAGTCTCCAGGCGGCGGGTGCTGCTTCTCTACCCCGCCGTAGGCGACTTTTTTCCTCCCATTCAAAGTTCTTGCCTACATGTTGAAAGTGATTTTCATTAACCTTACCTACAACTCCTTAACTTTCCAGGAAATATTTAATATTGATATCCTCCTGGACAGTGCCCACAAATCCCTAACAGCTGTGGGGGAAGAGCTTTTTCGGCCCCACATGAACAGTGCGCACAGTGCTTGTCTCCACTTCGGAACAGTCGGCTTAGATAAATCTCTCCAGATACCCAGGAGGGCGTTTGTCAGCCCTCCGCTTCGCCCGGGCCTTTGGCGAGAGCTCTTGGATCTGAGACCAGAGGCTGCCAGCAGAAGCCAAGTTCCTTCTGAGTGTCTGTGGTCACTGTCTTCTTGATCTCCTCTCCAGGGTGGCTTCTTAAGGGATGGTCACAGCGGAGCTGAGGGCCTGCCCTGTCCCTGCTGAGCTCCTGTTTGCTGCTGTGGCGGGTCGTGAAATGGAAGAGGGCGACTTGGGGACTCAAGTGTAAGGGCTTTGACCTCTGCCATTCGAAGTGCTGGGAACAGTGCACCTTCTGGGTACAGCTTTCTGATGCTCCCCCACCTTTTAATTTCGCTCTTTTGATCATAAGAAGAATTACTTTTCTTTGTAACCCTTGTAACTCTTCCTGAGTGGTGGGGACGGTACTTGGCCTTTACCTACATCATGTATGATTCTGACTGTAAGCTTGTTATCATTTCCTTTTACGAAGGAGCTGAGACTGAGAGTGCACAGAGCCTGAAGGTGGCCCACGGGAAGGTGGTAGAGCCGCCCATGTGTCTAACTGCAAAGCTAGAGGGCTTCCTCTTGGCATGGGACCACGTTTGCTTCCTCTTGGAAGCCAGACCCCAGGGAAAGCCCCATGGAAAGTGCACGTCCCCCTTGGAAATCTCTTGGGAGGTCTCCATGTGGGATACCCCCCATCCTTCCATGAGGTCCGCCAGTGTTGGGATGGCGCTGCCCCTCCAGGGCAGTGCATGTGATATGGGGTGGCACGTGTGTGTCTCCGGAGACCAGCACTCCCTCGCTGGGGCAGGTGCACATGCACAGAGGCTCCCAGCTGAGAGGCGCTAATGGGGCAGCAGGCTCCCCACTCTGCTTCATGTGTCTGGGGGGGCTGGCAGTCAGTGAGTAAGGGCAAGGGGGGCAGGGAGCCCAGCACACTTGCCGCCCACCTGAGGCTCTCTTCCCAGGCCTGTGAGCACTGGCACCCCTTCAGTTGAACACATCCCTACCTCGCGCTCTCTTTGCTCTAGGGCCGTGGGGATGGGCTGAATGCCACCAAGGGCCGGGGACAAGAGGGTCAGTTTCCTGCAGCGTCAGTTTTCATAAGGACAGTTAATTCCTTATTTTTGTATTAAAACAACATGGCTCTATTATGGCATAAAATGCAAAAATTCCCATGAATCTTGACTTGGGACTTCAAAGAATTTCTGTGCTTCTAGCTGGCAGTTTTAGACAACGTCCTGCACTCATTCTCCTCTGCCAGCAGGAGAGACAGAAGACGCCCATCATGCTGTCTTCCAGAGCCTCTGGGAACCTCGCGTGCTGGCCCACAGCATGAGGCCCTGGGGGAGGGCACACTGTCTTTGAGGGCTCCGGGCCCTGGGTCAGTGGGCTTGTCACTCCAGTGTGGAGCCGAGAGGCTTCCCTGAAGATCCCAGGGAGGAGGGAAGAAGGACCCAGGGGAAAAAGCTGCTCTTTTATTTTCTGGTGCCTGCTTCCACCCCATTCCATCCTGCCTGCCTGCCTGCCCGGGCATCAGCTCCCTGCCTTGCATGCTCGTTGGGTGCATGGCTGTAGGCCTGTGCCCTGCATGGCCTGGCACATAGCCCCGCCATTATTGTTGGTGCAGCTAACCCCAGGTGATGTATTTGATATTAAAATGGAGACATTTGATGTTTGCTTTCAAAGTTGTGGGTTTCTTTCCATTTTCACATTAAAGATAAACTCAGAAAATACAAAATAATTACAGAAAATAGGAAGCAGGAGAAAAAATCTTTGGCATAGGTGCCCCTCCTGTTACTATGTCAGAATTTCCTAGCATGAGGCTACATCTCCTCTCTGGACAGACCTCACTTTGACTTTTCTTGTGTAATTAGAAGGCAGCTTCATGACAGGAGACAAAGTCCAGTCGGATGCAGCTTTCCTTATCACAGGCAAGGCAGAGCCCTGAGCCCATCCTCATCGGCCCTGCTCTCGGCCTGAAGGTGGGATTCGTTGGTCTTCCAAGGGGCCTGGGTCGCACAGCTGCTCTTGCCCATGCCCTAGAGTCCCTGCAGAGCTTCTGTTCCAGGGGGGGGCGGCAACTCCCCTTTCTTTTCTCCGGGGTGGAAGTGGGGACCCCCACCAACGGCACCCCTGACCTGTGTGATCACTTCCTCACTTTGCTCAGATGGGGCCAGGCCTCGGAGCCCAGGTGTGGCTGGTGCTGTCTGCCCTGGAGCTTGCTCTCCAGAGCCAGGGCGGGGTGGGGCAGGGTACTGACTCTGTCTCCTCGTTTGTCAGGTGGCAGTGATGGCACCCACCTTGTGGGGAGATGGTGGGCACCAGGGAGAACCATGTGGGGAGCTGGCAGGAGGCCTGCCTGGTGAGGCTGTCGGGCAGGGGCCTGGGCTGATGAGGAATCTTGTGTCTTTCTGTAGGAGTGGCGTGTCACTGCAGCCTGGTGGGTGGTCTTTCTTTTTCTTTTAACTTAGGTTTTTAAAAACCTTTCCTCCATAAATCAAAGCAATATGTGACCACCATAGAGATTTTTATGAAATATAAAGAAATTGGAAAGAAAACTCACCAAGAAGCTCATCAATCACCCAGAGGCCACTGCTATATACAGTTAGGGTTATATTTAAAATTTTCATACCTTGATTATTTCTCAGTATCGCAGAGAAAGCATGTTTCTGTGCTGATAAAATTCTTTCGTATGTTTGATGACGTATGTGTTGATGACATACATAGCATCTCATCCGCAGCTTATTTAACTGTCCCTCTGTTGTTAGGCAGCTAGGTTGTCACTGCCTTTTGACTATCATAAAGAATAGTGAGGCGAATATTTTAGCGACCCTTGTTTGCTTTTTGGAGAGTTTCCCAGAAGTGAGATTCTTGGACATGAAATGTAGAAATGATTAGCCTTTCAGCAAGGCTGGGCCGGTGTGATCTTAAGTGGTCATGGGGTGGGGGTGGTCGTGGGGGGCTTGTCTTGTCTCCAGGCGCCTGCGTGGGGAGCAGGCTCTTGCTGTTGGGCACCGAGGTGCTTATGGTGAGTACACTCAATGGGGACAGAACATTTGGTGTCTTCAGGCTTCTGGGCCTGGCCCGGGGCTGCCCCTCCTGCTGGCTGGCCTGGGTGCTGTGTGGGGCTGGGACAGTCTGAGCATTGCACCTGCATGTTGTGCCACTGGTCCCTTTCATTTCATGCTGGGCTCAAAGCCATGTACCATCTCTTCGTCCTCCCGCTCCTGGCAGGGCAGGTGGCATGGCTGTTTCCACAGGCTCCAGGGGAAACGAGAGAGTGCCTTCCATTCTGCCAACTGCCTCAGCCAGAGTTGCCTCTGTTTCCCCATGTGCAGAGTGTGGAGTAGACCAGACTTTAGTAGGGGGCCTCTGGCCCCTTGTCCTATAGCAGTGTCTTCAGCGTGTTTCCGGGGAAAGCAAGGGTCAGGTGTGCAGTTAGGACACTCGGCTGGGAGGCCCCGGAGTGTGTCTCATTCTCCCTGCCGCCCTGCAGCCCTGCCCACCTCCATTTTCCACTTCTGGCCCAGCAGCCTCACAGAGTTTGGCTCCCAGGAGACTTCAGTCTTTATTGAGTGAATCAATTAGACCCTGATTCTATTAAATTTAATTAAGGAGAATATCTTTTTAAAGAATTAATGTTTAATTACATAACTAATCTATGAATGCCTTCTTGAAACAAAAGTGAAACTTCTCAGTTAAGGGGAAAGGGCGCATTGCTTCATACCTCACCCTGGCCTCCTGCTAATCTCTCCCAAGGAGACCCCTGTTAATTCTATGCACACCATGTATAGATACAGGTATATCCGTATGTAATGCCATTTTTTAAACGTGTGGCATCACCTGGTTTCTGCCCTTTGTTTTTGTGCGGTCTTGGTCTTGGCCATCTCACCTTGTCCCCTGCGCCGCCTGGCCACCTCAGGTGTTCATTAGTGTGGACAGTTCACACTGCACTTTGCCATGGCCCACTGTCAAGGCCCTCACCGCTGCCCGGTTTCTGCTCTGCAGGTGACCATCCTATCTTGTGCATGTTTCTCCCTATTAGGTTTCAGGATATGGGAATTCCAGCCTTTTTTTGCCTGGAATTCAGTTCCACAAGCTATTCCTGAATCCCTGCCTCATCTGCACAAGATGCACAGTTGGACACAATGGGGCTCCTGCCCCCCTCAGAGCCCAGCGTCAGCTCTGTCCTGTTCTGAGCCCCACCCTATAGGCCTGTGCCCGGACGAGCCTGCCACCTCCCTGTGCTCTCCCCTTGCCCCCATACTGCCCCTTCGCTCCTGATCTCGTTTGCATGGCAGTGTCCTTTAAAACCCAGTTCAGATGTCACCTTCTCTCTGGTGGCCCCCTGAGCACCTCTCTCAGGGCACTCAGCACAGTTCTAAATAATACGTTACACATCGGCCTCTGCCAGTGAGTGTGGCATCACAGAGGGCAAGGGCAAGGGTTCCCCCATCCCCAGTGTCATGTGCAGGGGCTGCCTTATAGCAGGTGCCATGAGAATGTGTTGGGTTAAGCCCAGTTGAGGAGATGCAGGCAGTAACGTTGGAAATGGGCCTTGAAGAATGCCCCCCTGTGAAAGGTGGGCAGGAGGGCATTCAGTGTGGATAACAAGCTGGAGTGGCGCATGGGGCGTGTGGAGGCCCAGCCAAAACTTCTAGAGATCCCTGTGCAGACAGGAGGAGACTGGGCTGGCAAGGAACACTGAGCTGAGCACCATCTGGGGAGTGAGCACTGGACACCTGCTTAAAGCAAGGGCATTGTATGACCCGGGCTCTATACCAGGCAGGTGGCCTGGCAGACACACTATGGGGGACGGGGGAGGGAAGCGGTGGCTCTTGGGAGAGTCTGAGCGAGAAATGAGGCCCAGGGAACAGAAAGGAACTGTGGATGGGAACAGGCCAACTCCAGGCTTTGCTGCTTATGGGCCATGGGAACTCAAAGAAGGAGGCAGAAGCCAGGGGCCGAGGTGTGGACAGTGAGTGGGGGCTGGGGCCACCACGTTCACTGAGGACCTGGCACTCACCAAGGGCTCTGCCAGGTACCAGGCACGTGTCACTGTGACCTACATGTATTAGCCCCATTCTGCTGGTGAAAAAACTGAGGCTTCAAAACATCATGAAACTTGCGTAAAGCTCAGAGCTAGAATGGAGGGCCTGGTGTGCCCCCTCCAGAACAGGGAGCCACAGGGAGGTGGGGAGCACCCGTGCAGGGAGCAAGGTGTCTCTGTACAAGCCCAGCAAAGGAAAGTGGAGCCTGGGCCTGGGGCACTATTCTGTCTATCTGGGACCCGCTCCTTTGAGATCCAAGCCCGCCTGCGTTCTTCATGCAGGCCCAAGACACACAGGTAGGGAGGGCTGCGCTCACTGCTCCTCAGTGGTGCCTCTTCTGGGCCCAGCCCCAAAGGCAGAGCTGACTCCCTTGGCTTGTCTCCCAAGGATTCCTTACCCCCCCAAAAGCCCAGGGATGTTGTTAAAAACAATTAAAGCTCCAGTTGTATGGAAAACAGAAGAATCAAACAATTGGTGTAATTCAATTTAAAGTTTTATGGGATGACAAATGCATGGAGGGTGGCTGGGAGGAGGAGCATAAAGCTTCCTGGCAGGCCCCTTGTCACTTTTACGGTTCTCCATTGTTGCAGCGACGGGAGGTTAATAACCAGGGTTTGTTTGTGAGGTTGCCATGGAGGGGCCGGGGCCTTCACTGGGCCATGTGGTGGGAAAGCACAGATCCATTCCCTTGCTCCCCAGGTGCCCACCATGTGTCCAGCACCCAGCAGGGGATCCACGGTGAGTGAAATAAACTCAGCCTGCCCATGGGCAGCTGTCTGCCCGCCACGGGAGCCCCACAGAAAACCATCAAAACACATGGGCACGTGGTGGGAATTGTGCAAAAATGCTGTGAAGGCCTTGAGGAACATTGTTGGTGCTCTGAGACTCTGGGCAGGTGACCTGGGCAGAAGGGCTTAGGGAGGGTAGGGTGGGAGAGGTGCGCAGGAGGGGAAGATGCATGTGGGTCCAGGGGCGTGTCTGATCACCGGGAATGGTGCCTGGCCTGGGCACAGGGGTGGGGAGCAGACAGACACCAGACAGGCCAACCCCCTTCCACCCCATCCCTGACCCTGGATTGGGTCTGTAGGTGTCTATGGGTTCCAGCTTCTGAAGATTCTCTTGCCCTTTCCATAGGAGGGTTTCTTATTTCTAGGCAGGAGCCCTGAGAGGAAGGTCTCCCTGGCTCCCTCCCCTCTCTCCCCAGGGGACAATTGGTCTTTTGTTGAGGCCCCAGTGGAATTTTTGCATAGAGCAGAAGACCCCCTCTGGTCGCCAGCACAGCCTGGACAGGGCCAGGGGTGGTAGGAGGACCTCAAGTGCTGCCAGGCCCCAGCTTAGTTCCTGGCTCTGGGCCCAGGGGGCAGGGAGTCCAGGAGCAGAGCCAGGACAACGGCAAGGGGCCTGCCCAGCTCTGCACATCCTCAGAAGCTTGAGAGCATGCCCATGAAGCCCCTGGGGCCTGTCAGGGCCCGTGGGTGGGGAGCTTACACCCCTTTATCTCAGGGGGGAACCGGAAGCAGCAGAGCTCCCAAGGAGCTCATCCCCAGTATTGAGGAAGCACACGTTAAGACAGCAGTGGGACCTCATGCCTAATCTCTCAGCCTGGCAATCCTTTAAAAGCTTGCAGTACCAGGTGCTAGTGAGGGTCCGACAAGAGACCTTTCTTGCTCTGCTGGTGGGGGTGTAAGCTGTCCACCTCAGAAAGCAGTGGATGAGACCTAGTGAAATTGAAAACATGTTGTCCCCATGCCACAGTTGTCCACCCAGATGCCAACACTGCATGTGTACAAGCTGATGCATACGGGATGATGGCCACAGCATCATTTATGGTAACAAAACATAGCAACCCCTGTGTCCAATCGTAAGGGCGTGGATAAAGAGAAGGTGGAGTTTTTGTATAAAGAAATACTATGCAGCAGTCAAAAAGAACAGCTGGTGTATATAGGTGGACATATTCCAATATGAATAGATGTCAAAAACAGGAGGCAAGTACTCGAGTTAAACAATAATACAGGACCGCTTTATAATAAGTATATGTCTAGTATACATACATGGGTGTAAACGTACATCATAGGAGGACACACAAGGGATTCATGAAGGTCATGGCTACAGGGGAGTCAGGGGAGGGGAACAGGACTAGAAGTCTTCAACTCGATGTCAAGACAAGTGTGGGTGGCAGTCTATGTGGTCAATTCCAGATGGTGGGAACACAGGTAGTTTGTGTCATGTGATTCCCTGTACCTTTCTGAATGGTTTTCATTTCTCTAAAAAATGACTGGGTGGGAATTCAGTCCCCAAGGCTAAACTGACATTCCCTTCTCGCAGCCCCAGAGGCAGTGCCAGGGCAGCTGGGGTCTGAGCTGGCAGGGGAGGCACGGGCGGTCCCCTGGGTCCCCCCAGCCTCCTTGTGCACAGACCTGAGTTTGGCTTTTTGTGAGAGATGCAATTAATGCATTAGGCGGGGAGGGCGTGATGTCTTATCTGTACCCGGCCTAGCTCGAAGACGAGGGAGAAATAAGAGCAGCCAAATTGAAACCTTATTAAACAAAATTGGTTAGGTCTGATGGAGCCAAACCTAGACTGATCTTTAAAAGCTTATTTCATTTTTCCCCCTCCGGTCTGAACCTCTTTGAATTGAAGTAACTGATCCTGCTGTAAGCCTATTAGTGTCAAACCTTGTGTGTTTCTTTTCCTCTCCGATTTACATTTTATTAAGTAATGATGAAGTTGCAAGGCCCCGACCCTCGCCTTTGGCACAGCCGGGAGCTTCTAGGCTCATTAATGGAACAAAAATGGGTAATAGAGGTCCAATCTCATTACAGCCAGTACCATTATTACAAAAGTCTCTGCGCATCAGAAAGACTGCCAAGCATGGGCTGTCGCCCACTTCTTTCCAGCACCTGTTGATCTGTAGAATGCAAGGAGGACCCCCAGCCTCTGCTGTTCCTTTGTAATTTGTCTTGATGGCGTTGGGCCTGTCCGTTTCTTTCCCCACAGAAGGATCGCTGTCCAAGCACTTGCTGCATGTGAGCAAAACTCGCTGCGCGACTGCATTTTGTCGTGGACTCCTGTGGTGCGGTGCATGTGTTTGTATGGCATGGCATACTGAAAGAATATGGGCTTTCATGGTGGGCAGATCTGGATGCCCTGGATAAATGTCTTATCCTCTGGGGCCTCAGTCATTTTGTCTGTAAAATGAGATCATGGTTAGCCACCTAAAAGGTTGTCACAAGAAGGATCCGGAGCCAAGTCTATAGGGCTTCCTTGCGTGCTAGGTATCCACCAGATGCTGAGGTCCCTCTCCTTTACCTTCTGTGCAGGTCACATGGTAGAACAATGAGGTCCATGTGAACATTAGTTGGGTGCCCATGATTCCACGCCAGGTACTATGGGGGAGCAGAGATGAGGGCTTCATGAGCCCACTTCCAGTCACATCCTTTGGAGGTTTTCAGTAGCGTCAGAAGGAGAGAGCAGGTCATTCTGAGCAGTGCCCTGCATTGTTCTGAGAATGCTGGAAAGGTACGTTGCGGATCAGAAGACCACAAAGAGTATCTGAGCGTCAGGCCTGGGAGCAGACAGAGTGGGTGCTCGTTTGCTCTCTCATCTGCTCAATCAACAAACATTTCCTGAGTGTCTCTCCTTTGCTACCCAAAGGCAGGCAGCAAGGGTGCCTGGGAAAGAGCAGAGCAGCTGAGAAGTCAGGTCTGAAGCCGTCCGCTGGGCTTGGCCGTAGGGGTCTGTCACTGACCTTGGCCAGGGCAGCTTCAGCGGCCTAAGTCAGGAGGAGCTGGCTGCCGCTGCCCCCACCAGGCCTCAGTCCTGAGCAGGCCTGACTGTCTTCAGCTTCCTTGAACACCTGAGAAGGACTCCTCGCACAGTGGAGTCTTCCCCTGCTCCTTTCCTGGAGCCAGCTTTCTCGGCTCACCCTGTGGGCATCCACAGTCAGTCATGCAGACCCACAGTCCCTGGCCATCTGGCCCTGAGCACCGGGCAGGGCAGGGCCACTCTACCTCCAGCCCCAGGCAGCCCACAGCATCGTTTCTGCTCAGCTGGTCAGGAGATGTCAAGGCCTGCCTTGCAGTCCCAGCGTTTATTGTCCCAAGTCTCAGCCTATTTGCTTTGTGACCTTGGAGACATCAAAAACCTCTGTTTCCTCATCCGTAAAATTGAATGTAAAAATATTGACCTGCCGTGTAGGGTTTTTATGAAGAATAACTGGCCCAGATGGTGGTAAAGCTTCTTTGTTAATCAGAAAGGGCCAAACTGCTTAGCAAGCATGAACTTGAGTTCTAAGAATTGTTTGCCTGCTTGATTCCTTCCTCCCTCCCTCCCTGGGTCCTTCCCTTCCCCAGAAGTACTTGGTGCCAGAGAGATGGAAGGACTCTGCAGCCAGCCAAATCCAATGGGCAGGCGAGCTTGGGGAATGGGCTGCCTGGTGGTCCCAAGCAGAGGGCCTTCCCATCCCACTCAGGTGGTGTCTAGCAGTGGCACCCTCCCTCCTCTGCCCCATTCTAACTGCGCCTCACCAGGGAAACCTGGGGCCCCTACAAGCCTCAGCCTTGCTCTGCCACTGCTTGGAAGGCTCCTTACCCTGGGCATTGTCTGGGAGCTCTGACTGCTCCGCCAGTTCAGGGCCAGCCCTGCACCCACAGCGTGGGTCTGTAGCTCCAGATGCCCTTAAGAATGTACAGATCCCAGGCCTGGCCTGGAACTCCCCGAGGGCAGGGGTGATGTTGCACCCATCTGTGGCCCTGTTCGTTCACTCCACAAGTGTACATTAAGGTCTTATATTTGTCAGACACTGCGCCGGGCACTGGAGACAGAAACGGGAAGAACAAAAGTGAAAACAAAGCCCTCATCCTCATGGAACTTACATTTCGGTGTGGGAGAGATGGTCAGTAAACAAATATTTACTGTACGGGGGGCATGAGTGCTATGAAGAAAAATAAAACAGAAAAGAAGGGAGGATGGGGTATTGGGGTTGGGGATGGCCTCTGATAAGGACACGTTTGACTAGAGACATGAAGGAAGTAGGGACATACGGGGAAAGAGTCCCCCAGTCAGAGGCCCTGGCAGACGCAGAGGCCTGAGGCCGGAGACTGCCTGGTATGTTTAGGAAGCAAGAAGGCTCATGCGACTGAAGTGCGGGGAGTCATAGCAAACCAAGTCAGAGAAATCCTAGGGGCCATGGCAGGGAGTCCTGGTAAGGAGGTCGGCGTCCACAGAGTGAGATGAGAAGCCAGGTGTGGGGAGGTGAGACTCTGGGGTCACATATTATGTACGCTGCAGTCTACTGCGGAGAACAGACCCCAGAGGACAGGGCAGCGATCAAAGCCAGGGGGCCGGCAGGGTGTGCGGGGTACAGCGGGAGGACTGGGTGCTGGGCCCATTCTGAGATGAAGCCTGCTCCCTCGCCTGATGGCTGGGTACTGGCTCCAGAGAACAGGACATTGAGACAGAATGCACAGTCTCCCTCCTGGGCATCTAGAAGCCTGGTGTGGGCACTGAGGAGGACAGGCCAGGGCTGAGGTCTCAGGCATCCAGGCGCAGAGGCCAGAAAGCAGTCAGGTGTGTAAGACACCTTCTCCCATCACCACCTCCAACCTCCATGTCTTTGGGAGCCCAACATCTGTGCCCATTGCAGCCTGCTGCCTTTTCCAGGCACCTGCTGTCCCATCTTGGCATGAGGCTGCTCCTCAAACTGGAGACTGTGGATTATGCTGCCTGCCGTCTCCCCTGAGCTGCACATCCAGCCTGTCACCACATCTGTCATGCTACTGCAGAAAGACCTCTGAGTGTCTTGCTCACTAGATTCCTGCTGCCTTTATTTCTCCACCCCCTGTGTCTTCTCTATCGGGCCAACGAGATCTTTTAAAAGTGCACATTAGAAGTTGTCGTTCCTCTTCTCAACCCCAGGCCACCACTACCACCAGTGGCTTCTGTTGTCCTTCCCATGGTGAAGGTGGCTGGCCCATTTCCAAGCTGAAGCCACTCCCCCTGGTTTGCTCCCTGCCAGCCAGTCCACCGCCTCTCAGTCCCTCAAACAGGCCACGTTCTTCCCACCTCAGGGCCTCTAGGCTGCTCTGCTCTCCCCTCTGCCTGGAGCCCCTGGGGCTGGTTCCTTCTCTTCCATCTGGTCTCAGCTTCAGTCTCCCTCCTCAGGGAAGCCCTCCCTGACCACCCAGGAAGAATTATAAGAGAGTCCCTCAGTTACTCTCCCCCATAGAACCTCCTCATGGTTTTGTAATTCTCCATTTATTTGTTGTCTATACCCCAACTAAGCAATAGACTCCATAGGACCAGAACTGTGTCTATTCTGCTTGCCTCTGTATCATTCCAGGACCTGGGCCTGGTACATGAGAGAAACTAATAAATATTTGTCGAGTGAATGCATATATGGTGTCTCCACTATGCGACATGGATATTCGTAAATATTTGGTGAGCAGGTTGTTGAATAAATAGCATCCCTCAAAGTTGGCTAGAAAATGAAAGGAAAGCCTGCTTTGTTCCCATCCTTGAGGTGGTCCAGCTGTCTACTTTTCCATGTTTTTGGTGTCCTAGATGGGACCTTGTGTTCCTAAAGTGTATCTTGGTAGAGTGTGGGCTTGGCGACGACTCGTGGTGATGCTGTCTGTGTGCGCACTGTGAGCCCACAGTGGTGCCATGCCACCTGTCCCCATCTTTATCTGTTTCACAATTTCCTGTCCAGGCCCTAATGTCTTAATTTGCACAGTAATTTGTCTCTCTGCTCTTCGCGGGGCCCTCTTAAGGCATCTTCATTATTTCAGTCCTGAGAACACGAGCCTTGTTGAAAAGGGAGCATGCTTTGAATCAAGGCTGCTCAGCGGTGGGCTTGAAAGGGGGGTGGGTGCCATGCGGGTGACGCGAGGCCCCGGCCGCCCTCCCACACCGGGAAGCTCAGCAGCGGGGTGTCACTCAGGCCCGGCAGGCCTGGAACCGCGGCTTATGCGCTGCCAGGTGTGCTTTCCTCACGAGGAGACATTTCTCTTCAACATTCCGGTTCAGATGGGCTGGTCTTTAAGTGGGTCGGCCACAAGCAGGGTCTGTCAGCAGCCCCCTGTGCTGGGTACTGGGGGTGCAGGAGCAGGTAGAACACGACTCGTCCTCGGGATTTAGAAGGGGAGATAGTACAAATCTGATGGGCAAACCTAAGCAATCTGACGATGCCAGATGTTGAAGAGGAGTGGACCTGTTGGGTGTGCCTGGCCCTGTTGGTGGAAGTATGCACTGGGACGTTGTCAAGCGGAACTGAGCACACACTCACTCACCCACCCGCTGACCTGGCAGTTCTTCTCCAGAGCCTGTGTCCTCCGCGACTCCTCCCTGCACTGTGTTCCAGGCAGGATTGTCATCTGAGGAAACTCATTGTGCCATTTTCCAAGGAAAAACTAGAAGTGACCAGTGTGCACTGATAGACTGGGTGGTGGTCTGCGTGTGTTGTGCGATATACAGCGTCAGCGACAGATGCGCTACGGTCATGGGCAGTGGGCACAGGCGCAAAGCTCCAGACACACAGAACAGCAAATTATTGATTAGGAGTATGTACTACATATGTAGTAAGTCTCTGCAATCATATATGGATGTATATATAAAAGAAAGGGAATGCTACATGTTGAAAATTCAAGAGAGTGGTGGCCTCCAGGCAAAGAAGGAGGTGGGGAAGGGACGCAGAGGGAGACAGACGTTATTGTTAATGTTTTAGTCCTCAGGGGGGGACGATGGGGCTGTGGATATTTGCTATATTGTGTTTTAAATCAGTAAATTCATGGACACTTCTTTGGCACCGATTTCCACATGGGCTCTTATATGACTGACAGAGCCGTAAACCAGTGATGACAATACAGTAAGTCAGGTTCAGAGTAACCCAAGGTCAGCAACCAGCTCTGCCCAGAGTAGGCAGGTTAGCCCTTTAGGAGGTGCCCCAAGAGTTGGGGTTTTAGGAATGAACAGGCATCTGCCAGGTGGAAGAAGTCCCAGGGAGAAGGAACCGCCCAGGCAAAGCACAGAGACATACAGAGCCACAGTGCAGAGGGGAATTGCTCAAGCGTCCATGGGCTGTGTGGAGAACACGGGGCAGGAAGAGCTGTGGAGTGGGGCCTTGTGGACGAGGTCCCAGGGGAGGCCACCAGGAGGAGCCAGGCAAGTGGGAGGCCCTGCTGGGGCACCAGAGGGGGTGCTGGAAGATGCGAGAGCCCCACACCCTGAGCAGCTGTACTCATTGTGGGGGGAGACCGATACCCCGTAGAGTTTCCGTTGTTCAGAGGGTCTTCCTGCTCACAACTACACCCAAAAGGTTTGAAAATCATGATGTAGAAGATAGGAGCCCATGTGGAAGTTGGTGCCAAAGAATTGCATCAGATGTGTTTTAGAAAGCTGGCCAGGGAGCGGGAGACGGGCAAGGTGGGGACAGAGGACAGTTCACGGGGCTGCTGCCAGCGGGGGGGAGCTGTAATTCGGGTCTTACCCCCCTGGGCAGGCCTTAGTGTAAGCTAACATTCTCCAGTCACTCTGCGATGCCTTCCCGAACATCTTAGTTTCCCATCGCCCTCGCAGGCCATTTCGGAGATGTTTTATGTTTCTCTTTGATTGATCTTGGCTGTGGCTTTTGACACTGTGCTTCTCACTTTCTCTGCCCCCTGACCTCATGGTTAGGTAGTTAATGATCTTTAAACAAACACTTGAGTATTATGGCTCTCCAGGAAGGGACTTGGGCTCCTGTGCCTGATATCAGCCCAGCATTCTTCTGTCCAGGGAGACAGTGAGCCATCTGCACACCCAGAATCTGCAGGCTGGGATGCTTGTGACCCAGAGGTCAAAATTGTCTTGAGTTCAACAATTTTTGATGGCAAGTTTTCTGAAATACATTACACGTTTCTCTGCTGCTAAGTGGAGATCCAGGAACATGATTTCATCTCATCTCTGAGACAGCAATAGGAACATCCGTTTGTTCATTTCATGAACGTTTATTAGAGCCTTTTCTATGTCTGTTCCTGATTTACACACCGTGGGTGCAAAACTGCCCAGGGTAGTAGTCAGCGTGGTAGTTTAGACACAGATAAGATAAGATTACTCCTTTGCCTAAACTCCTCGGTGACTTCTGCCTGCCCTCTCGTCTCTTTGCTTCTTTCTCAAACCCACCAAGCCTCTTCCAGTCTTGGGGCCTTTGCACTAATTGGGTCTCCTGTTTAGAACTATCTTTTCTGGACCTTCACACAACTGCTTCTTATGATTAGGTCTTAGCTCAGACGTCACTTCTGCAGAGGCCTTCCCCGACCACCCATCTGGAGAAGCCAGTGCCCCCCACCCAGACCTACTGTGTGGCATGTTATGTATAATGTACATGTTACAGGTGACCCTTGAACAGCATGGGTCTGAATTGTGTGCATCCACTTATACACAGATTTTTTTCAGTTAATACATCAGAACATTTTTTGGAGACTTGAAACAATTTGAAAAAGCATTTTCTCTTCTCTGGCTTACTTTATTGTAAGAATACAGTATCTAATATATATAACATATAAAATTTATGTTACTGATGAGGCTTCTGGTCAACAGTAGGCTATTAGCAGTTAAGTTTTGGGGAATCAAAAGTTATACTTGGATTTTCAACTATGCACAGGATTTTTGTCGCTAACCCCCCATGTTTTCTAAGGGTCAACTGTATATAACTATATTAGTTATATATATTTACACACATAAAATTTTACATATATTAACATGTATTCAGTTAATATATTTATAATTTTGTTGCTGTTTCTGGATATGAAGCTTTTCAAAAATAGGGCCCACTCTGTCCCTACCCTTAGAACAGTGCCTGGCCCACAGTAGGCCCGTGGGGGCTCCGTCTGATGAATGAAGTGTGGCCCTGCTCCAGAGATGCCCACAGGCTAGCCAGCAGCTGGGCACAGACTAGGCAGGCCGTGTGTGATTCACGGGGGGCTGCCGAAGCTCCAGGGAGAGAGGGACAAATCCTGCCCATTGTGGGTCTGGGCAGACAAACTCGAACAGTGGCCTTGGGCCTGGGCACAGCTCTGCAGGCTGCAGAACTGGGGAGCCACTCTGCATGGGGTGGCAAACCTATTCAGAGGGCTTGAGGCAAGGAAGTGCCAGAGTGGAACCTGGTGGGGAGCAGGCCCTGGAAGGACAGAGGGAACTGAGGTAGCGTCAGCGCAGCTCTTGGACTAGGGTGCCCTGTGGACCCGGGAGTGTTTGTGGGTGGAGCCTGCTCTGTCCAGGGGCATCTGACCTGTAGAGAGCTCAGGTCCAGGTGAGTGTTGATGGCACTGGGACAGAGAATTTTCCAGCTGGAGCCCCTCCCCCCAGCCTCGAGGCTTGTTGGTTTCATGGCTTCCTCTCTTGCTCCTGACCAGGTGGTGAAGAAAGTCAAGTCCATGCAGATGTTCCACATGCCTGTTACCTCAGCCATGCAGGGAGACCGGCTGGGCATCTGTGTCACCCAGTTTGACCCCAAGCTGCTGGAGCGTGGGCTGGTGTGTGCCCCTGAGTCCCTGCACACAGTCCATGCAGCCCTCATCTCTGTGGAGAAGATTCCGTATTTCCGGGGGCCCCTGCAGACCAAGGCCAAGTTCCACATCACGGTGGGCCACGAGACGGTCATGGGCCGGTTGATGTTCTTCAGCCCTGCCCCCGACTTCTTCGACCATGAGCCGGTGCTGGACTCCTTCGACTTCTCTCGAGAGTACCTCTTCCAGGAACAGTACCTGTGCAGGGACTTGGCGCCTGCCGTGGCAGACGGTGGTGAGGCTGACAAGAAGGAGGCCCGGGCCCCAGGAGACCCCTGCCCCCGGCAGCAGTGGGCCCTCGTGGAGTTTGAGAAGCCTGTCACCTGCCCTCGGCTGTGCCTGGTGATCGGCTCCAGGCTGGATGCGGACATTCACACCAACACGTGCCGGCTGGCCTTCCATGGTGTCCTGCTCCACGGGCTGGAGGACAAGAGCTACACCGAGAGCTTCCTGCCCAGGCTGAAAGTGTACAAGCTGAAGCACAAGCAGGGCCTTGTGGAGCGGGTAAGCTGCCTCTCCCTGTCTCTGCTGGGCTCGAGGGGCCAGGCTGGACACTGTTTGGTGTCTGTGATGAGAACTAGGAAAGCCTCAGAGACCTTCTGCTACCAACTAAGGAAATTTTTAGACAACGAACCTGAGCCCAGTGCGGTCAAGTGACCCAGGTTCTCTTAGCCCACCAGGCATAGAGCTGGGGCCTAAACCCAGGTAGGGGAGCCCCACTGCCACCACCCTCCTCCCTGCTGCCCCTGCCCTGCACTAACTTAGGTGGTGGGCACAGCCTGCATAGGGCAGAGCAGGCCTGGCCTCTCACATGAGCCAGTTTCAGCTTCACGGCACCTGGGCCAGAAGCTGGCAGTGTGAGTGGCCTCCCTGAGCTTCTGATGGCTAGGCCCTGCCTGGGGCTGAGGCTCCATCAGGCAGGGTGGCTGCTGGCAGTGTCTGCCCCAAGCCCATCAAGTCAGGGGAGAGGGCATGGCTGGTCGGTACCAGCCAGGCCAAGTTTATTCTTGGCCTGTGGGATGGGGCAGTTGGCGCTAGTGGTGGCAAGGAGCACCAGAGAGCAAGAGGCGGGGAGGTGCAGGAAGGTGACACAGCAGGCGGAGGTAGGACACAGGTGTCACTGAACTCAGGTCTTAAGCAATGTGGGTGAACCAGGCTAGTTTTCAGGTCTCTCCTTACAGTGGACTGGTGTGGTAGCCTGAGAACCTACCTATACGAGGTCCCAAAGTCCTGGAATCTCCGTCTCCCATCAGAGCCCCACCCCCACCATCACTGTGCTTGCAGGTCTGAGTGGGAATCCTTAACTACTGGGCCTTGAGGGAAGAGTGGACGAGTGCCCAGACCTCACTGTGCTGGCTGGCTCCCTGCATGTGGGCCCCGGCTGACTCTGAGGGTCTCCGCAGGCACTGGCTGCCCTTCTGTTCTCAGATGGTGCGGTGCGGGTCACCCTTCCCGGGCCAGCCCTGCCTGAGTCAGCGCAGACTCCAGCAGGGTTCCTGATCTGGTGGGCTGAGCAGGGGCTCAGACCAGGTGTCTAGGGCCTTCGGCACTAGATGTGGCGGGGTTTATTTTTGCAGCCCCCCACCCTCGCCCTTCCAGATTGCCAGGTTTTTTCCTGTGAAATTCCGTCACTGCAGAGCCTCCCCTACCCTCCTCGTCTCAGGGTTCTTCCTGGTGCTCAGGCCCTGTCCCCCTGCCCTGTGCCCAGACCTGTCCTCTGCCCTCCGCCCTCCAGTGGGTAATCAGGAGCCCCTTCCTTACCCACTCAGGCCTGGGAGTCAGGGTCCTCAGCTCCAGAGACTCATCCCTGCCAGCTCAGCCAGGCGTGGTTGTCTCTCTGTGTTGCCACTGGGCGCAGATCCTGGAGCAGGGTCTGCATCCCGCCTGTGCTGTTCACTGGTAAGGGCACTGCCTCTCCAGGAACGTTGGATGCTTCTGAGCAGCAGCATATGCCTGAGCTCCCAGGGTTGCTCGGAGCCTGCTCCGGGGCTCCAGCATCCCTAGGCCAGCCCCGAGGTGCTAACTGAAGGTGAAGGTGATAGAGTGCACGTTGGTCGTTTGTCTAGCTTGATTTATTAGTGGTATTATGGAGTATGATTATTCTATGGTGAAATATCTCTCATGGAGTAATGTCCCACTGAGTGTGTTCATGGATCTAATTGCCCCATGCAGGCCTGTCAGTGGTGGGGCAGCAGTTGTATCCAATGAGAACGGGAGTATGGTTATGAGGAGCAAGTAAACATACTGCCAAAATGACTCCTGCCTCCTAAGGGGAGGGACCAGGGGTGTACCCACCCAGGGGGCATCATTGGGGGCATCCCCAGAGCCACCGGCCTTTTCCTGCTCAGCTCAGGGAGGCCGGATCCAGAGGCACGAGAGCCCCGGACTAGCAGTCAGCAGGTCTCACACAGACATCGGAGCAGATTCAGGCTCCCTCTAACTGGGGACAGTTTCGGGCAGGCGGTGGGGCAGCGGGTCTGACTGTGGAGGCATCCTGTGAGTGAGGTCCTACAGGAAGGAAGGGGGCGTGGGTGTCCAGGCCCCTGCCTGCCCCCAAAGCTCTATGGAATGGTCTCCTGTCCTGATGCCCAGGCTGGCTGTGGGCTGCGGCCCTCTGGGTCCAGGGCAGGAATGAGCCTGCTTCTGCCTCCTGCCTCCTCACCCCGGACCTACCCTACTTATTCAGTACCTACTGTAGCCCTTACTAGCTGCAGACATTATTTTGAATTCTTATGAAAACCTAAGGAGGTGGGTGGTACTTTTTTTATGTACTGAAAAAAATTAATACACATCACTTTTTAAAATTAAATAGATACTTTCTCCAAAAAATTATGTGTAAGTATTTAGGAAAAGTAATATATGCACATGGTAAAAAAATAATTCTAATCAGACAAGAAGTTTCTCAGGGAAAGCTAGTTTTCTTCCATCTCTGAACCAGGCCACCAGGGCCCCTTCCCAAAGACACCCAGACTGGAAACCAGCCTAAGACATGTGAAGTGGCCTGTCCAGACTCACAGGGTGGTAAAGTCAGGACTTGAACCTAGGACTGACAGGCCTCTGAGCCCTTTTTTTTCCACCATGTCAGATGGATTCCTGCCCAGTGAGTTGAGGGACTTTGCTCTTGAAAACTGGAATCTCCTTGGTTGGAGACTTTCCTTTCCCTATAAGGTTGGTAAGGCACTGAACTTGGGGATCACCTGGACTGGGCTCCAACCCTGGCTGTGCCACGTAACAACCGTATGCCTTTGCCAGTTATTTTATCTCCACATCCTCACTCATTTGAGGGGCAAACAGTCTTGACCTCACAGAGCTGTTTGAAAAGAGCCACTATAGCATACAGCTTTGCTGGTAAGAGCCAACTCTAGCTTGGGTGAGCAGGAAGGTTTCGTGTACTGCAGCTCGTGAGTACGAGGCTGGGCTTGTTCCACGGGGTGCCCCTGTTCGCTTGGAGCAGGACCCAGAGTGCCCAGAGGTTTTCAGGTTGCTGGACTGGCCACAGCCTGGGCCGTGTGGCAGACTGGGCCATTGTGCAGACCTAGTGTGGCAACGTGAGCAGGTCCTGAGACTTCCCTGTGCCGGGCACTGTCACAGCACAGTACCTTGGGCTAAGGTGAAGGCAGAGGGGGAGCGCTTGGGAGGTTCCAAGATCAGTGCTTGGCTCCTGCTCTGTGCTTGCTATTCCTATTAATAATTTTCAAGTTCTTAGACACAGAATAATGAATCCTGGAGCTTGAGGCCAGAATGATAATCCATCTTTTCCCCAGGACTTCATTATTTTCCTGGTCCCAGTCAGGAGCCACTGAGGGCTGGTAGAAGTGGCAAGTTTGGGGAGGGAGCTTAGCGTCAGGTTGGCCCATGGGTATGGCTGTCCAGGGCAGGGAGTGCCCTGTGCTGATCTTTCTCCGGCTGTGCTTGGCTGCCTCTGCAAACTCCTGGACACATCACCGCTACCACCCAGCTTCCTGGGCGTGCCTTCATGCAAAGAAGTCTCTAGAGGGCCAAGCCATCTTGATAAGGTTATATCCAGTCCCCGGAGCAGGATCTTCACCACTGTGGCGAACCAGCTCCCAGCCCTTGCTCTGTGATGCTAGGCAAGCTCACTGCATCTGCTCTGTAAGCAAGGGCGATTTTCTGGGAGCTCACCTCCAAGGTACCCTGCAGTGGCAAGATGCCTCCATAGATACATGCTGAATGGACACTGCCCACCTGTGAGGACCGAAGAATCTAGGCCTTCTGAGCCCATGGCCAAAAAGACGTCATTCATTCATATATTCAGGTGTTTACTGCGTGTGCCAGGCTGTTTACTGGAGACACAACAAAGTGGACAGAGTTCTCACCTTCAAGGGGAGACTGACAAGGAATGATGGATTCTCTCAGGTGGTAGTAAGCTTTAGAAAGAAAATACCAGGATGAGGTAAACACAAAATGCTGAGGACAGTGCATGGCACACACAGAAGAGGCCAGTTCTCCCCAGGTTTCCTCTTTCTTCCAATTCTGCTTCACCTCTCACGCTGGAGGAGCCCAGGCTGCCCGCAGCTGTGGGTTTGCTCATTAGGTCCCCTAGAGCATCTGTGGTCCACAGGCCACATCCAGGCAACTGGGCTTGTCCCAAATTTAATCATCTTAAATGAGCTTGTTTTCTCTGATAGCTTTTTTCAGCTGCTGCCATCAAATACAATTTAATTAACTTACCACTAGTAAGTGGCTTTCTTTGCTTGGCTAACAAATGAGCCGCTTGGAGACTTACTTTCATTGTAGCCTCATTCTCATTTTTTATTTTTGGGAAGAAACTCTGCTGTGATGAGATATACTGCTTTAAATCTCCTCATTTTTCTGACTGTTGCTTTTCTGTGAGCAGGAATATTGTGATGTCAGTGGACACTGTATTCTCTTAGCACAGCCAATACAAACACAGGGCTTTGCCATGTAATTCAATAAAATAATAATCCACACCCCACTGAGCCTTTCAAGTGTAATATTCGAAGTCTGCTTTTCCTGTTTTGACATGGTGGGTATGCACTGGTAATAAAGATAAATAAATGTGTGGTTGGGTGAGATGCTATGGGGCTATCCCAGAGACTGGTCACGCACCCGGCAGCCCCTGAGTTTCCGTGGCGACTGCTAAGATCTGCCGCCGTGGCACAAGAGCAGCCACAGGCGAGATGGGAATGAGTGGGCGTGGCTGGGTGCCAGTAAAACTTCTTTTTATGGACACAGAAATCTGAATTTCTTACAGTTTTCATACGTCATGCAATATCCATCTTCTTTTGATGTTTTTCAGCCCATTGAAAAATGTAAAAACCATTCTTAGCTCAAAGTCCATACAAAAGCAGATAGTGGACAGAATTTGGGCCTCTAGCTATTGTTTATCCACCCTGACTGGTAAGTAGGACTCTAGATAAACTGATCGTCCTGCAAGGAAAAGTCTAATTGCCGTGGGCAGCTACAAGAGCTCACTCCTCTCTGGACTCCTTAAGAAGCAGGCCCTGGGGGAGGGGCTCTGTTTGATACAGATGCTCCGGAGGTCTCATATGGGGGCGGGGAGGAGGGGAAGTGAGTGTGTCCTAACGGGCCGATCTTCCTGAGGAGAGGGCGTGGGGGACGGAGTTAGAGCGTGCAGTGGTGGGGGAAGTGGTTGGCGTCCTGTTTTCAAGTAAAAATACAGAAATAAGTGTGAGCTTACAAACACAGAAAGGGAAAGAAGCCGAATGGGATAGAAGAGTATAGCAGGACTTCCACTTTCAAAAAGGAAAAATAGGAATGAATTTGATTAAACCAACAAAAATGGGGAAAGCAATAAGAGCGTTCCTAAATAATAACAAAAACAAGAAACAAGATTAACTATCAGTCAGTATACTAAATGTGAATGGCCAAATTCTCCTATTTAAATATGGAGACCGATAGATTGGAATAAAACGCACTTAAAGTGGTGAAGGCTAGGATAAAAGAATGGACAGAAAGATGTCAGGTGGTTGTGAACAAAAAGCAGGAGTGGTAATATTAATTTCAGGCAAGGTAGAATTTAAAGTTAAAAATACTAACCAAGATAAAGGGGACATAACGATAAAAGGTGTCACAAACTTGTGCACACCAAACGTATAAAAACAAAACCTATTCGAAATTCAAGGAGAACTACCAGAGGAGTGCTAAAGTCACCTTCGAGGGAATCTACGACTTACTGTGCAATGTAATCGAAGGGCTGAAAGAAAACCAAAAAAGAGAAAAAGGTTATTACTAAGGGACTCAACATTCTGTAAGCATATGAGAAATGGCCTTAACCAAATGAACAGCAATTTACGGCTTGCTGATTCCTGAGCAGAAAATGTATGAATGATGAATGAACACACCAACACTATATGTATGTATCTATATCATATCTATAAATTCTTCATCCCTAATTTTAACGGTTTATGATTTCTGCTTTAAAAGTCTATTCGGGTTTTCTCTGTGGCTACAGGCATGACTAGAATCTAAGCCCATGAGGACAGGGATTTTGTCTTTCTGATTTGCTATTAAATTCCCCAGTGTTGAGAACAACACATCATAGGTGTGCTACCAATTCTTTTCAAATGACTATTGCTGAATGTTTCATTTCTGTAAGGGTTCCACAGACAGAGGAAAAAGTGTAGATTCCCTATTTGAGGAATGTGAGGGTTTGTATCTATCTGGAAATCAAGGGTAGCTATTGTTTTATGCCTCTTTGTCCTTACCTGCTGTCTAGTGGGCCTGTCCAGCTCTGAAATGTGCATTGTCAAGTTCTCCCTAGCCTTTTGAACAAACAGAAAACAGGGCCAAAATTCAGATCCTTCCAGTAGCAACAGTATGTAACTAGGATTCAATTCATTTTTTTTCCGTCGTATCTGCTTTTACATAACATCATTGTCCTCTGTTGATGGCAAAACACTCTTGTTTTCCCTTTAGGATACCATGTGAAGTTTATGCGTACATATTTAAGCATTTGTATTTAAAAAAAACTATTGGGTAAATAATACACAGATGTGCAAGTATCTGATGAAAATGATGAAGGGTGAAGAGTGTTCTGAAGCTGAGGCTGGGAGCCCCTGGGCCGTGTCACAGAGGTCTCTGTCTCTCAGCCACGTGTGGATTCAGACCAGTTGCTCTTGGTCTCACAGGAGACGTGGTCTTCCTAGAGGGGGACAGAGTGATGCCTTGGTCAGAGGCACACAGAGGGCTGCAGGGACCAAGGAGGGGAGCAAGGCACTCTGCTGAAGTGGGAGGAGGTGGTCTGGTCAGGGAAAAGCACAGAAAGCTGGTGACCTTTGGGCTGTGCCTCATCACCGGTCAGACGCCGGGGGGATCCCAGTCTAGGCAGTTTCGGCAGAGGCCACGCAGTGCCTGGGTCTGGCTATTTGGGAAAGAGCCCTCAGCTCAGGGCGTCCACAACTGGCAGACCAGGGAAGGGAGTGCCAAGAGGCAGGCAGGGGCCCTTCCTCCCTGAGCAGGAGGAAAACTCAAGTGGGAGGCTGGAGGCGGCTGGGCTCCGTGCTGCTGGTGCTGGAGAAACCCTTTGAGCAGGGCCAGCTGGAGCAGCCTGCAGAGAGGCCGTCCCCTCCAGGCCCCCACCCCTGCCCCTCTCCCGAGCCTTCTGCAGTCCGAGTCTCACCGTGAGCCCCAAGTCCCCAGATTGGTTGGTAGTGTCACTTACTCTGTGGGGCCATTTCCTCATTTGCAGCAATGGCATGAGGAAGGTGGGGCAGGTGCAGCCAGTGCTGAGGACAATGAGTGTTCATTTCACACCTCCGCCTGGCGCCACACCCCAGGGGGCCCCCTCACCCCCTTATCTGGTGGCTTGCACAGCTCCACCCAAATCATTTTCTACAAAACAAAGGTGGTCCTGCCAGCTCTTACTCAAAAATCTCTTTTGGCCCACTTCATACCAGGGTAGAGACAATACTCACACCTTGGGTACCACGGCTGGCCTGCCACTAATTGTGAGGTTGGGTCCCAGGGTGTGGCAGACGGGAAGGCAGCAGGCAGGGCCAGCAGGTGCGCCCTTGAGACAAGGGCTGGGGACGTGGAGAGGGCAGGCCTGGCGGTATCTGTAGGCCCAGGCCAAGGTGGGCCCAGGGAGCTCAGGCTTCAGCTGCCAGGTCTCAGGGTCTCCTGAAGACCTCCCCTCAGTTTCCTTACAGGAAAAATGGGGGACGTGCTGCCTGCCTCATAGGTGTTCTAAGGAGGGGGAATCCATGTAAAATGCTGAGTGCTGTGCCTGGCACAGAGCGGGCCCTCTTGGCAGTGACTGGACTGTCCTCGCGGCATGGATGTGCGGGTTCTCAGCTGGGGTCGTACCAGAAGCTGGCACTCCCTCCTTCTCCATGGTGGGATCAGGCCAGCCATCCTGGATTTGGGGCGCTGTGGAGAAGGCCTCTGGGCTGGGCCAGAAGAGCCTGCGGCAGTAGCCAGGCCTTGTGTGAACATGCAGATGCTGCCGGGAGTGCTGGCTGCCTTTGAAGTTTGGAGTGGCACTGCCTCCCTGCTCCTGGCTTGCCCTGCTCCACCGCTGATGGCTTGTTAAATGTGCCCAGGGCACCAGGGAGCCTGCTGGCCAGCCAGCAACTGCCTCTGATAAGTTTGGTCTCCTCACTGTCCTTCCAGAGCAGGGATCATCTGGCAGGTTTGGGGGGCCCCAGGTGGGCTGGCTTCAGCATCCAGCCCTGAAGAAGCAGCTCTGCAGTCCAGCTGGCCACTTGGCCCGCCCTTGCTGCCCTTGCTCCCCCAGGCCCCAGTCTAGCCGGCTGAAGGCTGTGTCAGCTCCCAGGCCACTTGTGGACATAGAGGTTCCCGCTGAAGCAGAGGTCGAGAAGGTGCTCTCCTTAGGAAGCAGATAAGATGACCGCCCTGGTGTTCTGGCCCTGGCCCAGCCCTCGGCCTCTCTCCTCCATTCCACACGTCAGCATCTAATATGTAAGAGTCTCACTCGGCTGCCAAACTGCCTGATAGCCTCCCTCTGAAAACTGCTTTTGTGTCAGCACATAGACACAGGATCACAGCAGCCTGACTTGGGGAGGAGCTGGCTGTGGGGACCAAGGCCTTGAGCAGGCATTGCTTAGCTTGGCCATGGGCACGTCACTCTCCCCTACCTCCTTGCCCCCTGGAATCTGTTTCTTTTTTAAAGAAACCATGGCGGGGAGTTGATGTGACCACACGTGCAAAGGGCCAAGTGCAGGGCCCGGCATAAACTAAGTGCTCACTAAAATGTTAAAATTTCCCCTTTTTTACCTGAAAATGTATCTGCCTTTGGGAGCTGGACCTTGTTACCTCCTTATCAGCCACTGACAGACAGGAGCTTTACTTATATTGGTGCCTGGATGACGGAGACCAGAAACAGGAAAGGGGTCAGAGCGGGTAGGAGGTCATGGGGGTGGGGGGAGCTGGGAGGCAGGGCCTGTTAGCGAAAGCAGGGCGCCTGCTCATTGGTCGACAGGCCCAGGCTTGAGGAAGACAGCTCCGCCAGCCTGGGAGCTGCTGGTGGGCAGAGGCGGGCAGCAGCTGTCTGGTGGCTGCCCTTGGCAATGCCCGAGCCTGGGCTGCCCTGGACCCTCCCTGGGCCTCTGAAATGTTCTCGACATAGTGCGAGGAACTGAAGGCTGATTTCCTGTGCTGGGCGTCCACCAAGGGGTTAGGGTGACTGACCTTCACACCAGAAATTGCATCTCTTGTTTCTCACAGCAGCCTCGGAGGTGGACACATTTGTCCCGTTTTCACAGAACACAGGGGCTCAGGGAAATGACTCGGCCTATCCAGGGCCTGGCTGTGGCCGGTGGGGGAGAGGCCCCACCCTGCAGGCTGCCCCAGGGCCCTGCTCTCCCACCACCCAGGCCACTGCGCTGCACAGGGAGGGAGGAACAGGCGGTGTCTTGGGAAATGTTTCTTACTCCAAGCAGAGATGGATGATACCAGAACAACAGTGTCATCCTGGGGCTCTTCGAAGTCGTGGATCTGATGGCTTTCAGGTGCCTGGACGAGTTAACACCCCATTTGTGGGGGGCCTCATCCATGAGGGGAAGAGGGGTGAACCAGCGACCAGGGCAGCCCCCAGATGTGGTCTGTGTGGACTACGTGTCGATGTGTTTCTCCAGCAGATTAGAGAACGCTCTGTATCTTGTGATTTCTGGGTATATGTTAGGTATTCTTTCCGACACCAGCACTCCTAATCCTAACAGCAGCCTCTCCCCGAGGGTCAGAGAAGTCCCTTGCCCCAGGTCATAAAGCTGGAAGGGGCAGCCCCGGGACTAGGCCTTCCTGGCCCTTCTTATCTTGGTTCTCCTTCAGGGCTCCATTTCGCAGCCCGCTGCCCCTCTTCCCTGGGTACCCCTTCTCCAATTAGAATGAGAATAATGGCTTCAGGACTTGGGCGATTCCCAAGCCTCATCACGGGAGCCAGGCCCTGAGAGAGACACACACATGTAATGACATAATTGTGGCACCAGCAGCCAAGTCCCTGCTCAAAGGCCAGGGACAGTGGGGACTCGCCTAGCATGTAAGCAAGGGCCTGGACTTCCATGTGCAGCCAGTGACTGCTCTTCGGGAACTCACCCTCCGACTGAAGGCTAATAAATGAAGCCAATTATTCATGCAAACAGTGAAAGTCCCCACTCAGAGCTATTGTTGTGACCATTCTGGCGCAGGCTCGGCATTGTTCCCAAGGTCCAAGGCCCCCTTAGCAAATCCCACATGCTTTGCCTTTGGTTTGATGTCACAGTGATCAAATTCAAAATGAAAAACCTCCAACTGTTCTCCAAAGGTTTCTCCTCCTTGGATGTGCTGGTGTCTGATCTCTGGGGCCTCTCTCCCCTTGCTAGAAGAGTCTAGAATTTGGAGAAGAGTCCAACCACTGGGCTCACACACACATTCCAGAGATTAATGGGGCCAAGACAAGGCATTTCGCCCAGTGCCCTGACTTTTGACACCCATGACAAAGGGTGGTGCCCTGTCTTCCTCCTGAAGCTCCCAGCAGGAAGAGCTGCTGTCCCTCTTTAAGCAGATGTTGAGTTAAATAAGGTTTCATGCTGCAGACCTTTGCTGAGCCCCTCTTCCCATCCACGCCCTCACCCCCAGTAATTTCTGGAGGGGCTGTGTTCTGGGGACGCAGAAGGGAGTTTAGATCAGCTCCTGCCTTCTGGTTGGGGCAGTCGGTGTTCTCATCTGATGGGCTGGTTACTTGGAATTTTCTGGAAAGTAACTTACCTCTTGACAGGAAAGCTCACTCTCCCTCCAAAGTCACTTTGTGCGTGAGGAAGCTGAGGAGGCCCTGGGGAATCAGCGGTTTGCCTCACTTATCTTTAATGCGTTCTGCATCTGGCAGCCCCCAGCCCAGGTCCATAGTGCCAGGCCAGGCTGTCATGTGCTCCTAGAAGGACCCCCCAGGCTGCTGTGAACCGGTGGTGTGGTCTGCTAGGAAGGGGAGTCCCCCACACTCCCAAGACCGCACCAGGTTCTTGTCAGCGTGCTGCAGGCCAGCCTCCCCCCCGTTCACTGCCTGAGCCCACAAACGGAATTGAAGAGCCAAGAGTTAACGGGAGGGGCCGTTGCGCCCAATCAGTGCTGGCCAAGCCATGAAACAGCACAGGAGTGACGGAGATGCTTCCTTTGAACTTGAAATCCTTTCTAAGCTGCCAGCCCGGGCCCCAGGGAGACCAGGAGGCCAGCAAGCAAGAGGGAGCCCTGTAGGCCCCTTCCTCAAAGGGTCAGCAAAAGCCCATTCCCTCCTCACCTTATCCCGGATGCTTAAAAAAATATTGTGGTAATGTAGGTCAGTGAACTGCGGGGCACCGCACACTGGCAGGATGACAGGGCCCACCGGCCCGCACGCTGGCCGCCCTGTCAGATGAGAACATGAACACCAAGTGCTCAGTCCGCAGCTTCCCCGGCCCTGGGCTTTTGTTTATGTAGCGCTTAAACCAACTCTGGGGTCGTCGTGGTCCACCATGAAAGCCCCGAAGCTTTTTGAAGTTTCCCCGAAGTTAATAAAATTAGTCTGCCCTCATTGTGAGGCTCTGGCTCCGGGAAAGATGGATCCTTCACTGTCTCTGTGGCATTTAGCTTTTTAAGTTAATAGTTTATAAGCAAAAGAAAGGAGGGGCAGGGGAGAAATGCAGTAGAAAGTCTTGTGAAAGGCCTTTTTTGCTAATAGGTAGCACCCCTGCCACTCTAGGGCTCAAATCCCTGCAAGCTACGGGAAGGCTGGGTACAGGCCAACTGTGTTCTGGTGGCAGAGATAGCCAGCCCCCAGCATGCAGGAGGACAGGCCCAGGGCTGGTATGGGGTCACTCTTTATGAAGCGTGTCCCCCAGTCATACGTCTACTAGAGAGATTTACCCCAAAAAACCAAGAGCCACCTTTTCTCACCAGCCTCTCCTTCCCCACCTCCATGTCATATGCACATTTACTGGGACCCACTGGGAGTCAGGGCTATATGGGGTACAGGCCATGTGGCCAGAAATCTCAGGCTATCTGGAGAGGAAGCAGAGTGGCCAGGCTATTGGGACAGGAGGGCCAGAGGGGACAGGAGGTGCCTGCCATGTGGGGGTGCTACCTGAAGGAGGGTGTGCCCCAGCTGAGCCTGGGATGATTGGGTGGGGCCCTGAGCAGCGGTGGGGGTGCAGAGTAGGGAGGAGCCTGACGCGGAGAGGAGAGGGGAGGGTGGGCCTGATGAAGGGGCATGAGGAAATTCAGGGGGTGATGGGCATATTCATTAGCTTGATCACATTGATGGTTTTGTGGGTATATACATATATCTAAATTTGCCAAGTTATGTACCTTAAAACACAGGTGTGCTATTACATACCCATCATGCCTCAACGGAGCTTAAAGACCAAGGACCACAGGCATCAGTAAGCATCGCAAATACACCAACCCAGTTAGGCATGCGTTCCTGTTTGCATCCATCCCTGTTTCTGCCTTCCTGGACCTCGTATCCTGGTTGGACGCAGTAAAAGAGTGACGGATAAAGCTGTGATGTGACATAACGTCAGGGAGCAGTCTGCTCTGAAGACAAGAGAGAGGACAGGGTCTCATTTGAGGCAGCGCAATACAGGGTGGAGTGAGCCGTGGCCTTGACTGGGGGCACCCTGTCTCTGCTGGCAAGCAGTCCAAAGGCCATGGGGTGGAGGGAAATGTCAGCAGTAACTTCCACAAGGATATGCGTGAGCCCTTCAAGGCAGGAGCTTTGGTTTGCTCTCAGCTACATACCCAGCACATGGTAGGCACTCACTGCTTATAGGAAGAGAGGAACATTAGGAGGTATTTGAGCACCTGCCTGCATCACCCATTTGTTCCCCGGGGTTCCTTTTATGAGGTGGTTCTAGGTTGTAAGCTCCTGCTGCAAGTATTCACTCCTCGGCCAGCCACAATGCTGGGGGCAGTTCTTATGTCTCAGCCGGATCTGTCACAAGGTAGGGAAGGCCTGGGACCCACCATCCTAGGTAGCACCAAGCGTGCCCTGCTTCTCCCACTTGGAGTCAGTCTTGTCTTGCTCTTTCACGGTTCCTCAGGGGCTTTGCAGAGCCCGGCAGACCTGGGTTTGTGTTTCCACTATGCTGCTGGCTCGGGTGACTGCTGCCAGCTTACATCTCATCTGTGAGCTCAGCGCTGTCATCTCTGAGATAGGAATGAAAACCCCAGGCAGACAAGGGCACTTGGGGGCTCAGTGGGACCCCATGAATGTCCTGGTCAGCTGAGGTGCACTCTCTCCCAAGGACAGGTGCCCTGTCAGCAACAGAGGCTGAGCTCAGGTCAGGAGGTGGCACGGGGCACCTGCAGTAGTGGGAACATGCAGTGGCTAGTTTAGAGGCATTTGGTCAGTTCAGCCAAACGTCCTGGGCACCTGCTCTACCAGGCTGGGCTGCGAATATGAATAGAGAGGCCCTGCCCTTCCCAGGCTCCTGGCCAGGCTGGAAATGGAGCCACACACACACGCCATTCTGGGAGAAAGGCGGGGCAGGGTCCTGGGAGCTGCAAAACCCCGGAAAGCAGCTGGGGCCGGTGACATCTGCTCGCTCTACCTCTCCATGTCCTGCAGGTCAGAGGAGCCGCCTGCATTCAGTGCACCCAGCAGCCTTGCTGGACGCCTGCTGCAGCGGGAGCGGTGGCACCACGGACCGGGCAGAGCCCACAGCAGGCCTGGCCCACGAGGGGAGCTCTGTCGGAGCCAAGTCCAGAAGGACAAGGAAGAGTTCACATGTGGGGATGAGACTTGTGAATTATAAAGGGCTGTGCAAGTGGAAATGATTATTCTTATCATTATTTGTATCCAATTCATCCATCACTGGGGAGAAGAGGAATGCGAGTACCTTTTATCTGGCGCTATGAATCAAATAGAATAGGCTATGTTTTTCCAAAAGGTTTTTAGGGTAAATGGGACAGTTTCTGCTTTTCAAAACAATCCATCTGAGGCCCTCGGCCAAATCTTGGTGTCTTGGGAAGAAATTAGATGTTTCTGAGGCTGAGGACAGCCCAGCCCACAGGGTCCCCCGAGTCTCAGCCTCCCCAGGGAGCACCGGGAGCAGGCCCCCTGCTGGCAGCACTCCTGCCTTCGTGCCACTGCCCACGCGTGTCTGCTCAGGCTCGACCTGGCCGCACGCAGCACCCAGGCTGGCGCATGGGGCCTGGAGGCAGGGGGAGCCTCCCCCCTTTCTCCTATGGCAGCATGTAGGACCCAGCACGCTGGAGGCCAGGAGGAGCCTGGGCCCTGCTCTGAAATAGTAGCAAATCTCAGGAAGAAACTGTGAGCCCCTCTGAGGTCATCTGGGAGGCTCTGCTCTCTAACATATCTGTGTGCACATCCCTCTTTCTCTGTTTTACACAGAGGCCCAGCACCTTCCTGGCACAGGCCCTCAAGAGAAGCCAGGCAGGGCAGGGCAGGCCAGCTGGCGGGGGGAGCGGTGGGGGGGGCTCCTGGCCCTGCCGTTTTCCCCATAGGGAGGACCTGAGCTTCGAGAGGCTTCAGGAGGGGGAGAGTGACACTTCAGCCTTGCCGACACTAAGTCTGTGGGGACAAAGTGTAAGGTGGACACGGCTCGTGGTGAAATCAGGGCCATACCACATCAACTTTTTCATGCACACATGTGTCTCTCCTCTCGGCCTGGGCCTCCACAGAGAGGTGAGGAGATGTGAGCTCTGCAGCAGAGGGCCTGGCCACAGACAGCAGGATCAGGGGGAGAGGTGGGAGGGCATCACGGACGAGGGGCCGTGGGGCTGTGGCGTAGACGTGGGCCAGGCCAGGAGGGCAGCTCTGGGCAGAGGGAGTAAGGCTGTGGCTGAAGTGTGTGTGTGTGGCCGGATGGGATGATGGGATGAGACCAGGTCCCCAGAGACTCCTCGTGGGAAGGGAAGCCGGAGAGGTGGAGGCGGGTTCTAGAAAGCCCAGGTGCGGCTCAGGAGTGGACATCCTCTTGCAGGCCTGGGGTACCATGGATGCTTCCGTGCAGGTGGTGCTGCCATCTGTCCTCAGACGACCTCAGGGACAGGCAGACATGGTGGCCGTGCAGAGGCAGGTGCCGGGCAGGCAGGTGCAGGTTCCCAGCTCCCTTTGCCCTGTGGGCTCTGCGGCCTTGGACAGATGGCCAGATTCTGGTGCCCCCATTTCCGCATCTGTGAAGTGGGGAGAGGGTGCCTCCCTCCCTTTGCTGCCCCGGGGCTGAGTGTGCTGGGCACAGAGTGCTCACAGCAGCGAGCACACGGCTCGGCTCCGCACGTATTGCTAGTGGTCAGTGGTGGCCGGGGTGAGGGGCTGGCCGCCACCATGGCTCAGGTGCATTCCATCACCTGGAGGCAGGGCGGGTAGCCAGGGAGGGCGTGTGGCCGCTTTTCCAGCACACACTGATGCCGTCTCCCCACCGGGGCTGGGTGTGTGGGAACAGGTGATGGACGACTACAGCGTGATTGGCCGCTCCCTGTTCAAGAAGGAGACAAACATCCAGCTCTTCGTGGGGCTCAAGGTGCACCTGTCCACAGGGGAGCTGGGGATCATTGACAGTGCCTTCGGCCAGAGTGGCAAGTTCAAGATCCACATCCCTGGTGAGTGTGGTTATTTCCTCTTGCCTGTGGGCGCCATGCAGGATGTCGACAGGAGAGGGGAGGTGGTGCCCCTCGGCTCAGGGTTCCAGGCCTGCCCCTGATAATGCACAGACCTTGGCCCATATGGTGTGCTGCTGGCCGGCCATGGCATCCCAAAGGATCCTGGCCCAAGGTGTGAGCCTGAGCTCCTACTGCACTGTTACCACCTGGGAGGACCCTGGATCTGTCACCTGTCCTGTCTGTGAAACGGGGACCAGTCCTAATCCAGCAGGTGGCTTGGAGGAAGAGACTTGGTGAGAGAGACTGCTGAGGGCCTGGCACATTGCCCTGATTGCTCGAAGGGCTCCCCGGAATGAGCTGCCACCTCCTTCCCTGCCCAGCAGACGGCAGCTGCAGGCCTCTGCTGGGTCAGAGCTGGGTCTTGCCCTCTGTGGGCTCGGGGGTGTCTATTTGCTGTTGGGCTTTGTGGATTTCTTCAGTCCCTCCGTGCCTTCTGCCATGTTGTGCTCTTCCCCACACCCATTTTCCTGATGTCCTGCTGTTGGCAAGGGACGGAGACAAGGGGAGGAAACATGGTAAGTTAGACCATGTGCTGCGTGGAAAAATAAAGCAGGGCCGGGTGAGGATTCCTGAGCGTGGTGTTCTGGGCTGGGCGATCGGGAAGCCCTCTCTGAAGAGGGAATAGTTAGTAGAGGTGGAAGCGTGGGAGTGAGCCCCCCATACCTAGGGGAAGAACATTCTGCAGGCTGGGGGAGACGACTGCCAAGACCCAGAGGTAAGGACAAGCTTGTGGGCATTTCAAGGTGGTGGTTCGGCAGAAGGGGTGCGAGCAGGGAGATGTGGGGGCCGCCGGTCAGGGTTGTGCGTAGGCTAAGGACAGATGTGTGTGTGTTCGTGCATTTATACAGTGCACCATGAGCTCTCAGCATTGTGTGTGGACAATTTTCAAACATGCAGCAAAGCTGAAGAATTTACAGTGAAGCCCCATAACCACTGCTGACTTCACGTCAGCGCTGCTGTGCTCTGCAGGGGTGGTTTTATTCCGTGAGGGCTGGAAAGCTATAGGGAGGTTGGATCTACTCAGCAATGTGATCTTGGTGTGTAGCTTCTTAAGTAAAGCCTCCAGATAGAGTGGTGCCCTGCTCCCACTAGGAAGTGGAACCCCAGCACCCTGGCAACTCCCCAGCCAAGTCAGCGCCCTCCACTCTCCTGGGAGCCCAGCCAAGGGCCCTTGGCTCCCAAACCCTTCCTAAGCCCGGAGGGCCGTGCGTGGCATTTGCTCTCCTGTGAGAGATGGCTGTGATCCCCAAAGGCCTGCTTCCCTGCAGCACATGGGTGACTGCACCCCAAGGCCTTTGTCCAGGTGGGGCTAAGCCGTATCGCAGATGGAGAGACTCCCTCAGGGCAGGCAAAGTGATCCCCCCCGCCCGCCGTGGGAGCCTCCAGCCATGGCAGCAGGCTTCAGGCTCCTCCACAGCTGCTCCGGTCAGCCTCAGCCAGACGGGGGGTCCACAGGGCCCTGCTCGGGGCCCCAGGGAGCGCATGCAGGGCGTGGGCCGGCAGGCTGATGTGCAGAGCTGGGTCCCCAGGGCCCTGGGCCTGCGCCTGTGGGCACTGTCTGGGGAGGAGGGCACAGGGCACTGGCAGGGCTGAGCAGAGCTGCATGGGGGGGGACCGCACCCCGCTCTACCCTCCCTGAGGCTGCTGGGGTCCCTCTCGTCCAGGCAGAGGGAAGGGGGGCCCTTCAGTTTCCTTCTTTGGGGGCAGAGAGGCTCATGCCGACCCTCCCCTCGCCCCCTTCCTCGTGCCCAAGGCAGACTCAGAGTTGGGGTATTCCAAACAGGCCAGAATGTAGGAGGAGGCCCGGCTGGGGGCCCCAGGCGTGGGGGGCAGCCCGCGGGCGGGGGCTGCAGTGCCTCTGCTTCAGTCAGCCCGAGGTCACATTCCTTTGTTAGGCCAGTGTTGCCTTGTTAATAGGTCTGCTTCCTGTTTGTGGCTTTTAAGCTTTTTATTAAATATAAATGGTCAGATTCCTTCATCCCAGCCACCCCCACTCCCTACCCCCACCTCCTGCTTGTCTCTTCCTGCGGATTCCTCCCATAAAGACTCACTTTTAACATTTTTGAAGTGCCTTAATTGTAAAAGAGTCTTCAGTAAGCCCGAGACATCCAGTGCCAGGAGGAGGAGGGGAGAGCATGGCCGGCGCAAGTTGGAAGCATGAGGGTGGACAAGCCCAGGGCTTGTCGCTGCACAGTTCCCAGCTCCAGAGCAGGCAGTGGCTCCGAAGGCCCGTCCCAGCCCACAGATGGCAGGTGGGGCTGGGTTCAGATGGGGCTATGGCTTCGCTGCTAGCTCTGTAAGGTGACCCGGCAAGGGAGGGCAGACAGGAGCTCCCTGGGGTGCCCCCATCCAGACCCCCTGCCTGGGTGCTCTCTCGGGGGGCAAGGCCAGGTGCCAGCAGGGCCAAGCAGGTATTGAAGAGGCCAGGTGTCATACAGTAGGGACTGGTGGGGACTGTGGCAACCTGGAGAACTGCCTCTTGGTCCTCCTGACTCTTGAGACATGACAGTGTAGGCCCAGGAATTTCATCTGATTTAATTTTTATGTAAAATGTCCTGATTAAAAACGAAAACTGTGAACTAAACATGTCTTTAGACTGGGTTTGGCCAATGGTGACTCGTAACTCCTACTTGAATTTCAGGAAGTGTGTTTGGTCTTCAAGTTCATAATATAGAAACAGGGCATTTTATAGAGTCACAGATGCTGGCCTCTAAGACAGGGGTCCTGACACCAGGCCCACTGCTTCCCCAGAAGATATTCTGGGAGGTCAGAGGGACTAGAGGTCTGGCCCGGCCTGACATCTGACACCCAAGGGGCCTTCCCAGAAAGTCGTGGGGCCGAGTAAAAGGTTGCAGAGCCCCACATTTACATAAGTGCTCCCTTCCAAAAGTCACCTTCGTCTGGGAGGCCGGGAGGCTGGGGGCCCCGTGAGGAGTGACGAACCCCCTGGGTAGCATTGCTGGCAGAGGGAGAGTAGCTGGAAGTAGTTGCCAGGCAGAGATGAGAGAGTCCTCCAGACAGACCTCACTGCTGTGTCGTAGTGTCACTGTGCTCTGGCCGCCACTTCCATGCCACGTGCCCTCCCCGTGAGCTAGGTTTCCTCCTCTCTGTCCCAGGTGGGGCGTGGGGAACCCAGGGCTGAGCGCCTTGCCCACGGTGTGTCTGGGTGTGCAGCCTCCTCTGCATGCCCCTGTCAGCCCCCAGCAAGCAGCCAGGGCTTCGGCGAGCAGGGCACCTCAGGGCCCGCGTGGAGTTGGAGGCTTGGGAGCCAGTCGGCGTGGAGGCCTCGCCTGGGCTCCCACTGCTTCCCCGGCAGCTGCCGTCCTGTGCTCTCCCCTCCATTCTGTAGGTAGGCCCCAGGCCCCAGGCCCCAGCTCCCACCCCGAGAGGCAGCCTGGACTACGGCAGCTGGGATGGCAGCTCCTGCCAGCCCACACATCGTACTTTGCAGGGGAAAACAAACTCCTTGATGACTTCCAACCGGAGAAAAGTCAAGTGTGAGAAGATGGATGAACTTGTCCCCTCATGACAGCTGAGAGTCACTTCTTACTGACTCTAGGAGAGAAGGAGAACATATGTGTGTGATTTTATCTTTGAAGGAATGCCTCATAAACCTAAAGTCACCCAGTAGGCTGTGATGTGTACCTTGATAGGCCTGGAAATCTTTTTGGGTGGCCCAAATTTATGGTACGTGGCCTGTCTCCCACCTGCCAGTTTAGGGAGGATTCCATGTGGTCTGTTTTAGCAGGATGGAGAGGATGGCCCGCAGCGCCTGTGGAGCTTATAGCCTCATCATGGAAAACTTTAGGCCCCGCGGACCGCTTCATGGCACCCCACGTGGCCATCCTAGTGCGGTGTGCATCGCTGGCCCTCGTCAGGTGGCCACACAACTCACAGCCACGGAAACTGGCCATGGAAGCCCATGCTTTCCCGGAAGAAGCCAGAGCAGCAGGGGCCGGGAACAGCCGCCTTCGGCGGCTACAGCAAGGACCTCCTTGCATCCATGGGCCCTGCTTCACCTGCCCAGAGTCCAGGAACTTGATCTTGTGGGGTGGCCAGATTCTCAACCACACCCTGAGACAGATCGGGTCCTGCTAATTTGTATTTAGGACCATCCTATTTTGGTGATCTTTAATAATCTTTTAATTACTGCCAGTTCCAGATGGATTAATAGGCAGCTGAGAAAAAGAAGGAAAGAAATCTGTAGAACTGTCCTCCCAGTAAACCAGAAGGAACTTCAGTTTACTGTCCTTCAGGATGAGCCAGCACTCAAGAGCCACGACAGTGGTCAGAGGAGGGCCCTAGGAAGCCCCCGGAACGGTGGGCTCTTACCTAGACCTATAGCACGCAGAGGATCCCCCTTTCCCAGATGAGGAAACCAAGGCCTGGCCAGTGAGCAGCACAACTGCTGAGTGTGGCCGAGTAGGCAGCCTCGGAGCTGGGATGGGAATCCAGTGCCCTTGGTTCCTCGTGCATGGGCTGGCGGTGAGGTTTGGAAGTGCAACTCTGTCCCTCCCGCTGGGGTCATTCTGCTCGGCGGGCCCTGAGGAGAAGGCTTGTGGGAGCCCTGCCAGTGGGCTGGGGAGGAGCTAGGTGGCCCCCAGGAGACTGGCTGGCTGTCGAGAGAGTCACGCCTGCTCACCTCTGGTGGGCAATCTGATGGAGCCCCTGGGCCACCCTGGCTTCAGCTTCTGCCCCCTGAGCCCACTCCCAGGGGTTCAGGGCCTCTGTGTACCATCCCCGGCCAAGCCACACCGGAAGGGATGGCTTTCCAGGGAATGGGAAATGTTGCTTGCACAAATGAGTAAATAAAGTTCAGTGGAACAAACGACTAGAATAGCAAATGGAGGAACCCAGGCCTGCGGGGGGCAAGGAGCCTATGCTCAGTGTGCTGTGGGTCTCCCCAGAAACTCTTCCAGCTCAGCCAGTCTCCAGCGTTATTGGACCCCCTCAGCACAGCTGGCTCCTGGTGTGACATGGCTTTGGGGCCCCTAGTTCTTTAAAGAGGACTTGAAAGGAAAGGGGGCCAGTCCTTGCCACTCTACACATGCCAGTGGAGGCTCAGGGCCAGGGATGCTGAGAGCATCCCAACAGAGTCCTGCCCAAGGCCTTCCCCGTGGGAGGGGAGAGATGAAGCACAGACCATCAGCCTGCAGCCAGCATGGCAGCTATCCATGCATGGATGGCCAGGAACTGGGTGGGGAGGGTGTCCGTTCCGAGAGATAATCAGGGCAGACTTCATTCCGAGAGGAACTGCTACCCGTGCAGCGACTGGGAGGGCAGAGGAGGAGGAGGTGTGGGGAGCCGGACCAGGTGTGTGATGTTCTCTAGAACCCTGTGGCCAGTGGCCAGTCCAGCAGACCAGGGGAGGGGAGGGAAGAGATAGTGGGAGAAGCCATGGATGGGGGTTCAGGCCCTGGCCCTGTCTACCTGCTCTGAGCTCTGTTCTCTGTACCTGCCCCAAGGACGTGGGGATTCGCATCTTGCCTTCTCCCAAGGCCTCCTCCTGTACTATTCTTCAAGCCCGAACCAGACCCCTTCCCCAGTCTGGTGCACCCACCTCCCCAGCCACCACCCGGAGCTCCTCTCTGGCCCCACAGCACTGCCGAGATTGCTCCTATTGGAGGAGGCCGGGGTTGGGAAGGAGAGAGTGTCTCCATTTAATCATGGGCCCATTCCTATTCCACAGGTGGGAAAACTGAGGTCCTTGCTCACAGCTGCACAACTAGTAAGAGCCCGGAGTCTCTGCCCATCTCCAGTCCCCAGGCAGATGTGCAGTGGTCACCAGGAGCAAGGGCATAGAGGCCCTGCCAGCTTCTCTGAGAGCCTCACCAGCCCTCTGCCCAAGGATTCGGGTTCAGGCTGACCACCCAGAGCCCGCAAGTGCCAGCATAGCAGGCCCACAGCACCACCTCTGTCCCAGTCTCCTGAGGGGTGGCCCACTGCCTCCATGCACATCTTTCATCTGCTATTTATTGGGCTCTTCAGCTGCCAGGCCCTGGAGTGGTGTGAGATGCGAACAGAGCCCAGGCCTCAGAAGTCCCAAACATTGGCTCTGGGAGAAGGGTCCTGGGGCACCCGGTCTTAGCCTAAGCACCCAGCAGGGCAGCACCATCCCTTCTGCATCACCGGCTCTCAGTGCCCAGTTTAGGAGGGTGGGCAGGCCAGGCCAGGGCTGCAGGGGCTGACGCAAGGTGCGTAATTCTGATTTCCAGGGAGGGAGTGGGGATCGGACCACTAATTCCCGCCAACCTGTGACCGACCACTGTATCTGACCTGTGATAGACTCCGTGAAATGTATCTGGGGTCTTACCCACTGGGCACCCGCCTCCACCTGGGGCAGCCCACGTGTCTACTGGGGGTCCCGCAATGGAGGGTCTCCCACAGGAGGGAGGTGGGAAGTTAACGCTGCTGAAGCCCCATTCATTCACACCAGGCTGCCCCGTGGGAGATTAACCATCTACCTTCCAAGCAGAGATTGGCCTTCCACTAGGACTCCTCTAATTTTTTGACCCAGAAAGGCATTTTGCATTTCCCTCCTGATTGAAAACAGAGCCAAATCATAAACTTCTCCCCCAGGTGCCTGCTTGGCCAGAGCAGGTGACTGGTGAGCTGCGGTCCTGCGGCTGGCCCAGGGCGGCCCGAGCTATGTGCCTCTGCTGACTAGGCAGCGGGCGGGATGGGGCTTCCCTGGCAGATCTGTCAGGGCTGAGTCCCTGCAGCTCCAGGTGCCAGAAATATGGGCTGTTCTGTGTGGGCCATACTGCAGGAGTTGGGGACACCCCTCCAGTATTCCTTGGGGACCGGTTTCCCTGAGCCAGTTGAGACCTCCACAGACCAGTGACTCCAGGGCTAGACACATGGGTAGGGACATTGTTCTGAAGCTGTGTGAGCCAAGGACCAGAGGGAGTGTGGTCAGCCTGGGAGCCCATAGCATGAGGGTGCCCACCAAGGGCAGCAGCCATCCCAGGAGGCGGCAGGCAGGGCCCAGGATGGAGCTAGTGCAGCGTGCAAATGCTTGGCACCAGGTAGCATGTCCCACGCAGGCAGACCCCTCTATCCGCCTGGCAGCCCAGGGAGGCTGGGTTTTGCATAGGAGAAACCCAGGCCAACTCCAGTGCCCAGGCAGGAGGAAGAGGAGGACTGGGTCAAGCCCAGCCATGGCTAGGGACCCCTATTAACTGAGGCACACCTCACTTTGCAAGGTCAGAGATGGCAGGGGACCAGGACACGAGGTCACCTGGCCCAGGCGTGCTCAGCCTTCCTCCAGCCAGCCTTTCTTTGCTGATATTCTCTCATCTGCGTCAGATGCAGCTCTGGGTTCTGGGCCCACAGGCCTGAAGAAGCCTCTGCTCCAGGAGCTCCCTGCTGATCATTCGCCTATTCAGCAGTAAGTTTCTGGGTCCGTGTTATGTGTCGTGCCTGTGCTAGGTTCTAGAAGGACCATGGTGGGCAAAAGCCTATGTGACCTGTTCTGGCGGGGTATGCAGTGTGGTGAGGGTAGGAATCTGCTGGGGCTGCCATAACCAGGGCCACAGGATGGGTGGCTTAAACAACCACTGTTTATCTTCTCAGTTCTGCTGACGAATCAGGGTGCTGGCGGGGTGGGTGCCTCTGAGGCCTCTCTCCTTGGCTGCAGACGGCTGCCTTCTCCCTGTGTCCTCACGTGACCGTCCCTCCGTGCACACCTGTGTCCTAACTCCTCCTCTTGTAAGGATGCCAGTCAGGTTGGATTAGAGCCAATCTAGTGGCCCCGTCTTACCTTGTCACCTCTTTAAGGGCCCTATCTCCAAATACAGTCACATCTGAGATATGATGCAGTTAGGACTTGAACGTGTGGATTTGCGTGGGGACACAATTTAGTCCTTAGCTGCTGGGAAGACAGACGGTCTACAGACCATCGTCCAAGGCCACACATCAGGCTGTGGAGGAAGGTGCGTGGTGCCATCAGAGCTCCTGGTGGGACGGCTGGGGTCAGCCAGGCTTCCCAAGGCAGCCGTGTTGCCAGGCCCTGCGAGGTGACGAGGAGTCTTTGTGGCAGAGTTGGGGGAGTGCCCCAGCAAGGAGGGGGTCTGAGTCACACTCTGAGGCAGAAAAGACTGGTACATCAGGGGGAGCTGGGCCCAGGAGGCCAGCGGGGGATGGGGCCCCCACCTCCAGGCAAGGCTGTGGACTGTGACGCCACACGCAGCCCCGTGGGTAGCCACCGCTCAGCTCCGCACAGGGGCTGCTGGGCTGCAGCACGGTCACAATGCGATCAGATCTTCCAGTTTTTCAAGAGACACTGAGAATCTGGTTTTTACACGAAATCCCCCAGTTCTCAAATGGAGACTGCTGTGTCCGTGTCAGTACAGGTCCTTGAAGCCCTGCCGCTTCCTCCCCCTGCAGCCCCCATCCCATTTCCCTGGAGGGTACACTGAGGCCTAGGGCTGCCCAGCCCAGTAGATCCCAGAGCCCCCGGTGGAAGCGGGCATTTGTTTCTCATGGATGCCGTTCAGCTGAAAGGCTTCTGGGAGCCCAGCAAAGAGGAAGAGTGAAAACTCGTCTTGGTGCCGGTGGGAGGGGCCACAAGGGAGTTCCGAGGGTGTGGGTATTGTCGTGTTGCCATAAATAGGCCTGCGGACAATGGGCTGTTGGGCTGCGTGCTCCCTCTGGGATTTGAAATGAAACTAGTTTTCTTTTCCTTTAAAATGTGTTCTCCCCACCCACTTAGCACCCAGTCGCCACCATAGACTCTGTTGGGGGCTGGTTCTGGGGCAATCTCAACAACCTGTCCTTGGGATTTCATCCGAGTCCTTAGCCGGCTGCCTCGAGGTAGCCCCTGCCAGGACCAAATTGGCTTTTACTGAAAGGTACTGGCAGGGCTGCCGTTTGTGCACCCTTGACATTTTCTGCCCTCGTGGGGCAGTTGGAAGCAAGTACTTAACAAACAGCCAGAGCTCTGGAGTCAGCCAGTCAGCTGGAGCCCTGGCTGGAATTTTAATCCTTATAAGCCCCAGTTTCCTCATCTGTAAGATGGGTTATTTTGAGGGTTTCTCCCTCCAGGTTTTTTAATAAATCCAAACATACAGAAAAGTTGAAAGAATAGTGCATTGGACACTCATGCTCCTGTGGATTCAGGTGTTTTCTGTGTGTGCTGAAGCATTTGAAGGTTGGCTATAGAGCTAGTCTTGCCCGCACACATCCGCACGTGCCCCTATGGGCCCCACGGCTTGGTAGCTGTGCCCCAGACCTCTGTGGCCTGCATGGAGTAAGGGCACCAGGAGGTCCCTTTGGAAGTCAAGGTTAAGGCCGGGGTCTGGCAGCAGTGAGGCAGAGCCTGCTCTGTGGCACCAGATCCAGGGTGTCCTGTCCCCCACTGCAGTCCCATGGGGCTAAGCCAGGGCCTGTGCGGGGAGGAGCTGCTACCTCCCAAAGCCTGCCGAGGTCTCTCTCTCCCTCCCCTTCACGCTAACGGTGGTGGCCCTGTCCTGTGACTAGCCTCAGACCTGAACACAGGGAATTGGTTCCCACCCCTCCAGGGGGGCACCAGTCTAGCAGCCATGACTACAGAAAGTAACAAGCACCATGCTAGGGACCCTGCGGACCATGGGGATGGAGAGGATGGAGGAACTGCCCCCTTCCAGAAAGGGGTGGACGCTTTCACAGATGCAGGAGTCCTGAGCTGTCCTTGAAGGTGAGGGCTGTTCTCCAGGTAGAGAAAGGGAGCAAAGGCATTCAGGACAGAGGGAACAGAGTGTGCTAACGCACAGAGGCTAGAAAGAGTGTGGCATATTTGTTGCTTATTCTAATGGGTAGGACATTGTTCTAAATGTTTTATATGTTACTAACTCATTTAATTTGGTATGTTTAATACGGTGGTTTTAGAGAACACTTTTTTAAAGCAATTGGAACTCTTTTTTCCAAACAAAAGGCTTTTGTGGAGTCAACCACAATTGAGCCCTTGGGGAGCCTCGTCACTGTTCACCTTCGATTCCAGGTCTGAGGCTCTGAACCCCACACTTGGCACCTGGCCTTTGTCAGGTCAGGGCTCCTCAACCTCAGCCCTGCTTACGTGGGGGGGGCTGGGTCGTTCCAGGGGTGGGGGGCTGTTCTGTGCACGGTAGGCTGGGTCGTTCAGCAGGTGAGGGGACTGTCCCTTGCACTGTAGAGTATCTAGCAGCATGCCTAGCTTCTGATTGCTGGGCCAGTAGTAACCCCCAGCCTCCCTCTACCATCATGACAGCAAAAACTCTACATATCGCCACATGTCCCAGGAGGGAAAAACCGCCCCCAGGCTGAGATTCCCTGGTCTAGGTAGATGGCGGGAGCTGTGGTAGGCAGCGTGTAAGGAAGGACACAGAAGACTTCCCCTGCCAGCCAGTTGGACAGGGCAAGACTGAAGGCCCCAAGGCTGGGGCAGTGGGCATGTGGAGAGCAGGGCAGAGGCAGGGTGGATGGAAGGGGCCGTAGTGACTCAGTGCTGCTGGGGCAGAATGAGGAGGGGTGCTCAGGGGGTATCCTGAACAGACCCCGTCTCTGTCCCCCACCCTCCGGGTGCCCCGTAGCCAGCAGGGCACCCCAGGGATGCCTCATATTACAGCCCACTCAGCATGGGGCTGGGGGCATGTGCCTACTTCCTCCCTGAGGCCTCATCTTCTGGAATGTTCTCTGGGCACTGGGGTGCTGGGAGGCCCCTGAGATCTGGACCCCGCAGCCTTCGGAGGAGGAGGAGGCTTTTTCCAGCCTGGCATGTGCCAGGAGCACACCTTTACCTGGATTCTTTTACAAGTTGAGTGAAACTTCTTTGGGAAATATATCTCTTTGTTACGGAATCTCTGAAAACTTACTAGTTTTTATTTTTGTTTTTTACTAGTTTGTGGCTTTAGGGAAAATGTGTATTTTCCCATATGGATTTCTGCTGCCCAAATGAAGTCATCAGAGGAAACTGATTATCTGTTTTAACATCTCAGGGGGCCGGTAGTGGAACTTCTGTGTCCGTCTCTCCAGAAAGCCACAGTGCGGCCAACAGCCAGCAGGCTTAAAGACCTGAGAGAAGGTCCCAGAAATCCGGAGCCAGCCCTGCATGCTGTCGCGGAGCCATCTTGGCTCAGGCAGTTCTGCGCAGTCTTGCGTCTTAGTCCCCGGGACCCGGGACTGCCACGGCAGCTGGCCCTGTGCCCCCAAGCCCCAGGCCTTCAGAGACATGTGCGAGGAGCAGAAGCCTCCCTGGGCACCAGTTCTCCTGTGTTTTGAGTCCGCCACATTAACAGGCACATCCCGCACGATTCAGGGAGGCTGGGCGCTCATGCTCATCTGCAGCGTGTGTGGCTGGCCGAATGCTGGGGTGCAGGAGAGCCAGGAGGGCAGGGCAGAGCGCAGTTGGTACAGCCCCCGCTGCTCGCCAGCATTCAGCCCCTGCTGTGCCCAGGCTGTCCTCGCTGCTTCACATGAAGTATGTCATTTAGTTTTCACGCAGTGCTCCAAATTGGGAATGTTAGTAGGTTAAATCGCTTGCCCCCAGTCGGATGACCCTCTGACTCAGCAGCCGCCCTGCCCGGCAGCCTTCCTGAGAGAGCCTGTGGTCAGGAGGACAGGGAGCCGGACCGCCCAGGCTTACACGGGCTGCCCACGCAGGCGCCGGGAGCCGTACACGTGAGGCCCGCGCTCACACAAGTCTCCGGCGGCCACTCCCTAAGGCGTGAGCTTCCCCTGGGCTCCTTCCTGGCGGCAGGTGAGCTGGGGCAGGAGGAGAGGGGTGGTGTCCCTGACGCCGACCACAGTGCCTGTGGGAGCCGTTGCAGAGCCTTCCCGCTGCATGGAGCTCATGACCGGCATCCCACTTGGTCCCCACGGCATGAATGTCTCAGGGAGGCCCTGCATGGGTCGCATTAGCTGCACAGTGGAGGAGGAGCTGGGGTTTGGACCCTGGGTTGTCCGACTGCAAGGCCCCCACCTTGACCCTGAAGGCAGCAGAGTGTACAGTTCCACAAGTGGAGGGGCCAGGCGGGCAGGGGCCGGGGAGTGCACCTGCTGCCCAGCGCGTGGGCTCTGGGCTCACCCTGCTCTCGCCCTCAGCCCCTGTGGGGCCTTGTCACTGGCCATGGCTCCCACTGAGTTTGGTGAGCTGCAGATGGCCATCGGCTCGCTCGGGCAGCTCCTTGTCCCCAGGAAGCCACCAAGGGCTCAGCCCTGGGCCAGAGTGCTACCGCCACCTGCCAGTGAGTCAGGGACCCATGGCTCTTAGTGGGGCTCCTGTGGCCCGGTGTTTAGGGCTCAGAGGCTGGGCTGCCACCTGCCATGAGCCCTACTGGCTGTCCATCCAGCCTGCCATCCTTGGGGTGGGGCACTTCTGGATGAGGTGACCAGAAAGATCCAGGTGTCATGTGTTTATCTTAAGCCAGTTCTCACTCATTATAAAGGTCACATTAGAGAGAAAGCTTAAAAATCTGGGAGACAAAGTGTCTCGCACCATCTCCTCACTCCGGGGTGCCCCAGTGGGCTTGGGAGTACATCCCGTCCCAGGACTTCCCAGGTGTGGGCAGAAAGAGCACGGGGTCCCGACTGAGAGGTTAAGTCTGCCTCCTCGTCGCTGGCTGTGACACCTGGGGCAGCCACCCTGCCTTGCTGGGCTTGGGCCTCGTCTGGAGGAGAGGCCAGAGCTCACTGCATGAGTCCGTGCACGTGGAGCGCCCAGCCTGGAGCTGGACGTGGGGAAGACATGTAGTCAGTGACAGCATTGTTTGTGAGCCTTTCAGATGTGGCAGCCCTGCACCCCAGCCCATGCTGCTGCTCCCCTTAGGGCAGCCCTTCGTGAGGAGCTCTTGTGGTGGTGGGCAGCTGCCCTCCCCTTGCTCCCCAAGGTTCTGTGGTGCTGTGTTCTCTGTGACTGGCCCACAGTTCCTTCCCCGTCTCCCTCCTGTTGGGTGCCTGCATGTTCCCAGATTTTTGCTGTCACAGCTAACATTCAGAGTCATCCTGGAACTTCCACGTGTATTCTCATGCATCAGTCTTTGAATTTGAACCATTCTGTCAGTGGACAGTTCCTCACTCTCATGTAGATTCCTTTAATTTGCATCAGCAGATGTGGGAGGACTCAGGGAGACCCCCACCCCAGTGCCAGGCAGTAGCAGGGGCTGAATAAATGCACACGGAGTAAGGGCATGACAGAAGTTGGCCAAGACACGTGGTTTCTGCAGCGTCTGTGATGTGGTGAATGATCAGAGTCAGAAAAGGAAAAAGGCATGAAAAACAGGCAGTCATTACTATGTGCCACGCACTGTTCTGTATTTTGCCTTAAATAAATGTCATTTAATCTTACCCAAAGGAAGATGCTATCATACTTAGTTATTGAAATGTCCATTTTACAAATGAGGAAACAAAGCACAGAGAGAGAAAGCAACCCGCCCAAAGCCACACAGCTCTGGAGCCCCCGACTGGGGTCAGAGCCCAGCCGTCTCTCCACGGTCCTGGCTCTCTGCCCTGTGCCCTCTGCCTCTGGCAGTTCGCCTGTTTGCCTAGGAGCTCTGGCAGCCCTGAGCTCAGAGCCAGCCCAAGGCGAATTCCAGATGGTCCAGTTTGGGCTTGACCCCACCTCTGGGGTAGCTAAAGGAATGTCCTCAGCCTCAGTTTTCCTACTTAACAAAGGGGAGCTTCCGCCGTTTGGGGCTGAGACGGGTAAGTGAGAATATGAAGTGCCTGGGTCCTTGTAAATGTTCCAATCTGAGTTCCTTCCCCCTCGTCTGTGCGGGGGCTGCCACCACTTGGGGAACCAAGCACAAGATAAGATCTCAAGTGTAGTGTTTGTGTGTCTCTGGGGATCGGTAATGCACTAATCCTCAGATGACCTCTTCCAGCACCTGGCGCTTTGGAAAGCACTTCATTTCTTGCGGCTTCCGTCACCCTGCTTACTCGTCCTGGCCTACTGTCCCTCTCACCCCGGGCCCGGACCCGCTTGTCGTGGAGCAGACCAGCCACTAGCACTCAGGAAGCCGCCGTGACTGTCCTCTCTTGTCTGGGGCAGTGTCCAGCCTGGCAGCATGGCGCTCTGCCACTCCCACCCTCTGCCCCTCTCAGCCACCTGCCATCCTCCAGCCCTCCAGGGGCCCACAGTGGCTTTCCCTCATTCTGCTGCTGTGCTCAGCTCACATGTCCCCTCTGATCCTCCGCCCCTGCCTGCTGCCTGCAGTGCCACAGTCGCCTCTCCACTCACCACACAGAGAGCTCTGCATTCCAGCTCTGTCTCCCCTGTTGTAGTCCTGAGCTGGGAGCAATTCGAGGGGGCCATCGTTGCCCATCTCTGCACGTGTAATTACTCGTTGAATGACTAAATGAGTGGCGTGCCCCTGTGATGCTCCAGATGGTCACTGGATGGGACTAAGAAGTGGACTAGTCGAAATCTCTGGTACATGTAGTAGAACCTTAACTCAGTTGAGTCACATGCCTGAGAAAGTCCAGCGGTGGTGCTGTGTTCCAGGCACAGCTCAGTTCCAGTGTCCTCCTTTAGGTGACTGTCCCCTGGCAGGCTCTCCCATGGGTGGTTTTCCCAGTTGCAAGTGTAGTGGAGACAGAGCCCCTCTCCCAGTAGACCACCAAAGTGCTGGAGCCCCGCACCCATCCCCAAACCAGTACCATGGCTGGAGACATGCCAGGCCTGCATCGTAGCTCATCCTGGCACCAAGGGTGGATCCTGCTGCCCCAGGGAGGACCAGGGGCTGTTACAAGAAGCAGCTGATATGGCAGGTATTGTTTGCAAGCAGGCGCACCGAGTCATTGGGCCAGGCTGTCCTTACCTTGGAGCAGCCTTCCCTACCCCAGCCTTCGCTCAGCCTCAGAATGGTGGGAGCTACCCTCTGCAGGGCCCCTTGGCACCCGGGCCAGCCTCTCCCTGGGCCCTCTGGACTGTTGGGGCCCTGCTCCGTCTGCCTGGGTGCCTCTGAGGGCCCTGACTGCCTCCCTGTGTCCCCAGGGCCCCCGCAGGGAGCCCTGGGTAAGCTGTTCTGTCAGGGGCACGCGTGGCAGGCTGTGGAGGGCCTGTGCCCCTCAGCTGTGGTACACCTTCTCTTTGCCCCGTCACAGTGACCTGCCTGACCGTGAGGGGAATGTCGTTCATTCTCAGTAGCCCTGGCACACTGGGTATGAGGTGGAAAAACAGGATGTTAGCATTTGCCCCAGCCAACCCAGGCCACAGAAGTCAGCAGAGTGGGCAATATTCCTGCTTCCTGGGAATCAGGAAAGACTTTCCCACGGAACCTGTGGCAGGAATAGGTCATTGTTCAGCACCCAGGTTGGGGCGGGCCCTGGCCCTGCTGGCTAACAGCTATTCTTGGCTCCCGGACACCCCACTAGGCTCTTCCTGTCCCAGCAGGGCTGTATCCACCTACAGGGCCGGTGGCCTGACCCCAGGTGTCTCTTTCCAAATGAGGTGTTTTAGGTGGTTTGAAACAAAACCACAAACTGGATTTTTATAACCTGAAAGTAGTAGTAATGCTCATTCAAGGAAATGTGCATGTTAAAGAAAGGAAAACAGTCCCAAAGTCCCACCGTTAATATTTTCACCTGAGCCAACCCACGTTACTTTCTTTGGCCTCTGTCGCATGTTCAGCTTCCCTCTATTGTAACATTGTAATAACATTGCTAGGAACATCTTTGTGTATAAATCCTTGTTTAATTATAGGGTATTGTTCTTAGGTGGATTCTCAGATGATTCTGCCTTTTCTCTGCAAAGGTTTCCTTTTATGTAGTCGAGATGATATAGAATGTAGAGTCTTGAGTTCTGATTTTTTTCAGTTAATATTGTTATGCAAGCTTTTTTTTTTCTCTTTTTCGGGTTAACTCTAGTCTTTAAGGAGGGTTAAACAGTACGGTTGGACTCTGGACTCCAAATCCCAGTACCATTACTTCCCAGGTGTATAATCACGGCAAGTGACGGGGCTCGTCCAAGCCTCAGTTTCCTCATCTGTAAAGTGGGGGCAGTGGGTCGCCCTGTGGGGGCTGCTCCGAGCTCTGAGTGCGCAGCATGGCCCCCGACCCTATGCTGCAGCCGTTGTCGTCATTCCGTGGCCGCGTTTTAATGCTGTTGTGACAGTAGTCATCCCCAAGGCCGCCCCGTGGGTTACCTAGGCCTCCGTTGCTTGCCCAGCTTCCCTCTATTGTAAATAACATTGCTGGGAACATCTTTGTGTGTAAATCCCTGCTTAATTACAGGGTATTGTTCTTAAGATGGATTCTCAGAAGATGAATTGTTCTGATTTTCAAAAAGAAAATACTGTAAATATTTTAAATGCTCTTGAAAGGCTCTGGCAGAGTGATTTCTAAGAGTATCGCCACATTTTGTGCATGAGCATGGGATGAAGGTGTCTCTCTGCCCGCCCCCTCACCAGACCAGACTACCCATGTGGTATTTATCTTTGCTAATTTGATATATGGAAAATGGCGTCATGAAGTCTTTATTCCCACTTGTCTGATAGCTAGTAAGGCCGACCATTTTGCCACCCCCAAGTCTCTCTAAAGAGGCTTGGAAGGAGGAGACGAGTGGAGAAGAGAACCGCCCACAGCCCAGCCTGGGTCTGTGTGTCTGCCACCATTCCTTGCCTCACGCTTCCGCCCTAGGCTCTGGGTGCCTCTTAGAGCCTGGCCCTCAGACCCCCATGGGGTCAGCTCACCTCCCCAGAGTCCTGTGCAGGCAGGAGGTGGCACACCGTCCCCCAGTCCAGAGGCACTGAGGCCCCCTCTCTCTCACCCAGCACAAATCCCTCCGGGCCCGGCCCCGTGCCGAGTCTTGGTCCCAGAGCCCAGGCCCAAGGCACGTCCACAGGGCTCAGTCCCCAGGCAGGCCAGCTGTGTCACGGGCAGCAGGTCATCGCCCTCCGCTGGCTGGGGCTGTGGGGGAGATCTGCGTGAGACTGAGCAGAAGGCGCTTCTCAGAGCCTTAAAGGATGTGTCACCCTCTGCGAGACATAGGAGGACCTGTGGGCCCTCTGAGGGCAGGGACCGTGTGTGATTGGTGTGTCCCACATCCCAAGGGCTCAGCACCTCTGGAGGAAGCAGGTGGGCTGCTGGCACAGCCAGGCAGAGGGAGCCACGGGGCTTGGTGGGAGGCTGGGAGGTGGGCTGGCCAGCTCACCATGGGCACTGGGGAGGCCCTGAGGGTGCTGAGGCAGAGGAGGTCAGGATCTGCCATGTGCTTGACCACAGTGATGGTACGGGTGGTCCAGGGTTGGCACACCACCATGGGAGCCCCTGAGAGTTCACAGTGACCTTAGAATTAGAAAGCAGGGGCAAGAGGTGCAGGCAGCCCTCTCTCTGTCCCCTGAGCCCCAGGCCAGCTGCTGGCCCAGCTCAGACCACGGAGTCCCCCAAGGAGCTGTCCCCATTTCAGCCCCACAGGGGGGCTGGAAGCCAGCTCTGCTGGGGGCAGCTGTGGACAGCCCCCAATGACCCCAAGGCTAGGGTGTCCCTGCCCACACAGTCACGGGCATCCTGCTCGTTCTATCCCACATACCAGGCCAGCCGGCCGCCAAGGAGACTGGGAAACAGCTCAGTTGGGAGAAAAGAGAGTTAAAGAGAGGTGAGGGGTGAGAGCTGAGGTTTCAGACACTCCCTATAAAAATGAAAACAAGCCATCCATCTTTCTCACTGGCGTCTTACCCCGACGGCGGCCTTTGTGGATCTTGCCCCGATGTCTATGGGGAAGGCGGCCCTGAAACCTAATCCAGCAGCCAGCTAACTGCTGCCAGCCCCCACGCTGCAGGGCTGTCCTCAGTTTTCAGGGGGCCCGCCCCTGATAAGGCCACCCTCTCCTGGAAGCCATCCTGGCGGAGGAGTACCTTCACCCAGAGCAGAGAGCACTTTGGGGTGTCTTTTTTTCCCCAAACAAATGACCAACCTCCTCCCCCTTTGGCCATTGAAGCATTTCAAAGCAATTGTAAAAATTATATGAACCCCATCGAAGAACTGTTACAACAATGTTTATACCCAGTGTTTGAAACAAAGACAATGATATTATAAATAATTGTAGATGATAAAGATAGGCAAGAAAAAATAACATCATTAAAAGAATTTTACAAGACGGACCGTTCACAAAGATGGATGGAGTAACACAATACATTAAAAATATCTGCAATTAACATAAACACAGCGCAGTGGACAGAAACCATCTGCCCGGGGGCCTCTCACCATGGCCATAGTGAGAATGGGGTCCCCAGGAAGAAGGGGTGTGTGCCCTGGCAGCAAACAGAGGCCTG
>JAVSCE010008245.1:0-16776 GCA_032199065.1 Smutsia gigantea | reverse complement strand
AATCATAATATCCCTCAATCCCCTCCTCCCTCCCTCAGAACAACCCTCTCCCACCATTCCTCTTTGATGACTGCTAATTCCTTCTTGGGGTCTGTGAGTCTAATGCTGTTTTGTTACTTCAATTTTACTTCGTCGTTATACTCCACAAATGAGGGAAATCATTTGGTACTTGACTTTCTCTGCCTGGCTTATTTCACTGAGCATAATACCCTCTAGCTCCATCCATGTTGTTGCAAGTGGCAGAATTTGTTTCTTTCTTATGGCTGAATAGTATTCCATTGTGTATATGTGCCACCTCCTCTTTATCCATTTATCTACTGATAGACACTAAGGTTGCTTCCATATCTGGGCTATTGTAAACAGTGCTGCAATAAACATAGGGGTGCATATGTCTTTTTGATTCTGAGAACCTGCATTCTTAGGGTAAATTCCTAGGAGTGAAATTCCTGGGTCAAATGGTATTTCTATTTTTAGTTTTTTGAGGAACCTCCATACTGCTTTCCACAATGGTTGAACCAATTGACATTCCCACCAGCAGTGTAGGAGAGTTCCCCTTTCTCCACATCCTTGCCGCATTTGTTGTTCCTGGTATTTTTGATGTTGGCCATCCTAACTGGTGTGAGGTGATATCTCATTGTGGTTTTAATTTACATTTCCCTGTTAAATAACGATGTAGAGTATCTTTTCATGTGCCTGTTGGCCATTTGAATTTTTTCCTTTGGAGAATTGTCTGCTCATATCCTCTGCCCATTTTTTAATAGGGTTGTTTGCTTTGTAGGTCTTGAGGCATGTGAGTTCTTTGTATATCTTGGATGTTAACCCTTTGTCGGATATGTCGTTCACAAATATATTCTCCCATACTATAGGATGCCTTTTTGTTCTGCTGATGGTGTCCTTTGCTGTACAGAAGCTTTTTAGCATGATGTAGTCCCATTTGTTCATTTTTGCTTTTGTTTCCCTTGCCTAAGGAGATGCGTTCCGGAAAAAGTTGCTCATGTTTATATTCAAGAGATTTTTGCCTATGTTGTCTTCTAAGAGTTTTATGGTTTCATGACTTACATTCAGGTCTTTGATTCATTCTGAGCTTACTTTTGTGTATGGAGTTAGACAATGATTCAGTTTCATTCTCTTACATGTAGCTGTCCAGTTTTGCCAACACCAGAAGTTGAAGAGGCTGTCATTTCCCCATTGTATATCCATGGCTCCTTTATCATATATTAATTGACCATATATGCTTGGGTTTATATCTGGGCTCTCTAGTCTGTTCCATTGGCCTATGGGTCTGTGCTTCTGCCAAATTGTCTTGATTACTGTGGCTTTGTAGTAGAGCTTAAAGTCAGGGAGTGTAATCCCCCTGATTTATTCTTCCTTCTCAGGATTGCATTGGCTATTTAGGTTCTTTTGTGGTTCCATATGAGTTTTAGAACTATTTGCTCTAGTTTGTGGAAGAATGCTGTTGGTATTTTGGTAGGGATTGCATTAAATTTGTAGATTGTTTTAGGCAGGATGGTCATTTTGACAATATTAATTCTTCCTATCCATGAGCACGGGATGTGTTTCCATTTATTGGTCTCTTCTTTAATTTCTCTCATGAGTGTCTGTAGTTTTCAGGGTATAGGACTTTCACTTCCTTGGTTAGTTTTTTTCCCAGGTATTTTATTCTTTTTGATGCAATTGTGAATGGAATTGTTTTCCTGATTTCTGTGTCTGCTAGTTCATCATTAGTGTATAGGAACGCAACAGATTTAATTTTGTATCCTGCAACTTTGCTGAATTCAGTTATTCTATTAGTTTTGGGGTGGATTCTTTAGGGTTTTTTAAGTACAATATCATGTCATCTACAAACAGTGACAGATTAACTTTTTCTTTAACAATCTGGATGTCTTTTATTTCTTGCATTGTCGATTGCCATGACTAGGACCTCCAGAACTTTGTTGAATAAAAGTGGGGAGAGTGGGTATCTTTGTCTTGTTCCTGATCTTAAAAGAAAAGCTTTCAGCTTCTCACTGTTAAGTATGATGTTGGCTATGGGTTTGTCATGTATGGTGTTTATTATGTTGAGTTACTTGCCCTCTATGCCCATTTTGTTGAGAGCTTTTATCATGAATGGATGTTGAATTTTGTAAAATGCTTTTTCAGCATCTATCGAGATGGTTATGTGGTTTTTGTCCTTCTTTTTGTTCATGTGGTGGGTGATGTTGATGGATTTTCTAATATTGTACCATCCTTGCATCCCTGGAATAAATCCTACTTGATCATGATGGATGATCTTTTTGATATATTTTTTAATTCGATTGGCTAATATTTTGTTGAGTATTTTTGCATCCATGTTCATCAGGGATATTGGTCTGTAATTTTATTTTCTGGGGTGTCTTTGCCTGGTTTTGGTATTAGAGTGATGCTGGCCTCATAGAATGAGTTTGAAAGTATACACTCCTTTTCTACTTTTTGGAAAACTTTAAGGAGGATGGGTATTAAGTCTTCACTAAATGTTTGATAAAATTCATTGTTGAGGCCATCTGGTCCAGGAGTTTTGTTCTTAGGTTGGTTTTTGATTACTAGTTCAATTTCATTGCTGGTGACTGGTCTGTTGAGATTTTCTGTTTCTTTCTGGGTCAGCTTTGGAAGGTTATCTTTTTCTAGAAAGTTTTCCATTTCTTCTAGGTTATCTAGTTTGTTAGCATATAATTTTTCATAGTATTCTCTAATAATTCTTTGTATTTCTGTGGTGTCCATAGTGATTTTTCCTTTCTCATTTCTGATTCTGTTTATGTGTGTAGACTCTTTTGTCTTGACAAGTCTAGCTAGGGGTTTATCTATTTTGTTTATTTTCTCAAAGAACCAGCTCCTGCTTTCATTGATTCTTTCTATTGTTTTATTCTTCTTGATTTTATTTATTTCTTTTCTAATCTTTATATATCCCTCCCTCTACTGACTTTAGGCCTCATTTGTTCTTTTCCTAGTTTCATTAATTGTTAGTTTAGATTGTTCATATGAGATTGTTCTTCTTTCCTAATGTAACCCTGTATTGCAATATTCTTCCCTCTTAGCATGGCCTTTGCTGCGTCCCAAATATTTTGTGGTGTTGAGTTATTGTTGTCATTTGTCCACATATGTTGCTTGATCTCTGTTTTTATTTTGTCATTGAGCCATTGATTATTTAGGAGCATGTTGTTAAGCCTCAATGTGTCTGTGGGCTTTTTCATTTTCTTTGTGTAATTTATTTCTAGTTTCATACCTTTGTGGTCTGAGAAGCTGGTTGGTACAATTTCAATCTTTTTTTGTGGCCTAGTATATTATGTATTCTTGAACATGTTCCATGTGCCTTTGAGAAGAATGTGTATCCTACTGCTTCTGGGTGGAGTGTTCTGTAGGTGTCTGTTAGTTTCATCTGTTCTAATGTGTTGTTCAGTGCCTCTGTCTCCTTACTTATTTTCTGTCTGGTTGATCTGTCCTTTGGAGTGAGTAGTGTGTTGAAGTCTCCCAAAATGAATGCATTGCAGTCTATTTACCCCTTTAATTCTGTTAGTATTTGTTTCACATATATACGTGCTCCTGTGTAGGGTCATAGATATTTATAATGATTATATCCTCTTATTGGACTGACCCCTTTATCATTATGTAATGTCCTTCTTCGTCTCTTGTTACTTTCTTTGTTTTGAAGTCTATTTTGTCTGATAAAAGTACTACAACTCCTGCTTTTTTCTCCCTATTGGTTGAATGAAATATGTTTTCCATCCCTTCACTTTTAGTCTGTGTATGTCTTTGGGTTTGAAGTGAGTATTGTAGGCAGCGTATAGATGGGTCTTGTTTTTTTATCCATTCAGTGACTCTATGTCTTTCTGGTTCATTCAGACCATTTACATTTATGGTGATTGTCAATAGGTATGTACTTATTGCCATTGTAGACTTTAGATTCATGGTTGCCAAAGGTTCAAGGGTAACTTCCTTACTATCTCACAGCCTAGTTTAACTCAGTATGCTATTACAAACACAATATAAAGGTTCTTTTTTTCTTTGTTCCTTTTTCTTTTCCTCCATTCTTTATATATTAGTTATCATATTCTGTACTCTGTCTACCCCTTGACTGACTTTTTGGTTAGTTGATTTGATTTTGCATCTGCTTAGTAAATAATTAGTCTACTTTATTTACTGTGGTTTTATTTCCTCTGGTGACAGCTATTTAGCCTTAGCAATGCTTCCATCTATAGCAGTCCTTTAAAAATTCACTGTAGAGATAGTTTGTGGGAGGTAAATTCTCTCTGCTTTTGCTTAACTGGAAATCTTTTAATCCCTCCTTTAAATTTAAATGATAACCTTGCCAGGTAGAGTATTCTTGGTTTGAGGCCCTTCTACTTCATTGCATTAAATATATCATGCCACTCCTTTCTGGCCTTTAAAGTTTCTGTTGAGAAGTCTGATGATAGCCTGATAGATTTTCCTTTGTATGTGATCTTTTTTCTCTCTATGGCTGCTTTTAATACTCAGTCTTTATCCTTCATCTTTGCCATTTTAATTGCTATATGCCTTGGTGTTGTCGTCCTTGCGTCCTTTGTTTTGGGACATCTGTGCACCTCCATGGCCTGAGAGACTATCTCCTCCCCCAGATTGGGGACGTTTTCAGAAATTACCTCCTCAATGACACTTTCTATCCCTTTTTCTCTCTCTTTTTCTTCTGGTACCCCTATAGTGTGAATATTGTTCCATTTGGATTGGTCACACAGTTCTTTCAATATTCTTTTCATTCCTAGAGATCCTTTTTTCTCTCTGTGCCTCAACTTCTTTGTATTCCTGTTCTCTAATTGCTATTTCATTTACTGTCTCCTCTACTTCATCTAATCTGCTTTTAAGTCCCTCCATAGTATGTTTCATCTCAGATACTGTATTCTTCAACGTTTGTCTCTTATTCCTGAATTCGTCCCTGAGTTCTTGAATATTTTTCTGTAGCTCCATAAGCATATTTATGATTTCTATTTTGAAATGTTTTTCAGGAAGATTGATGAGTTCAGTTTCACTTAGGCCTCTTTCTGGTGTTTCTGGGATTTTGGTTTGACCCAGGTTCATTTGACATTTCATATTTGTATGTGGCACCTTCTAGTCCCAAGAAGCTCTATTCTCTGTAGCTGCTCAGCCTCTGGAGATATGGGGGTGGGGTCACAGGCGAGGGGTGTTGGTACCTGTAGGGAGGAAAGAAGTCTTTCCTGCTTCCTGGCTGCAGTGCCTCTCTCCACTGCCAGGGCCAGTGGACTGAGCACGTAGGGATTAGCCTCTAAGCTTTGCACTTGTAGCCGCCTTAGGCAGGGCCATGACCTGGCTGGCCTGGTGCAATGGTGAGGGAGACATTTTGTGAGCCGGTGCCGACTGGGAGGAATTTGCAGCAGGTTGCATATCGCAGTGGGGGGGCCTTGGAGCTGTGTAGCCAGCCAAGAGGATGGAGCACCCGAAGCTCCTGAAAGTTTGCAATCTGCTGGGCAGAGTGTGCCTGGACAATTTTGTCCACCTGTCCTTTCTCCTGAGCAGCAAGCTCTGTGCAGTCCTTGCCCTTTTGCTGTTGGAAGTCTCTCAGACTGCCTGCCTTTCTTTTGTGCCAGAGCAGCCAGATGTGGATCTCTTTTCCACAAGCTGCTGAAATCTCAGTCTCTCCAAGTATTCCACCTGTTTTAGCTTTCCAACCCCACTAATCTCCAGAGCACCATGTAATGTAAGTTTGTGTTACCAGAGCAGATCTCCAAGGCTGGGTGTTCAGCAGTCCTAAGTTTTCTCCCCCTCCCTGCTCCATTTCTCTTCCTCCCTTTGGTGAGCTAGGGTGGGGGAAGGGCTTGGGTCCCTCCAATCACATCTTTAGTACATTACCCCTTTCCTTGAGGTTTGCTGGTTTACCCAGGTGTAGACAGTCTGCCGCAGCATTCTTTAATGTTTCTCTTTCAGCATTTGATGTATTTGCTATATTTTCATATTATGTGTTGTTTTGGAAGGAGGTTTCTGTGTCACCTCTCATGCCAGCATCTTTAATCCTCCTCCCAGCAAGTATTTATTAAATAAATACCCTTTTATTGTTATTTTAAATGAGAACAGACAACTTAACATATCTAAAAGGTCTAACTTAAAGAATAAACAAATTGTTGTGATCCAAGATGACCTACTTTCCCTCCTGAACAAATGCACAAATCCTTGTCACCATCATGATAGCCTTAAAAGTTACCTTATAAATTACTACTATAGAGATTATAATATGTTATGCTTTGGTATAGTTGGAAGAGCATATTTTATACTTTTGGTATATTATGGATTATTTTTTATGAGTTAATGTGAGAATTTGACTACCATTTACAATAATTGTTCCATCAGAAAAGGTTATTCATATTCATGACAGTCTAACACTTGAATTTTAGGATTATATACACCTAGATAATATTTGGGGGAAAGAACAGTCAAGAAATTGCCACTGTCTTAGTTAGATGATCCAAAACAGATTAGACAAGCTAGACATAACAATGCAGTAGAAAATGACCATGTGTTTGCATTTTTTAAAGGTTGCTTTAAGTGTTTACAGTTAATTTTGATTATTTACCTTAGGTCCTATAAAAACAGCTAATTGTATTAATAGATGTCAAGTATTTATTATGTGCTATTTGGTCAAGTGAAATGACTGTTTAATGTTCCTGTTAATAGTTGAAATTCATTTTTCAAACTACAGATTTTGTTCTCAAAGATCCCCAAACTTCTAGAAAATATGAAGGACTGAGATTTCAAGATATGGTCTGAAGGATAGAAGAATTTTTTTTATTTTGGACAAAAATAGAATATTTCAAACCTAAAGAAGCTTTTTATTATGGTCATTTATTATATATTCATTCAAACACCCTATTTTTGGACACCGATATTTCAATATCAGTTTCAACTTGGAAGTCATTAGAAAATAACTCACTGATTAAACATATTAGCTCAGCAAATAAACTAGAATCATTAGACCTAGAATTATTAGAAGCATTTTTAAAAGGCAAAAGCAAAAGACACAAATAAATGGAAATCTATCCCATGCTCATGGATAGGAAGACTTATAATCAAAATGGCCATCATGCCCAAAGCAATTTACAGATTCAGTGCAATCCCTATCAGAATGCCAACAGCATTTTTCAATGAACTAGAGAATCCTAAAAATTATATGGAAGCACAAAAGACCCTGAAAAGACAAAAGAGCCCGAGAAAGAAGAACAAAGCTGAGGGTATTATACTCCCTGACTTCAAACTATATTACAAGGCTACAGTAATCAAAACAGTATTGCACTGGCACAGGAACAGACCTATAGATCAATGGAACAGAATAGAGAGCCCAGAAATAAACCCATACATATTTGGTCAATTAATATATGATAAAGGAGTAATGGATATACAATGGGGAAGAGACAGTCTCTTCAATAAATGGTGTGGGGAAAAGTGGATAATTACAGGCAAGAGAATGAAACTGGATTACTCTCTAATTCCATACACAAAAGTAAACTCAAAATGGATTAAATACCTACATGTAAGACATGAAACCATAAAACTCTTAGAAGAAAACAGGCAAAAATTTCTTGAACATAGCATGAGCAACTTATGGACACATCTCCCTGTGTAAGGGAAACAAAATGAAAAATGAACAAGTGGGACAATATCAAACTAAAACGCTTCCATACAGTAAAGGGCACCATGATCAAAACAAAAAGGAGACCTACAGTATGGGAGAATATGTTTGTAAATAATGTATCCAATAAGGGTTTAAAATCCAAAATATATAAAGAACTCATATGCCTCAACACCAAACAAATAAATAACCAAGTTAACAAATGGGCTGAGGACCTAAATAGACATTTCTCCAAAGAAGAAATACAGATGGTCAAGAGGCACATGAAAAGATGCTACGCATCATTAACCATCAGGAAAATGCAAATCAAAACCACAATGAGATATCACCTCATACCAGTCAGAACAGCTCCTATCCAAAAGAGAAGAAATGACAAGTATTGGCGAGCATGTGGAGAAAAGGGAATGCTCCTACACTGTTGGTGGGAATGTAAACTGATGCAGATACTAAGGAAAGCAGTATGGATATTACCCCCAAAAATAAAAAGAGAAATACCATATGACTCAGTAACTCCACTTCTAGGAATTTACCCAAAGAAAACAAAATCTCTAATTCAAAAATATGTATGCACACCTGTGTTTATTGCCATATTATTTACAATAGCCTGACTATTGTAAATTAGAATCTAAAACAATAGCTTGGCTATTGTAAATTTGGAATATAAAAATAAAACAAAAGAAAATGAAAAAAACAGCATTAGACTCATAGGCACTGAGAAGTGACTGGTGCTTACCATGAGGGAGGAGTTGAGTGGGAGGGTAAAATAGGTGAAGAGGATAAAGAGGTACAAAATCTCAATCACAATATAAATTAGGCATAGGGATAGTAGTACAGCATGGAGAATATAGTCAGTAGTTCTTTAACATTTTTCTATGTTTACAGTAACTACACTAGTTAGGATGATGATTTAATAATGTATATAACGGTTGAATCATTTTGTGATATAACTGAAACCAAAATAATGTCTGTCAACTATGCTTCAATAAAAAAAATAAATTTAAAAAAGGTAGAAACAAGACAAACATCCCTTTTTTTCAAACTTTTACTCTAAATCACACTGTAAGTCCTAGCTAACAAAATAAGATAGGAAAAATAAAAATACAGGGGTGGAAAGAAGTTACATTGTCCTTATCTACAAATAATATGTTTGTCTGAAAGAGAATCCACAGGAATCTGTAGACAAGGATATTTGGAGAATTCAAAAATATCTAGACAAAAGAACCTCTAGAATTTATACTATTCAGTAATTTTTCTGTATTCAAAATTAACAATAGAAATTCAATATTAAAAACTCAGTAGAATTTGTTTATAATAGACAAACCTTGGGGAAATGTAAAATAAAAAAGTGCTGTAACTCAAAAAGACAACAGATTAAGAAAGAGAGAAGGGAGTAAGGGAGAGAAAGTAGGAAACCAAGGGGAAAAGCTCACAAAAGAGTCCCCTTTCCTCGTGCATGAAATTATAAAACTTTAAAGACATAAAAGAGATGATCTAAGCATTTGGAGAGATCATATCATATTCATGGATAGAAAGACTCCTAAAAATATTAAATTTCCCCAAATTTATCTAAAAATTCAATGCCAGTCCAATCAAAATTCCTAGAAGGCTTTTTGTAAAAATAGAAGTCCATAGCAATTATACTTTAAAGTACAGCCAAATATTTTAGAGAAACATTTGCATATGTGTACACAGATATTCATTACACTGTTGTTTGAAATAGTAAAAAAATAAGAAACAACCTAACTGTCCACTTGTCAGGGAATGGATAAATTAACTGTAAGTTATTATTATTTGGCAGTTAAAATGAAGCACTTGTACCAATCTGCATTATCAATATGAACAGATTTGAAAAACAAAATACTCAGTGCAAAAAGCAAATTATGAAAGGTATGTACAAATAAAAATGTGAAACTTAAAAATGAAAATAATGCTATATTTATGCATGCATATGTAGTAAAATTATGCAGCTTTGCATGGAATTCATCCCACCAAAACATAGCAGGATTCTTCTGGGGAAAGAGAAGGAAGGCATGGGGGAAGCAGTGATTACAGCTTTTGCTGTATCTGGAAAACTTTTTCAAAGAATAAATCTGAAGCAAAAATAGACTAACACTAATTTCTGTTAGACATGGGTAGTAAATAATCAGCTTTTGTTCTATTTGAAATATTTCAAAAACCAAAACCAATAAACAAAAATTCATTTGTAGAGTAGAGGTTTCAGTCTTGATCAATTCTTTTAAATGAGCAGACATAAAGCCTTATACTTAGTTTAAATCCTCTCATCAATATTTGCTATACCTAAAAACTAGACAGATGGCAAATATAATATTCTTTCTCCTCAACAGATGGATAAACTGGAAGGTTTAATTACTTTCTCCTAGTTACATAATAAGTAGCTCTGGAAACGAAATATTTTGGTCAATAACTTGGGGGTTTGGCCACCACACAGAATGTGAAAACAATGCTTAGCCTTTGTAGTTTCTACTATGAGACAACATAAAAAATTCACATACATGACACTGTAGAACAGGAAAAAATAGTCTTAAATTTTTAGTTTTTCTCATGATTGCTGTTGTACATGAGCCTTTCTATTCTGACATATTCCAAAAAATAATAATTTCTTAATCATTTTTTAAAGCTAGAGCTTTTGACATTAAAGAAAAGCCATGAATAAATCAGGTTTCTTAACAGAGCATTTGATTTTCCTATTCCACAGATGGGTATTTATGGCAAAGAGCACCTGGCTTATATTTAGGAGACATAAATTTCCTTCTCAAGTCTTCACTGGCCAACTGTGGGCTACATCAATTCTTTGAACCTTCCAGGGTCTGTAAAAGACAAAAAGGAAAGATATATCAGATTGAGAAAACAGCATTAAAATAGATTGCTTCTTTGGAACATGGCAAAGACACTGCTGGGGCTGGAGAATATGAGACTAGAGAGGCTTTGGACTTTTCTCTACAGCGATTGAATATATTTTTGAGGAATGGTGCAGTGTTACTTTCATTGTGCTTTGCTTGGGAATATTAGCATTCAGTAACTGCAAGTAGCATATGAAGAAGCCACCCAATAACAGATTAACTGAACAGAGACTTATTTTGTTCACAAAACAGGAAATCAGGAGGTGGACAGGTCAAAGCAGATGTGACCTCTCTAGACAGTCATCAAGGCCTCAAGCTCCTTCCAGTTGCCTGTTTCACCAGCCTTAGCTCAAGCTTTTGTCCTCATTCTCCCAGGGTGGCTGTTCTACATCAAGGCAGAAAGAAAAGGGAAACTCAAAAAGTAAAGAGTTCATTCCGAGAGGAGGGTGCTCAAGATGGCTGCGTGAGTAGGACAGCGGAAATCTCCTCCCCAAACCATATATATTTTTGAAAATACAACAAATACAACTACTCCTAAAAGAGAGACCAGAGGATACAGTACAATAGCCAGGCTACATCTACATCTGCAAGAACTCATCATCTCACCAAAAGGGTAAGATACAAAGGCCTGATCCGGCAGGACCTGAGCACTCCCCCAACCCCAGTTCATGGTGGGAGGAAAAGACTCAGAGTGGGGAGGGAGTGGAAGCACAGGACTGCTAAATAACCAGCTCTAGTAATCTGCACTGGGAGCACAGACACACGTCGCATAGTGGGATATTAGAGAAACGGAAAAGTAAAATCCGAAATGGAGACTGTGAGCGGGTCCCCACAGCTGACTCCCTTGGGACAAAAGAATAGCGGGTGCTTTTTAAAAGTCTTAGAGGGACAAGGGCTTAACAGCTGGACAAAATCGTCCCAGACACTCAGCTCAGCAGGCTGGGAATCTTAAGAAACTCCAGATGCCCTAACCTCCTGGGGGGAAATGCAACCCCAAAGCCCCTCACGGTGATAAGCAGCCTGCCATTCAGTCCCCCTGGCTGGCGCTGCAAGCAAATTGGCTGACCGGCCAGAGCTGCGGAGTAGCCAGGGAACAGCCTCGCCCACAGCAACCAGTCTTCTCCCAGAGCACAGCTAACCAGGACAGACCCAAAAGTGGCCACCAGTGCGGAGCTCCTCAGCACAGACAGAGGAACCCAGAGCAGGGTTTGGAAGGCATGAAGGGGTGCCGTTCTCACAGGAGAACACACCCAGCAAGGCTGCGACCCCCCGCAGGGCGCTAGGCTATCCCAGGGCTGGCGTGCCCATGGCAGCTCAGGGGATTATCCCAGAGACTGCTCCCGGTGTGCGGGTAACTGACACAGGCAGTGGAAGCTGGAGCAAGGTCCGGAAGGCCAAAGGGGCGCCGTTCTTTTAGGAGAACACACCTGGTACATCTGTGACCCACTGCAGAGCTGCAGGCTATCCCGAGGGCCGCCCCACACATGTCAGCTCAGGAGATTATCCCAGAGACTGCTCCCTGTGTGCAGGTAACTGACACAGGCAGTGGAGAAGGGCAAGGTGACCAATAAGCAGGAAGGGGATGTTGTTCTCCCACTGCCACCTGCCTACGACCACTTCTATCACCATGAAAAGACAGAAGAATCTGATCCAGTCAAAAATCACTCAGACAACCCCAGAGAGAGGGACTGGGGAGATATATATAACCAACCTTCCTGAAAAAGAAATCAAAAGAAAAGTTATAACAATGCTGATGGACCTGAAGAGATATATGCAAGAGCTAAGGGATGAAGTCCTGAGGCAGATAACAGAAATGAAACAATCAATTGAAGGTCTTAAGAGCAGACTGGACGAGGTGCAAGAGACTGTTAATGGAATAGAAACCAGAGAACAGGAATACAGAGAAGCTGAGGCAGAGAGAGATAAAAGGATTTCTAGGAATGAAAGAATATTAAGAGAACTGTGTGATCAATCCAAATGGAACAATATTCGCATTATAGGGGTACCAGAAGAAGAAGAGAGATTAAAAGGGTTAGAAAGTGTCTTTGAAGAAATAATTGCTGAAAACTTCCCCAAGCTGGGGAAGGAAATAGTCTCTCAGATGATGGAAGCCCACAGATATCCCAACACAAGGGACCCAAGGAGGACAACACCAAGACATAATAATTAAAATAGCAAAGATCAAAGACAAGGACAGAATATTAAAGGCAGCCAGAGAGAGAAAAAAGATCACCTACAAAGGAAAACTCATCAGGATATCATGAGACTACTTAACAGAAACCTTACAGGCCAGAAGAGAATGGCAGGATATATTTAACGTAATGAGACAGAAGGGCCTTGAACCAAGAATACTGTACCCAGCACAATTATCATTTAAATTGGAGGGAGGAATTAAACAATTTTCAGAAAAGCAAAAGTTGAGGGAATTTGCCCCCACAAACCACCTCTACAGGATATTTTAAAGGGACAGCTCTAGATGGAAGCACTCCTAAGGCTAAATAGATGTCACCAGAGAAAATAAAATCACAGCAAAGAAAGAAGACCAACCAAATACTAACTAAAGGCAAAAAGTAAAATCAACTATACACAAAAGCAGTCAAAGGAAACACAAAAGAGAATAAAACACGTAACCTGTAAAGAATGGAGGAGGAAGAATAAGAAGGGAGAGAAATAAAGAATCATCAGACTGTGTTTATAATAGCTTAACAAGAGAGTTAAGTTAGACGATTAGATAGTAATGAAGCCACCCTTGAACCTTTGGTGAGCACGAATCCAAAGCCTGTAATGGCAATAAGTACATATCTTTTGATAATCAACCTAAATGTAAATGGACTGAATGCACCAATCAAAAGACACAGGGTAATAGAACAGATAAAAAAGCAAGACCCATCTATATGTTGCTTACAAGAGACTCAACTCAAACCCAAAGACATACACACACAAAAAGTGAAGGGATGGAAAAAGATATTTCATGCAAATAATAGAGAGAAAAAAGCAGGTGTTGCAGTACTTGTATCAGACAAAATAGACTTAAAAAAAAGAAAGTAACAAGAGATAAAGAAGGACATTACATAATTATAAATGGGGCAGTCCAACAAGAGGATATAACCATTATAAATATCTATGCACCCAACACAGGAGCACCAACATATGTGAAACAAATACTAACAGAATTAAAGGAGGAAACAGAATGCAATGCATTCATTCTAGGAAACTTCAACACACCACTCACTCCAAAGGAAAGATCAACCAGACAGAAAATAAGTAAGGAGACAGAGGCACTGAACAACAAATTAGAACACATGGACCTAACAGACATCTACAGAACTCTACACCCAAAAGCAGCAGGATACACATTCTTCTCAAGTGCACATGGTACATTTTCCAGAATAGACCACATACTAGGCCACAAGAAGAGCCTCAGTAAATTAAAAAAGATTGATATTCTACCATCCAACTTCTCAGATCACAAAGGTGTAAAACTAGAAATAAATTGTACAAAGAAAACAAAAAGGCTCACAAACACGTGGAGGCATAACAACATGCTCCTAAATAATCAATGGATCAGTGACCAAATTAAAGCAGAGATCAAGCAATATATGAGAAAATGACAGCAACAGCACAAAGCCCCAACTTCTGTGGGATGCAGTGAAGGCAGTTCTAAGAGGAAAGTATGTAGCAATCCAGGCCTATTTAAAGAAGGAAGAACAATCCCAAATGAATAGTCTAAAGTCACAATTATTGAAACTGGAAAAAGAAGAACAAATGAGGCCCAAAATCACCAGAAGGAGGGACATAATAAAGATCAGAGAAGAAATAAATAAAATTGGGAAGAATAAAACAATAGAAAAAAATGAAACCAAGAGCGGGTTCTTTGAGAAAATACGCAAAATAGTTAAACCTGTAGCCAGACTTATTAAGAGAAAAAGAGAATCTACACACATAAATAGAATCAGAAATGAGAAAGGAAAAATCACGACAGACACCACAGAAATACAAAGAATTATTACAGAATACTATGAAAATCTACATGCTAATGAACTGGATAACCTAGAAGAAATGGACAACTTCCTAGAAAAATACAACCTTCCAAGACTGACCAGGAAAAACAGAAAATCTATACAGACCAATTACCAGCAATGAAGTTGAATCAGTAATCAAAAAACTACCCAAGAACAAAACCCCCGGACCTGATGGATTCACCTCTGAATTCTACCAGAAATATAGAGAAGACATAATGCCCATTCTAATTAAAGTTTTCCAAAAACTAGAAGAGGAGGGAATACTACCAAACTCATTCTATGAAGCCAGCATCACTCTAATACCAAAACCTGGCAAAGACACCACAAAAAAAGAAAATTACAGACCAATATCCCTGATGAATGTAGATGCAAAAATACTCAACGAAATATTAGCAAACCGAATTCAAAAATACATCAAGAGGATCATATACCATGATCAAGTGGGATTCATCTCAGGGGTGCAAGGATGGTACAACATTCGAAAATCCATCAACATCATCCACTACATAAACAAAAAGAAGGACAAACACCACACGATCATCTCCAAAGATGCTGAAAAAGCATTCGACAAAATTCAGCATCCATTCATGATTAAAACTCTCAACAAAATGGGTATAGAGGGCAAGTACCTCAACATAATAAAGGCCATATCTGACAAACCCACATCCAACATCATACTTAACAGCAAGAAGCTGAAAGCTTTTCACCTAAGACTGGGAACAAGACAGGGATGCCCACTCTCCCCACTGTTATTCAGCATACTACGGAGGTACTAGCCACAGCAATCAGACAAAATGAAGAAATACAAGGCATCCAGATTGGTAAAGAAGAAATCAAACTGTCACTATTTGCAGATGACATGATATTGTACATAAAAAATCCTAAAGACTCCAGTCCAAAACTAATAGAACTAATATCTGAATTCAGCAAAGTTGCAGGATACAAAATTAACACACAGAAATTTGTTGCTTTCCTATACACTAACGATGAACCAGCAGAAAGAGAAATCAGGAAAACAATTCCATTCACAATTGCATCAAAAAGAATAAAATACCTAGGAATAAACCTCACCAAGGAAGTGAAAGACCTATACCCTGAAAACTACAAGACACTCCTAAGAGAAATTAAAGAGGACACTAACAAATGGAAATGCATCCCATGCTCTTGGCTAGGAAGAATTAATACTGTCAAAATGGCCATCCTGACTAAAGCAATCTACAGATTCAATGCAATCTCTATCAAAATACCAATAGCATTCTTCACTGAACTGAAGCAAATAGTTCTAAAATTTATATGGAACTACAAAAGACCCCGAATAGCTAAAGCAGTCCTGAGAAGGAGGAATAAAGCATGGGGGATCTTGCTTCCCAAGTTCAAGCTCTACTACAAAGGCACAGTAATCAAGACAATTTGATACTGGCACAAGAACAGACACACAGACCAGTGGAACTGACTAGAGAACCCAGATATAAACCCAAGCATGTATGGTCAATTAATATATGATAAAGGAGCCATGGGTATACAATGGGGAAATGACAGCCTCTTCAACAACTGATGTTGGCAAAACTCGACAGCTACATGTAAGAGAATGAAACTGGATCATTGTCTAACCCCATACACAAAGGTAAATTCAAAATGGATCAAAGACCTGAATGTAAGTCATGAAATCATAAAACTCTTAGAAAAAAACATAGGCAAAAATCTCTTGGCCATAAACATGAGCCACTTCTTCATGAACATATCTCCCCAGGCAAGAGACAAAAGCAAAAATGAACAAGTGGGGCTATATCAAGCTGAAAAGCTCTGTACAGCAAAGGACACCATCAACAGAACAAAAAGGCATCCTACAGTATGGGAGAATATATTCATAAATGACATATCCGATAAAGGGTTGACGTGCAAAATATATAAAGAGCTCATGCACCTCATCAAACAAAAAGCAATTAAGCCAATTAAAAAATGGGCAGAGGAGCTGAACAGACACTTCTCCAAAGAAGAAATTCAGATGGCAAACAGGCACATGAAAAGATGCTCCATATCACTAATCATCAGAGAATTGCAAATTAAAACCACAATGAGATACCACCTCACATCAGTAAGGACGGCCACCATCCAAAAGACAAAAAACAACAAATGTTGGCGAGGATGTGGAGAAAAGGGAACCCTCCTACACTGCTGGTGGGAATGCAAATTATTTCAACCATTGTGGAAAGCAGTATGGAGATTCCTCAAAAAACTCAAAATAGAAATACCATTTGACCCAGGAATT
>JAVSCE010008243.1:0-36604 GCA_032199065.1 Smutsia gigantea | reverse complement strand
GTGTGATTGGCTTGCATGGAGAGAGAAGAATTAGCTGAGTGTCTGCTCAGGAGGACAATGGGAGCAGCTGGCTGAATGTAATCAGTCTTGCCCCTCCCATCTCTCTCTTCCCAAGCTAGTCAAATAAACCGGGTCAGCAACAGTAAATACATGCCTTGCATTTTATATTTCCAAAATATTTTCAGTTTGCTTCAGTTGGTTCTTACAGTGGCAGCTCCACGAGTTGGATGGGAAGCCCATGCATTATTATCGCCAAGAGAAGGGAAGAACAGTAAAATGGACTGCCCCACTGGCACAGCTGTGGAGTGTCAGGGCCTGTACACGTTTCCTGATACACTGTTCTTGTCAGCTGATGTTGGAAAACTCTGAATCTTGAGACCTACTCGGGACGGCTTAAATTGCATTTCTGAAAATTTTCAATGTGTTTTAAAATGGAAATTATGGAGATTCAAAATGGCGGCGTGAGAGGTGAGACAGAAAACTCCTCCCAAAACCACAAATAGTACAAAAATATAGTTAATTAATACAACTAACCCTAAAACAGCAAGAGGAAAGAAGGCTGCACCAGACTGCATACAGACATCACCAACAGAGCAGACCTCATGAAACAGGGTAAAGAACCAAAGCTTTGATCCGGTGGGACCCAGGCCCTTCCCCCACCCCAGCTCACTGGCAGGAGGAAGAGAAGCAGAGCAGGGAGTGGGTGGAGGCCTGGGACTAATGAACACCTAGCCCTGGAGATTTGCTTTGTGAGCAGAAACCTACACTGTGTGGTGCTCTGGACGTTGGGGAGCTGGGACAGGCAGAGTGCCTGAGAGATTGACATTCTGGCCTTTTGTGGAGGATGGGATCCACATCCAGCTGCTCTGTGACAGAGGAAAGGCAGGGGGTCTGAGAGACTTCCTAGCAGCGAGGAGGCTGCTGAAGGGGTGGGGTATGCTGTGCATACAAAGTGAGTTAAGTTAGACTATTAGATAGTAAGGGAATTACCCTTGAACCTTTGGTAACCATTAATCTAAAGCCTGCAATGGCAATAAGTACATACCTACCAATAATCACACTAAATGTAAATGGTCTGAATGCACCAATCAAAAGACGTTGAGTCACTGAATGGATAAAAAAACAAGACCCATCTATATGCTGCCTACAAGAGACTCACTTCAAACACAAAAGCATACTTAGACTGAAAGGGATGGCAAAAGATATTTCACGCAAATAATAGGGAGAGAAAAGCAGGAGTTGCAGTATTTGTATCAGACAAAATAGACTTCAAACCAAAGAAAGTCACAAGAGACAAAGAAGGACATTGCATAATGATAAAAGGGTCAGTCGAACAAGAGGCTATAACTATTATACACATCTATGCACCCAAACCAGGACACCTACATACATGAAACAAATACTAACAGAATTAAAGAGGGAAATAGAATGCAATGCATTCATTTTAGGAGACTTCAACACTCCACTCACTCCAAAGGACAGATCAAGCAGACAGAAAATAAGTAAAGACACAGAGGCACTGAACAACACATTAGAACAGATGGACCTAACAGACTTCTACCGAACTCTACACCCAAAAGCAGCAGAATACACATTCTTCTCAAGTGCACATGGAACATTTTCAAGAATAGATCATATACTAGGCCACAAAAAGAATCTCAGTAAATTCAAAAAGATTGAAATTGTACCAACCAGCTTCTCAGATCACAAAAGTATGAAACTAGAAATAAATTACATAAAGAAAATGAAAAAGCCCACAAACACATGGAGGCTTAATAACATGCTCCTAAATAATCAATGGATCAATGACCAAATAAAAACAGAGATCAAGTAATATATGGAGGCAAATGACAACAATAATTCAACACTGCAAAATCTCTGGGACACAGCGGAGGCAGTGCTAAGAGGAAATATATTGCAATACAGGCCTATACTCAGGAAAGAAGAACAATCCCAAATGAACAGTCTAACCTCACAATTAATGAAACTGGAAAAGAAAGAACAAATGAGGCCCAAAGTCAGTAGAAGGAGGGACATAATAAAGATTAGAGCAGAAATTTTAAAAATGAGAAGAATAAAACAATAGAAAGAATCAATGAAAGCAGGAGCTGGTTCTTTGAGAAAATAAACAAAATTGATAAACCCCTAGCCTGACTTATCAAGAAAAAAAGAGAGTCTACACACATAAACAGAATCAGAAATGAGAAAGGAAAAATCACTACGGACACCACAGAAATACAAAGAATTATGAGAGAATACTATGAAAAATTATATGGTAACAAACTGAATAACCTAGAAGAAATGGACAACTTTCTATAAAAATACAACCTTCCAAGGCTGACCCAGGAAGAAACAGAAAATCTAAATAGACCAAATACCAGCAAAGAAATTGAATTGGTAATCAAAAAACTACCTAAGAACAAAATGACTTCACTAAGAACAGATGACTTCACTGCTGAATTTTATCAAACATTTAAGGAAGACCTAATACCCATCCTCCTTTAAGTTTTCCAAAAAGTAGAAGAGGAGGGAATACTCCCAAACTCATTCTATGAGGCCAGCATCACTCTAATACCAAAACAAGGCAAAGACACCACAAAAAAAGAAAAATACAGACCAATATCCCTGATGAACATAGATTCAAAAATACTCAATAAAATATTAGCAAACCAAATCCAAAAATACATCAAGAAGATCATCCATCATGATCAAGTGAGATTCATCCCAGGGATGCAAGGACGGTACAATATTTAAAAATCCATCAACATGATCTACCACATCAACAAAAAGAAGGACAAAATCATGAAGGACAAGAAGGACATGATCATCTCCATAGATGTTGAAAAGACATTTGACAAAATTCAATATCCATTCATGATAAAAACTCTCAACAAAATGGGTAGACAGGGTAAGTACCTCAACATAATAAAGGCCATATATGACATATCCACAGCCAACATTATACTAACAGCGAGAAGCTAAAAGCTTTTCCTTTAAGATTGGGAACAAGACAAGGATGCCCACTCTCCCCACTTTTATTCAACATAGTTCTGGAGGTCCTACCATGGCAATCAGGCAACACTAAGAAATAAAAGGCATCCAGGTTGGCAAGGAAGAAGTCAAACTGTCCCTGTTTGCAGCTGACATGATATTGTATATAAAAAACCCTAAAGAATCCACTCCAAAACTTCTAGATCTAATATTTGAATTCAGCAAAGTTGCAGGATACAAAATTAATGCACAGAAATCTGTTGCATTCCTATACACTAATGGTGAACTAGCAGAAAGAGAAATCTGGAAAACAATTCCATTCACAATTGCAGCAAAAAGAATAAAATACCTAGGAATAAACCTAACCAAGGAAGTGAAAGACTTATACTCTGAAAACTACAAGACACTCATAAGAGAAATTAAAGAAGAAACCAGTAAATGGAAACACATCCCATTCTCATGGATAGGAAGTATTAATATTGTCAAAATAGCCATCCAGCCTAAAGCATCTACAGATTCAATGCAATTCCTATCAAAATACCAACAGCATTTTTCAACGAACTAGGGAAAATCATTCTAAAATTCATATGGAACCACATAAGACCCGGAATAGCCAAAGGATTTCTGAGAAGGAAGAATAAAGCAGGGGGAATTACGCTCCCCAACTTAAAGCTTTACTACAAAGCCATAGTAATCAAGACAATTTGGTACTGGCACAAGAACTGACCCGTAGACCAGTGGAACAGAATAGAGAGTCCAGATATAAACCCAAGCATGTATGGTCAATTAATATATGATAAAGGAGCCTTGGATATACAATGGGGAGATGACAGCCTCTTCAGCAGCTGGTGTTGGAAAAACTGGACAGCTACATGTAAGAGAATGAAACTGGACTACTGTCTAACCCCATACACAAAAGTAAACTCAAAATTGATCAAAGACCTGAATGTAAGTCATGAAACCATAAAACTCTTAGAAAAAAACAGGCAAAAATCTCTCAGACATAAACATGAGCAACTTCTTCCTGAACATATCTCCTCAGGCAAAGGAAACAAAAGCAAAAATGAACAAGTGGGCCTATATCAAACTAAAAAGCTTCTGTACAGCAAAGGATACCATAAGTAGAACAAAAAGACATCCTACAGTATGGGAGAATATATTCATAAATGACATCTGATAAGGGGTTGACATCCAAATTATATAAAGAGCTCACACACCTCAACAAACAAAAAGCAAATAAACCAATTAAAAAATGGGCAGAGGAGTTGAACAGACACTTCTCCAAAGAAGAAATTCAGATGGCCAACAAGCACATGAAAAGATGCTCCACATCGCTAATCATCAGAGAAATGCAAATTAAAACCACAATGAGATATCACCTCACACCAGTTAGGATGGCCACCATCCAAAAGTCAAACAACAACAAATGTTGGCGAGGATGTGGAGAAAAGGGAACCCTCCTACACTGCTGGTGGGAATGTAAAATAGTTCAACCATTGTGGAAAGCAGTATGGAGGTTCCTCAAAAAACCCAAAATAGAAATACCATTTGACTGAAGGAACAAAACAGCAGCAGACTCACAGAACCCAAAAACGGACTAATAGTTACCAAAGAGAAAGGGACTGGGGAAGATGGGTGGGAAGGGAGGGATAAGGGGGAAAAAGGGGCATACGATTAGCAGATGTAATGTTGGGGGGCATGGGGAGGGCTGTACAACTCAGAGAAGACAAGTAGTGATTCTGTAGCATCTCACTACGCTTATGGACAGTGACTGTAATGGGGTTGGTGGGGGGGGACCTGATGAAGGGGGTAGTTTAATAACCATAATATTGCACATGTAATTGTAGATTAATGATACCAAAATAAATTAAAAAAAAGAAATACCATTTGACCCAGGAATTCCACTCCTAGGAATTTACCCTAAGAATGCAGCATCCCAGTTTCAAAAAGACAGATGCACCCCTATGTTTATCGCAGCACTATTTACAATAGCCAAGAAATGGAAACAACCTAAGTGTCCGCCAGTAGATGAATGGATAAAGAAGATGTGGTACACATACACAATGGAATATTATTCAGCCATAAGAAGAAAACAAATCCTACTATTTGCAGCAACATGGATGGAGCTAGAGGGTAGTATTATGCTCAGTGAAATAAGCCAGGCGGGCAAAGACAAGTATCAAATGATTTCACTCATCTGTGGAATATAAGAACGAAGAAAAAACTCAAGGAACAAAATAGCAGCAGACTCACAGAACCCAAGAATGGACTAACAGTTTCCAAAGGGAAAGGCATTGGGGAGGATGGGTGGGATGGGAGGGATTAGGGGGGAAAAGGTCATTTTGATTAGTATGTATAATATAAGGGGTGACACACGGGGAAGGCAGTATAACACAGAGAAGACAAATAGTGATTCTATAGCATCTTACTATGCTGATCGACAGTGACTGTAAAGGGGTATGTGATGGGGACTTGATAATAGGGGGAGTCTAGTAACCATAATGTTGTTCATGTAAGTGTACATTAATGATAGCTAAATAAATAAATAAATAAATGGAAATTATGTGGAATTCCCACCTTATCTCCTTGTTAATGTTTAGCTGGAGGGTAAGATAGCTTGACGTCTACCTAGCTTATTAGAATTGACACAAACTGCAGATGCAACTACATTGAAAAAAAAAGAGTAAGAGAGAGGGCTTTCCTCTTCCTAATTGCATGGTCTACTTAACTGTGAGGCATTGTCCCAGGGGCTTGGCTCTAAAGCAGAAAACTCCAGGGAGCATATTGTTGGGAAGTACCCAGCCTCGCTGGAGGCAGATGGACCAGATGATCTGTACACAGCTTCATTATCCCAACTTGAGTCCTGCATGGCTCATTAAGAAATTTGGAGTGAAACTGAATTTTAAAAAATAACTGAAACTTCTTTATAAATCTCTGCTATGGATATGAAGAAGGGAGTAGCTGAGTTTCTGTATTCACAGAATGGGGTTTTCCAAGGCTGTGGGGAAGTGGGGAGGCCTAACATGGAAATCAGCTGCAAGTGTTCATCTTCTAATCAATTGCAAAATGCCATGTTGGCTGCCCACCACCCCTGACTGCAGCCCTCACCCATTCTCATTTTACACTACAAGCTTGTTACAAAAATGCTAGGTAGAGATCAGCAATGTCAATGTAGATCAGCAAAATAAATATTTAATATTCCATAGTATTTGTAAACATGAAAAAACAAAGGTATAGTCCTACTTCTGTAGGAAATGTCAGTCTGGGACTTGAGAAGAAGGGATTCTTTTTTTCTGCTTTAAATTGTTGATCATACAAATTATTTTGGTCATATATGTTATATGTATATACATATACACACACATTTATGTGTGTGTGTGTGTAAATCCCTTAGACACACACTCTCCAAGTCTGTGTCCACCTATGTGTGAACCTACCATACAGACTAAACACATACACACAAGGCTTTAATACATGACAACTTAGCAGAACTGAGTTTCAACAATTTTTGTTTTGTTTTATTTCCAACTGAATTATGGCACCTTTAATTTTATCCCTTTGTAACCGAAGTGTGGGGCTCCTGGCTATGACACCAAACAGTTTTCTTTTTTTCTGTCTGAGAAAGGAAGAAAGAATTTTAACAGCAGTAATCTCTAGAAAAGTGACTTGCCTTCGAAGGAAGAAACAGAAGTTGGAGGGGAGAAATTCCCATTCCCTGTTTCCTGCACTGTTAAAAACATCCCTCTTGTAGGACATTCTGCAGAGCACATTCGTGATGTACATCCACTTTGATCCAATTCTTCTAGAATGTATGCTTAGAAGGCAGTTGGACGAGTGTACAAGATGAAAGTGTTGTTATGCACATTAGTGACAAACTGGACAATTGGAGACAACATAGTGACTTAAGGCAAGACATTAATTAATGTGTGTTAAATAGATCAGACTACATCCCACAATAGAATAATGAACTGTCATTCAAATGGTGATATAGATCCATATTTATTGTCTGGAAAGATAATGAGAATTGATATTTAATGAGTGTTGACCTTGTGGCAGGTGCTTTACATACACTGCCTCATGTAATGTCTTAACCATTCCTTAAATTAGGTATTATAATCCTCATTTTACAGATGAGGAAAATGGCCTGTGGTTAAGTAGATTGGCTCAAGTTGCAGATTTATTCAGTACACGGTTGGTCAAGAATTAAAGTTTAGAGTCCACTGTCTAAACAGTTTAGACAGTGCTTTTTGAATGAAACAAATAAGCAAAGGAAATAAAAGGACTCCATTTATGCAAATATATATACAGGAAGAGGAAAGCAGAAGAGCTGGAGAAACCGTGCAATGATTAAGATTTGCAGATTTTGGAGTAAGACAGTCAAGTTCAAATCCCAGCTCCCCACTTACTAGTTCTATAACAACAGACAAGTAACTTGACATCTCTAACACTTCAGTTTCCATAATTATGAAAGAGATAATGCTGCCCATCTCATGAACGTAGTTGTAAGGCTAAATAATAAGTGAGAACTGTTGTGTATGCAGAGACATCTAGCAGGATGTTCACTGTGTATCAACAGTGTCATATCACTGAGTAGCGAAATTTGCTGATGATTTTTATTATTTTCTTTCCCCTTTTCTTAATTTCTCTAACACTACTTCAAAGGGTTTGTCGTTTTATAATTGGAAAATCCAGAAAAGCTTTTTTGATTTTGGAAAATAAAAATCATATAACAAAGAATGAGGAAAAGGGGAAAAGATGATGGGGAAGAGGATATGCCATCATCTTTAGAGCTCACTGCTGCTGACAGGACCAGAGCTTGAATTAGAGCCTTCTGCCTTTTGAGTGAGCATAATGTGCACCTTCATCAGCTCAAAGAACATGCTGCAGGAGTCAGGCAGGTCTCATCTTGGAACAGGTTTTTTGCTAGGGCTGCTGTTACCAGGCCTGGCTCATTTTTCTGTGCCCTATGCCAGATTCCTGCCTTCTCTGCGAGGTCTGCTCTTCTCTCTGGGAGGGAAGCAGTCTGAAAAATGATTCATGTGAAGGTGTAAGTGATTCATCAAGTTATAAGAGTCCTTTCAAAGTCTTTATATTAAAAACACACAGAAACAACAAAAAACATTCAGCCTGCTAGGACTCTTAGCCTGCTAGGAGGAGACTTAATTTTTCTAACCATTTCAAGTTAATTTAGATTTGTTCCAAAACTGTAGAATTGTACATATATTTTGACCTAGGAGTTCTACTTTTAAAACTTTATTCCAAGGAAATAATCATAAGTATACAAAATGTTCAACTACATGAGTGTTCATTATAGTAGCTCTTTATAGTAGTGAAAATTAAGACCTGCCTACGTGCCCAACCATAGGGGATTGCATAAAATTATATCAGCTCTGTTCAGTGGAATACATAATGCTCTCTAAAAGTGTTGTGGGAGTATATTTATTGTCATGGTGAAATGTGCAGAATATGATATTAAGTGAAAAAAGCAGGTCCTGAAATAGGATAATTCCAATGTAAAAAAAAAGGAAAGAATAACTTATACTAAGACTTTTGAAAAATAGCAAAATGTCAATATTTGTTCCTGAACTACATGTGATCTTCTATTTTTTTATTGAATAGATGTCACTTTTGAAGTAAGAAATAAATACTGTTATCACAATTTTTTTTTGAAGGCATAGGAACCCAAAGTATGCCTGTAGTTCACTGAACAATGCTATGCTGCTAACTTCACAAGGACATGTACAACATCTGTTTCACTGCATCATTGTGATTCTAGTAACTGGCACAATGCCTGACATGTGGAAGTTCTTCATAGATATTTACTGAATGAATGAATGAAAGAATGGAAGAGCAAAGGTATGAGTAAAGTGGTAATAACAGGGAGGCTAAAGATAGAGGAGAAACTCACACCAAACTGTACAAGACTGCCTGACTTCCCCCATGTGATTCGGTAGTTGATCTCCATGGAATGACAGCATCCTCATAGCACCTTGCCATAGTAGGGGGAGCTTAGTAAAAGTTGCACATGAAACTGTAAATGATGATTTATCTTCTTCCTACTCATATCATTTTTGCTGACTTTTCCATGGTAGGTAAATGCATACTCTGGTGGCAGACAGATCATGTGCAAGAACTGTAATAATAACCACTACAGTAGGAAGCTGTGCTAGCTGGGTTTAGGTTTGTTATAAAGTAACAGAAAGAAACAAAGTAACAATGAGTAAATTTTTTGAAATATAGTTGATACACAGTATTTTACTGATTTCAGGGGTACAACTAGTGATTTGACAATGATAAACATTACCAAACGCCCACCCCAAAAAGTGTAGTTACCATCTGTCAACATAAAAAGTTATTATAGTATTATTGACTCTTTTCCTTATGCTGTGCTTTCAGCCCCATGACTAATTTGTTTTATAATTATGAGTCTGTACCTCTTTATCCCTTCACCTATTTCACCCATCCTCCTACCTCCTTCCAGTTATGGTAACCACAGTCTTTTCTCTGTGTTCATGAGTCTATTTCTGTTTTGTTCATTTGTTTATATGTTTCTTTTTATTTTTCATATGTAAGTGAAATCATATTTGTCTTTCTCTGACTTACTTCACTTAGCATAATACCCTCTAGGTCCATCCTTGTTGTCACAAATGGTAAATTTCATTCTTTTTTATGGTTGAGTAATATTCCATTGTATATAGGTACTACATCTTATGTATTCATTCATCTCTCAGTGGGCACTTTGGTTGCTTCCATTTCTGGGCTATTATAAATAATGCTGCAGTGAACATAGGAGGACATGTATCTTTTTGAATTAGTGATTTTGTTTTCTTCCTGTAAATTCCCAGGACTAGAATTACTGGGTTGTGTAGTATTTCTATTTTTTGTTTTTGAGAAACCTACATAATGCTCTCCATAGTGGTTGCACCAATTTACATTCCCACAAACAGTGCATGGGGTTCCCTTTTCTCCACATCCTCACCAACACTAGTTATTTTTTGCCTTTTGGATAATAGCCATTCCAGCTGGTGTGAGTTGTGTGGTTTTGATTTGCATTTCCCCAATGATTGTGATGTTGAGCATTTTTTCATGTGTCTATCAGTCATCTGCATGTCTTCTTTGAAAAAATGTCTATTCTTCTGCCCATTTTTTTAATTGGGCTATTTTTTTTTCACTGTTGAGTTGTATGAGTTTTTTATATATTTTGGATATTAGCCCCTTGTCAGATATATCATTTGCAAATATAGTCTCCCATTCAGTAGGTTGCCTTTTAAAATGAATGACTTTTTTAAAAATTAGAAGTGCTTTCTTTGTGATGTTCAAGATAGGCAACTCAAAAGTTGGAGGAGAGCTCTGTGGTGTCAGGATTCCTCCTATCTTTTTGCCCTGCCTTAAGTTGCTTCCATTCCCAAGGTCATCTCATGGTCCAAAAGGGCTCCTAGGGCTCCAGTCATTTCATCAACACTGCAGCAAGGAGGAAGGAGGAAAAGGAAAAGAAATACGTGCTCCCTCTCCTGGAAGTTGCACATATGACCTCCACTTACATCCCATTGGCCAGAACTTTGTCAAGGGAGCCTGGCAAATGTAGTTTTTATTCTGGAGTGCCTTGTTGCCAGCTAATAATTGGGAGTTCTCTTTCCCATGGAAGAAGAGAAGAACTGACATTGGTAAAGAGCTAGCAGCTTCTGCCACCGACGTGTCCTCAGCCATACTACCACGAGCCTGCCTTGATCTCCTTGAATGTGCAGCATCTCCTGTGATAATGTAGGGAAAGTCACCATAACACTGGCTTACAATTAGCCAGGTGCTTACACTGCTGACAAACAGCACTGAGGGGTAGCACACTTCCTTAATTGCTCCTTAAGGGCACATTTCCATTTCTCACACCATCTCTGCTATTGTCACTGGGGTGACCTGGGTCACTACTCTCTGCCTAGCAGAGCTGGACCACAAACTGCAAGTCAGCATCTTTCCTGCTGCGGGGATTGCTTCTGTCCTGCAGATCCTAGCTGACTGCCGCATCCCAGTGGTCAGAGAAATCAGGAAGTTGCTGTGAGGTCTTCTAGTTGCATAAACGAGGAAAGAAATAGAAGAGGCCCAAGGTTCAGGATATATCTTGAAGGTATTTGAGTCATCTCTGTGCGGCCATGGAGAGCTGTTTTTCTGACATCACCATGGGACTGGCAGGCCACGCAATCAGAGAGGAGAGAAGCAGTGATTGGCCGCTTTAGAGCAACGGAAAAGGAATCCTCCTTTTTTTGTGGAAGTAATAAGAAGTAGATAATAGTAATAATCCTATTAGCAGCTACCATTCAATTAGGTAGTGTGCAGTGCAAACCCTTGTGGTCGCCAGCGTCCAAGGCAGCCTGCGATGATCCTTACCGCCGGTATTCATGCCCTTGTTAAGTCCCCTCCCATACAGACTGAAGGCTGACCTATGTGACCCATGGCATACAGTAGAAGTGGTGATGTGTCACTTGTTGAGGCTAAGTTATAAAAGGCATTGCAACTTCTGCCATGGTATCTTGGATTGATTTCTCTGGGGGAAGCCAGTCACCATGCTCGGAGGACACTCACAGCCCCATAAAGAGGCCCATTTGGAGAGGAATTGAGGCCTCCCTCTAAGAACCAGCCCCAACTTATCAGCCAGATAGTGAGCAACCTTAGAAATGATCCTGTAGCCCAGCACCCCCATCAGGTGACTGCAGCCCCAGCTGACACCTGACTGAACTGTATGAGAAATCCCAAACCGGAAATATCGAAGCCTCTCCTAAACTCCTGACCCTCAGAAACTATGAGATAATGCATACTTATTGTTGCATTAAGCCACTATGTTTTGGGGTAATTTGTTACACGATAATAGATGACTAACACAGCCTTTATATATAATTTATTCATCACAACAATACTCCGAACTAGACATTATTGTCCCCATTTTACTCATAAAGAGGACCAAAGCTTCTTTAGAAAGCTTAATTTTCCCAGAGTCAGATCAACTGGTAGAAGCAAAGCTGGAAGCTGGATCTCCAGGTTAGCTCTCCATGCACAAAACCTATGAGCTACTGCTCACTGTGCTGCAGGCCATGTGGATCCACTAAAATTTCAGAATGCGTGGAAGCAGAGAAAAACCAAATGTCCCTAACTGAGTGGTCTTGTTACAGTGAGGTTTAGATGGTAGCATTCAGGATTACACAAGCCCAATAGGCAGCTGCCAATCTGTGTTCTAAAATTCACAGCCAGTTTGAAACTCAGGAGCATGGTTGTGCTGTGAAAATCTGTCAGATTATGCCAGGGACTGTCCGCCAAGGGAACCCCCATTTAGATCCTTGCAATGCAGAAAGTTTCCCAGATACCCAGCAGAAATTTGAACAGCCTCAGAGTAATCGTCTGTTATTGGGGGTCTCAGAGCGTGATGTAGTTTGGAGCTGCTGATATTTAAGGTTGTCTGAACGCAGAGAGCAGGGATGTGATCTAATGGCAAGGAGTGCAGGGCAGAATGATCATTTGCCCTTCATTTTTTTCCTGGGGTGGTTTAGCTTCCATTCAACAACTTGGCTGCCTGCCAGTGTGCTGACGGGGCCAACTTTGGTTAGTACCTATTGTCAGTAAGAAATGTGATCATTCCTTTGAGGTCACATCAAGTATTGAGCTTCTGAGCTCTTCTCTTGGACTAACTGGTTTCCATCTGTCTCATTCTGGCCAGAACCCTTGCTGAGAGCCCAGCAGTCATTTGATGTCTAGCACAGACTTCTGGTCCTGTTGTCCTGTTGGCTAGGAAGCCCAGGGATGCGGGTAAGAGAAAGGGCTGTCCTCACTCCCCAGACTTCCCCACTGCACACTCCATGCAAAGCCGTCTGGCAACCAAATGGCAACAGAGCAAATAAATGAGGAAGAAAGGTCTCTTTCCAAAGAATGAAACATCACTTCTATAACAGAATTCATCATCTCCTTTCAGCTCTCTCAACCTTTCCATTTTATGGCTGGGGCCCATATGCCCTGAGCTCAAAACTTGGGCGTCTACATTGACTCTTTTCTCCATTCAGCCCTTCAAATTGAGCTGATCATCCAGGCTTGTCATCCATGCCTCCAAAACATCCTCGGATGATTTCCAGTCCATTCTACTTTACCTTTGGAACATCACCTAGGTGAGTTCCTGGGTCCAAATCTCTCAAGACCCTGCATAACTTATTCCAACCTAAGTTAATTTCCCACAGCTCCCCAGTGATAATCCTTCTACACATACATGCACACAGGTGTGCACAAGTGTGCATGCACACATGTGGACACACACACACTCCTGTGTGTGTACACCATGCCCCGCACCATCACCCACCTTTCACTTGGGCTGCCTCCTCTGCAGGCTTAGATGTTCTTTGTAATCCTTTCTTTTGTCTGTTGTAACCCATCCTGTAAGGAAAACTTGTTTACCGCCTCAGATATACCAGTCCATAGTAATCTCTTGTTTCACTATCTTGACAGACTGTTATTTTCAGAGACAAGCCACCTCCCTGCACAATTCCCCTTTTCCAGATCCCTCAGGCCTCTAGAATCCCTCTGGACTCAAGAAGTCTTCAGGAAAACAAAAAAGAACTGACTGATGGAAAAGCACGGCTCCTGAGGGCCAGAACCACTGTCCCCGGATCACATTGTCTGAGATTCATCGTTGGTTGTGCGGAAGGAAAAGCACCCACTGACTGGTTATGACCGCAAAGATCAACCACACAAACACCTGATCATGTAGGCCTGATAAAAAGCAACCGAAGGCCAGGAGGGGAGAAAGCTGCTGTGATAAGGGGTGCGGGATGTGATCAGAAGAGCCGCAGACACTGCAGTAAAGGAGCAAGTAGATGATGAAGTGACAGAGGATGCCAGCTCTGGGAGGTCTGTGGGGGGGGTGGCATAAGCTCCCCTCTGCCCTACCTCCTCTCACGGCAATAGCCCTTAGTGACAAGGAAGATCCTGGGGAAAGCAGCAGCTTCTGCCCTGCTTGTGGGCATGGGTCTACGGCTGCCAGGGGAAGCCACCTGTGTGGAGCCCCTGGGAAGCATGTGTGGCTGCCTCTGCAGTCACCAGCCAGAGACTGCCACTCAAGTGCCTATCGGGACCAAGCAGAAAATGTAAATGTGCTAAGTAGGGCAGGCATTAGGAATAGTGGGGAGTAGGGACCATGACAAACTGAAAAGCACACCTTCCCATCAAAAGGCATCCGAATACATATCTTCTTAAGACACCATGTGGGCTAAGAAAGACTTGTATTGGGGCCAAGTATGGCCCACAGGCATGTGTCTCTCAGCTCCATGGGTGTGTGTGTCACACATCACAAGGGCTGATGATGGGAGTGGTGACCCAGAGTTGCCAACCTGTTGGTCAGCGATCTGATGGGGTTACTGCAGCTGCATCTGTGGAGGTGAGCTAGGTGATGTGGCCTCACCAGCCACAGAGCATGGTCAGTGATTGGTCAGTAATCTCACCAGCTCCTGTGGCTCCACAGACCTCTAGAAGGTCAGTGGGGGAAGGGCCTGGCCATCATTTCATTCCCTCAGTAGCAGCAATTGGTGGCTTCCTGCCTTAAAGGCTGTGACATAGTTACCATCCTCCTGTCTTTACCCTATAACTTTCCAACTTTCCTCCTATCTACCTCTTGGTTTCTGCTTATTTCTGACTTACAGTGCTTCATAACAACTGCTTACACAGGACTAGTCTTGCTGTATGGCTTCTGCCTCCTCCTTGCATCACTCACCTTCTGTCTCACAGGTGAGCCAGTCAGTATTTACACAGTGCCTTTGCTGGGCAGAGCTCCCATACCAAACCACCTTTAGGCTACTTGCTGACCTACTTGCTGATAGGTACTTTGGGTGAAGTTCTAAGTGTCAAAGTCAGCTCAGCTTTGGCCAGAGAATCGTGATCACCTGGCACAAAGCATGGGGCTCATTCATGAAGAACCACTCATGCTTGTTCTCAGAAGGGGCTGTGGGCCTAGAAGATACTTGGAGTGTCATTTCCACAACATCAAGATATCTTAAAATTACATTCAGGGTACTGTCTTTATGAAGGCAGGGAAAAATCAGTTCAAATAGACGTAGAAATCAAAGGCTTAACTCTCAGGTATAAGGAATGTGAGGCTACTCAAACTCAGTGTTCTTTCTGTATCAGTTAGGGTTCCCTTTGGCTGCAAGTAGCAGAATACCAATTAAGAGTAGCTTAAATAATGTGGTTTTTTCTCCCACAAGAAGAACAGACAGGTGATTATTTGTATTTGTTCAACAGCTCTGTGATACCAGGGCAGCCATCTCTGAGATGCCTTAGGCTGTGCCTCATAGCTGCAAGGCTGCAGCAGATCCAGCACTGCTATCTATGTTCCAGGAAGGAAGAAGGGGATAAAGTCTTTGACAGCTGAGTCTGTCCCTTTTATTAGGAGAGCAAAAGCCTCCCAGAACCCACCATCTCCACCGTCCAACTTACCCTGAAAGTCCTGATTGGTCTGGACTACACCAGCTGAGGGCAGTCTGGGAGATCAAATACTTAGCTCTCCAACTAGATTGACAGCATCTTGTTTCTTATGCATAGGGGTTTTTCTCACATTGTGTGTTCACCTATACATTTCTGGTTCAATGCACCATACAACATTGGGTGCCTTAGGCAGGAAGTGTGATATAACAAAAAAAGTACACAAAAAACTAGGTTTGAATACTAGCTTCATCATTTACTGACTGTAATTAAAAGCAATTAAGCTTGTTGAATGTCATTTTCCTGCTAAATATAAGGGGGTACTAAATACCTCCTTTGCAGTGCTGCTGTGAGGATTAAATCTGATAGTGAATTTACAGTCCCTGGCCCTGAAGAGATAACCCCAAACGGTTACTGTTCTATTGTGGTGTGCTGTCTTCTGTTTAATGGACACATAGTAGATAGACTTACAGTAGAAGGCAGTAGAATTTGAAGGTCAAGAGCACAGTCCTGAAGTCAGGCTATCAGACCCAGGCCCATTCTTTGTTACTTACTAGCTGTGTGAACTTGGGGACATTACTCTGCCTCTGTGAACTTCAGTTCCCCTCTCTGCAAAGTAGAGATAATAGAATTATCTTGTAGGGATGCATTTGGAGGAGAAGAGAGAGAGAGTGCCCCTAAAGCACTGGGCACCATGCCTGGCACATAGCACACACACAGTAAGTGTTGGCTGCTGAAACTCTTTAAAACCAGCTCGTCTTCAATCCCCTAAAATATACCAACTGCTGTAACCAAAGCAGAGCCTACCCAGAGTAAAGTGTTGGGGTGGAGTGAGATGGTCCGCCCTGGATTCCAGCAGTAACAGGGCACATTGTAGAGAATCTCTGAAAAACAGGTTTTTAGAAAACCAAATAAAAACTTATCTGTTTTTTATAACCACCACGGACCAACATTTCCAAACAATGTGATACAATAGTCTCTACACCCCACCATCTTATTTGCCTAAGTTTGAAAGGATTGCTGCAATTACTATAGAATTTTAATTAACAGATATGTAAGTTTCATGATAGCACATTTTGATTGCTTATCCTTTAATAACTATTGTGTTCTGCTGGGGAGCGTCCAGTTGTGTAGTGTGCCTCTGCCACCCACAGACTCAGGCCCCAACAGTTTGCGACTGTTGGAGCTGCCTCCAGCTGTCTCCGACACCCGTGGTAAATCAAACGAACCCGTGGACTCAGAACGAACAGTGAGAACTCAGGGCCTATAAAGGCAAAGAAATGACATTTGAATTACTTCAGTTCTGTGTGACTTCTGGGAATACTTATTCGTATTTAAAGTAAAACATCTAACTGTGAACTGTGAGGTGTGAGTGGTATTTTTGTTTGGCATGTGTGAATTTAGTTCATATAGGATATATTTCACCACAGTTGAGTGAACTTCTAAAATGAAATCATCCTTCTTAAATTATTTGTTTTTAAAATGAAGGAACAAATCAAGGAGAGAATGCAAATTTCCAATTACTAGGGGGTTATTGCTGAAAATAATTGTTATACAGAGTATATTTGAAATGATTTCCTCTGATTAGATTAAGTTTTATTGCCCTGTGCTGCTATTAGCAAAGATGGGAGAAGGCAGAGGAAAGCGAGCCAACTACCATTTTCATCAGTCGTACAGTGTGTGTATTTATTCACATTTTTAACCTCTCTGAAGTCAGGATGTGTGTCAGAGTCACTCCTGGCTGGGTAGCAGTCATGATGTGTTATCACTTTGGAAGCCTGTGCGCATCAAAACCAGCGGCCGATCTGAAGAACATCCTGGGGACAGTAATGGCGCATTCTTTAAGTGGTGCTGCAGGAGCTACAGCCTTGCAGGAACAAAGAATGATGCTATGGGAGGGTGGGCGGGAAGGACGCCGTGAACTAGGGGTGACTTAGAAGAGTCAAACTTTGAATAGGAAATTGTAGGAATACTTAAACCAGTTTATTTCATTTCTTGTTTGATGTATGAATGCACAAGAGTGATGGAAGATAAATGTCTAAGTATAAGGATGCTCTTTCAATAAATACAACATGTTTAAATTCTAGAAAATTAAAAATTAAAAAAAGACTTGTTCTGGAAATCAGCACACTTGCTATGCCACTGCATAGGAGGGACCTCGGAGAGAATCTAGCCCAAGGCCCTCACTTTACAGCTCTCCCAGGTCACCCAGATCGTCAGCAAAGAGAACTAGATGAAACTCTCCTAGCTATTGCTAGACTACTTTTTCCATCATCCGTTCCCATGCTACCTGAAATGGTACTGCAGTGTTGGTGTTTATCAAACTATGATAAAACACAAAAATAATTTTTTAAAAAATTTACAGTGTCTGGTCAGCATGGCCTGGCCTGGCCAATGAGACAAGGGCTGGCTGCTTGGATAGAGCAGCCAGGTCAAGTTGCCACCAAAGTGTTTAAATGTTTGCTCTCAGTTCTGTTCTTATGTTGCCTCAGGACCAGTTTTCAGAGCAGCTTTGAGTAGCTCTGCACTACATCGCACAGTCTGACGAACAGGACAGCGACACCCCTGGATATTTCTATAAGAATATGCATGGCCTTTGGGTCTTCTTGTTTTTGTTAAATTCTTGAATATGTTCTGGGAGGGTTAAGAGCACAGGTGTGAATCAGTGTCACTGCTAACGGTATGGCTTTGGGCCAGTGCCTAAACCTCTCTAAGCACGAGTTCCCTTGTCCATAGAATGAGGGAACAGTAGTGCCCAGTTCAAACGGGGTTGTAAGAGGTGTGTGTGAAAACACCAGGGGCCTGCTGCGTGGCAGGTCCACATCAGCATTAGCATAATTACATAATTAGCATTACAGAGTTATTAGCCCTCCCCCTCTTTTTTGCTTGAGGAGATAGAGGGTATGTGTCATCGTGTAGCTACCGCTGAGGCAACACAGAGCAGAAAGAGTGCCAGGCCAGGTCTGGGTTATGTGCCCTGGCCTGTTCCCTAGTGCCCTGGGGTGGGTCACCATGCTATACATGCAGTCAGAAGTGATAATGGGCACCACCTGGTGTCAGGCCTTGTCCCGGGTGCTGGCTGAGAAATGGCCTCTGCTTGGACTTTCCCACACTGCGGGCAGAGGACACTGACAGCACACTGTGGGTGCCATCGAGAGGTTGGAACCCCACACAGAGGAGCCCTAGCCAGCTTCTGTGGTAGTGCATGAGCCTCTCTATGCTGTGGCTCTGAGTTTGAGCCCACAGAGCGAGCAAAAGCTAGATTTGCATTAGAGGGAGAACACCTGCCCCTTCTTTGCCTCCCAAGGAGAGATTTTGTCCTAAGGACACTCTTTATGCCCTCCTCGAATGATATGAGTGCTGAATCTGGGAGAACAACTGGGTGCTAGGTGCTCTGTCTAGCTGCTCCCTTGTCTCGCCTCTGGGGAGCCTCCTCTGGCAAGAAGCTGGCCCTCCATGCTGAGCTCTGGGGATGGGCTCCTGCCCATCCCAGGGCCCTGTGGGGGAGACCCTCCCAGGCCAGCTCTGCCTGCGAATGGGTGGGGGTTTGACCAACCTGAGGTTTCAGTTCACAGACCCATGTGGCCCTCCAGCTGAGCCACTTTCTCCTATTTCACCTTTGTCAGTATTAAGAGATGATACATGTTGGGCATCATCTGCCAGATACTCTCTGACTTATTTTTCAGTAAGTTTGGAATTTGGTCACGACAGAGGGGTGCTATTTCTTGGCCCCTGAGGGACCTGGGAGTTAGACACTGCACATCACTAGACAGACAGCAAGCTCCTGCTGCGGCGTCCATGATGATACTGACAGGGCATCTCTGCCCATGACACACATAACGGTTGCTCACTGATATGGTTAAATCAATTAACAGTTTGGGGGGATGGGCAGAGAGGAACAGGAAAAGCTACAGAGAAGGGGAGATGTTTTATCCAGGCTTTGAAGTATATGAAGAAATCCGCCAACAAGGCAGAAATAGCCACTGTAAGGCGAATGTCTGGGGTGGGGCATGTTCTGTGACAGTTCATTAGTCTCCATCTTTCAGAGATCCAGTTTTCTCCTCTGCAGAATAAAGCTAAGAAAACGGTCCTTGCCTCCTTCACAGGGTCCTTGGGAGTGTCATATGACACACGGGAGGCAGAAATGTTTTGAAAACTGTAAAGTGCTATACAAATCATTATGTAATAGTCAGCCCCCAGCACAAACATCAGCTGTGAACAGAGAAGACAGAACATTTTTTTTCAAGTTGATGAATTCTTTTAATCTTCTATAAACTGAACTCTCCCAGCAATGGTTCTCATGAATGTCCAATGCTCACAATTGAACCAGAAAGCCTCTTGTCTCTGATAAACATGGATAAAACACAATCTGCCTTGCCTTTATGACTGTTAAAAATGATATTTTCAGAGGAAAAACAGTGTCGTCAGTTGGACGTTCCTGGCTAGGGTATTTTCAGGCTGCTGTCTATATGCAAACAATACATGTAGAACCCAAAAGTGAACCTTGTGAATGTCTTTCTTCTCCCCAGTTTGTGTAGAGTGGTGGCCAGTGGAAAATGTAGTGGCAATCAAATTTCAATGGTAATGAAACAAAGAGGCATTTTTGACTATAGATGGGTGTTTAAATAATCATGAAGGCAGCAGTTGGCTCCTTTCACTCCTTTGTCCAATTAGAGGCTGTTTTTTCTACAAGGACTACTCAAAGGTAATCATACCTTGATCCTCCACATGGCAAAAGTCTGTCTGAAAGACCAACTTCTCATCATCCATCGCCATTTAAAAGAAGAAAACAGCACGTTTGTTTTCTGTCTCAGTATGACACCCCCTCAGAGAAAGGTTGCTGGCTTTGAGTAGAAATCCTATCTCATCCCTGGTGTGTAGGTGAGAGCTGTTTCTTCTAGGGACTGGAGAGAATGTGCCAGGTAAGTACCCAGTATAGGCATCTGCAGTCAGCAAACAAAGGGTGTCGGTGGGTTGTGTGAGAGAAAGTGTGCATTAGGGCAAAGAGGTTTGGAGGCGCTGCCTATCAGTGAAGAGAGAAGCTCTGTAAATAACCCACTTGCAGACAGTTTAATGCTTTGAACATAGTAATGGCCCATGTGCAGAAACCACCCAATAAGGCAGACTGCAGATTTCACCCCCAGCAATATGGTTGTGCTTTTCTGCAAGCAAAAGTTCTGGCACCTGGGAGGAAGAGGGAAGAGAGGGAGGAGGGCTTTGAAATACAGCCATAGCCCTCTTTGCGCCTCTGTGGTGCCTCAGAGAAGGGGTCTGCTGCACGGGGGATCCAAGCTATTGATTAGAGTCAGTGTAATGGTTTTCAGACTTATGACAACTCCCCAGTTGCTGACAGGCTTTCTGGAGTCAGTAGGGCCCACTGGTTACCTCCTGCATGCCCAGCCCTGTACCAGGCCTTCCAGGGGCTCATGCACAGGAATCGTCATTAGCATCTGCAAAGTGGTATATGGTTTACAAAGTGTTTTCCACCTAAGGTATTGTATATTTTTGCCTCCCAATAATCCTAAGGGTTAAAAAAGGGTTTGGACGCTATTTCCCTGGGAAGAGGGGTAAAAAAAAAAAATAAGACCTCTTCATAAGATAGCTCAAATGTATTGGACATTTACCAGACTTTTTTTTCCCTGAATTCACACATTTAATTCTTATAAGCACCTTATAAGGGAGGCATTATTATCATCTCCAGTTTGCAAATGAAAAAACAGAGGCTCAGAGAGGTTCAGTGAAGTGCCCTGGTCATACCACTGGGTCGTGACAGACGGTGGACTCCAAGCCAGCCGAGGGAAAACCTGCAGTCTTTTTTGTCCCTGTGCTATGCTGCCTGGGTCCCCTGTTTTGACCTGGAGTCCCATTCCTCCTTAGGGAGAGAGATTCACCAAGCATTTAGAGCTCACTGTGTGTTGAGAATAGCTCGAGGTACTGGCAATGTATTAATTCATTCAACAAGTATTTCCTGAGTGTTCCCCTGCACCAGACACTGTTTGGTGCTTGGAGTACATTGGTGAGCAAAACTCTCTGCTCTCCCAGAGCTGTCTACCGGGGCAGGCAGACAATCAACAGGATGTGTTTAAGGAGATAATATGCTCATATTAGAAAGTGATAAGCTCTATGGAAAAAAACTTTAGGGACAGTAAAGGGGCCCAGGAGTGCTGGAGTGGGAATAAGGGGACAGGATATACTGGCAAATCAGGGGGTCAGGGGAAGGTGATATCCGAGGATAGGATAAACATCGAAGAGAGGAGAGTACACAGGGAAGAGCATTCCAGGCAAAGGAACAGGCAGGGCATGGTACATTCCAAGCACAGTGAGAAGGCAGTGTGGCCAGGACAATGAGTGCCATGCAGCACATAGGAGCTTTGTCACAATGGAAGGTGGACCCACGTGATGGTGGGCCTCGCAGGCCATTGTACAGATTGGACTCTCACTCTGAGTGAAATGGAGAGCCCTACCAGGCTCTGAGCAGAGGAACAGCCTGTTCTGGCTTCTGTGTTTAAAGGACTGGCCTGGCTACTGTTTTGAGAATGGAAACTAAGGAGGCAAGGGAGGAGGCCGGGAGACCGGTGGGGAGGCCACCCTAGTGATCCAGATAAGAGATAATGCTGATTCGGCCTATGCTGGTGGGAAGAAGTGAGATTCTGCTTGCATTTCTGACACAGAGCCACACTGCGGGCTACCAAACCATTAGATTGCCTGAAACCTGATGAAAAGAAAGCTGTTTTTCAACAACAAATGTTGGCAAGGATGTGAAGAAAGGGGAACCCTCCTACACTGCTGGTGGAAATGTAATCTAGTTCAACCGTTGTGGAAAGCAGTATGGAGGTTCCTCAAAAAACTCAAAATAGAAATACCATTTGACCCAGGAATCCCACTCCTAGGAATTAACCCTAAGAATGCAGCAGCCCAGTTTGAAAAAGACAGATGCACCCCTCTGTTTATCGCAGCACTTTTTACAATAGCCAAGAAATGGAAGCAACCTAAGTGTCCATCAGTAGATGTATGGATAAAGAAGATGTGGTACATATACACAATGGAATATTATTCCACCATAAGAAGAAAACAAATCCTACCATTTGCAACAACATGGATGGAGCTAGAGGGTATTATGCTCAGTGAAATAGGCCAAGCCAAAAAAGACAAGTATCAAATGATTTCACTCATATGTGGAGTATAAGAACAAAGAAAAAATACTGAAGGAACAAAACAGCAGCAGACTCACAGAACCCAAGAACGGACTAATAGTTACCAAAGGGAAAGGAACTGGGGAGGATGGGTGGGAAGGGAGGGATAAGGGGATTAAGGGGCATTATGAGTAGTACATGTAATGTAGAGGGGGCATGGGGAAGGCAGGTCAGCACAGAGAAGACAAGTAGTGACTCTATAGCATCTTACTACACTGATGGACAGTGACTGTAATGGGGTATGTGGTGGGGACTTGATAATGGGGGGAATCTAGGAACCATAATGTTGCTCATGTGATTGTTTATCAGTGATACCTTAATAAAAAAAGAATCAGCTAAAAAAAAAGAAAAGAAAGCTGTTTTTGTAAAAGAGGAACAGAACATAGGAACACTTGTGTGATTTTAAAACTGAGAAATAGTGACAGCTAGGCAAGAACTATACTTACAATGACCCAAGAGCCTGATAAAACTAGAAAACATAAAGTCTTTGTTTTTGTCATTCTTTATGTCATTAAATTCAATGTATTCATGCAAATTAGCAAGCCTTGCTAGCAAAGCCACACCATTTATGACTTCATCCTTGTGCTTGCACTGTGAGTACAGCCCATAGAAAGAATAACAATATTTTAAGAACCATTGCGTCTTTGTTTTCCACGCTGAACTGTTAACTATTTTTAATCTATCGGGGAAATGCAAATAAAAGGAGAAAAGGAAGCCCAAGAATGCATGTATTATTTAACTATCCCTGATCCCTATGACTGTGGTCCTTGGTGATTATGTGAATTCACAGGAGATTGGGGTTTTCTTTCTTATGGATTTCATCTATGATATGCTAATTCAGAAAGCAAAAGTATCCAGATGAGTTTATTAACACCCCTATCTCAGGAGAAGAGGCTGAGACTACATGGTGAGGGAGGCAATCATCCTTGGCTTGGTGTTTTATCCTTTCTGAATGTTGCAAAGGAAGTGTTTTGCTGTTTAGATGGATTGAAACATCATTTGATCTTTTACCACAGATGAGTGTGGGCAGGGGATGGGCATCGACAACATCTACTGGTTGACTCCCTGATGCCAGCACTCTGCTCTCTTACTCACCTTTGTATACAGATCTTCCAGTCTTTTAATGCAGCCTCATAGTGTTCTTTTTTGAGGTGAACATCACATTTAATGTTCACAATCAAGTGAAGATCTTGCTTTCTGCTCAGCTGAATGCTTAATGGGATTTTAAGGGAATATAAGCTTCTATATGTTAAAGGGACATTACTGTCAATGGAACTCACTCCTAAAAGTAGACTCTGCTGCTGGATTTAATTCTGACCATCAGGAGCCAGACTGGAAGATCTATACATTCCTGCTTGTCAGGTGGCAAGTCGTGCAGCCAGTATCAGACTTCAGGTTAAGAAAGCATGACCCACACTTCCCATGAGGAAACTACTGTGGATAAATGTCCAAGCTTACTCTCTTCAAAATAGGCTTAAACACTTGAGGCATTCTTATTAATCAGGATGACTATTTCTAGAAGTCCTAGGACTAAAAGACAAGAAAATGAAATAAGTAAACAATACTATTATTGTTTGTGAGAACTAATTAAAAATAAAAGAAATTCAATAAGGAGCCACTGCTAGAAGTCACATCAGACATCTTTGAGGAGAAGCTCAGAGAAGATCACCATTGGCTGGGCAGAGCTGCAGACATCAGCCTGCTCACTTAAGGCAAAAGGGACATTTATTCTTACACTGAACTTTGTTACACTCAAAGATGAGATGAGAAGAGAGGGAAAAGTTTGTGATCCCATGTCCAGGAATAAAACTGGAAGGCTGAAAACTAAGGCTTCCTTACTTTTCAACTAACTCAAAAAAAGTAAGTCAGACATTCCAAACCAAGGACTGCCACTGTAGGAACTTTGGAAACATAGTCAAATCTCTCACATTTTTAAAAACTCTATGATGATTCTTGTATCAGTATCACTCCCTCTATTACAATCACACACACACACACACACACACACGCATGTGCATGCACGTGCACACAGGGAGATAAGTGATAAACCTTTAATGAGAAAAGAGCCCACGAGTTTGTTTTCAGGAGCAATGATCATGAGGTCTTTGCCGTATCCTACAGCCAGGTTTGAGAAACCCCAAGGGATACAGTAGATGGTAGCAATGACTGAGGTTGTAACAAGGCTGGATTTGAGGAATCAGGGTGCCACGTGTTAAAAACGTACCTGAAATTCAGCATGGAGGCAACAGACAGGTCCAGCACATTAGCATGGCTGAGGGAGGCAGGGATGATAGCCTGACCTCCTGGGGGTCATTTCAAAGAATATTAGAAGAATTTTTCTTTTGGTTTTAAGTATCTCCTCTATAACTTTCACTCAGTACATGGATCTCTGTAAGTGTGTCTGAATCTAAGAAGATTGCTTCATGGCAAGGCATACTCCCCCCCGCCCCCCGTTGCCATGGAAACTGCTCTGTGCTCGTGTGGCAGGAGCTCACACACACACACACACACACACACACACACACACACACACACACACAGTGTGTTAATGTATTCTCAGGGAAATGTTTTTTATGCCTACTCCTTCTGGCTTTTTTTATACTTCTAAAAAGACACATTCAGAGCCAAAACTCTATTAATTCCTACCATCCAGTTGTTTTCTAGCGTTTCCTTTGTTTTGACATTAGAAATCTGATTTTAGGTTTTCTTCAACATAGTCTCTCCTTGAAGTGAAATAACCTATTATGTATGTGGTGGGAACTTGATAATGGGGGGAATCTAGTAACCACAATGTTGCTCATGTAATTGTATAGTAATGATACCAAAATAAAAAAATAAAAAATATATAAAAAACCTATGATTTGCCCTTTCACCTACCTCCTGCTTTTTTCCCACCCCTTAAATGAACATTACTATAGATCTCAACACACTCAGTTTATAATTAAAACAAGAAACTTGTTCAGATTCTAGCCAATTTCTTTGGTGGGTATAATGATGCATTTCAAACCCCATGAGGGCCCTGCCCCACGGCACACCCAGCGCCTGCCCACGTGGTTCACTTAATACCTGTCAAGGCAGTGCATGGAGAAGAAAGGAATGAAATCTCTGTCTTAACCCAGTGTGTTCATGGGAAGTGATGCTTTTCAGTTAAAAACAAATTTTTCATCTGGAAAAACAGCAGTTCTTTGGAAGAATGTTGATGTATCACAAGTTCACGTGAATGTGGGACTATTGTCTGCTTTAGTTTTCAGACTATGTAAACTTGAAAGGAAACTAAAGGAAATGTGGTGCAGAGAAGTAATTTATTTCAACAAGGGTTTCTTGGACACCTGCTATCTGGCATGACCCAGTTCCCTTGGGAGTCGATTCTGATTATGTGGAGAAGTTCATGATCAGCCATAAGGCTGATGGGTGCAGCCTAGTGCATGGAAGTCAGGACACTGGCTTTGGATTTCACCACCAGCTATGAGCTTTCACTTTAGCTAAACTGGGCCCTTGAATTGTAACCTATAAAAGGAGCAACTTAAACGAGTCCCTTCAGCTCCAGGATGCCAGTTCAGTTTCAGAGCCAGGCCCAGTGGAAGTGTGGTTGATGGAACAGCCTTAGTAAGGCCCTGTGGATAAAGTGAAGGTTCCTGTGGCCCGGATTCTCACCTGGTCCTGGTTGGCTAGCTCACTGCACACCTGTGGGCAATACATGGCTGTTGACTCCATATAAAGAGCTTCGCCCAGCGCTCTGGGAGTGACATGGCGGCACAGCTGCTGCACGGCTGTTGCACGGCTGCAGAGAGCAGAGACTGGAGTGATAGCAGCACTGATGACAGAGGCACGGGTGGAGAGACCCAGAGGCAGAGACCGGCTTGCTGCATGCAGACTCGCTCTGAGTGGATGGGATTCTAGTGATTGACCTGCCACCGTGGGAATAAAGTTGAGTATAAACCCTTTCACCCCAAGAATGTTCCATTATCATTTTTTGGTCTCATTGAATCCACAGTGAACTTGCCCAGGGCTGAAACCCATTGGCAAGACAGGCCCCCAGTCCAAGGAATGACTGAGTCATGCCTTTGAAGTCCGACGCCCGGGCAGTCCTCCCACCCCTGCTGTACCCCTCTCTACTCAGTGCCTTGGCCTACATGCCAGGACAGAGCTCCTACCCAAGTGCCCCTGCCAGACCATACCTTCTTTTGTCTTCATCAGATTTGACTGCGCTTTGTCACTTCTACTGAGGTGAGCCGACCTGACACGTTCATTCACATCAAGTTATTCAGTGGCTTCCTTTGTCACATTTAAGGCAACATTCTTTAATTGTAAAGTTACTTTTTGTAGATACCAGGACCCTGGTAAAATCTCCAATTTATTTTCTACAGTTTCCCCTCTCACATGCTTTGCTTCAGCCTCAAGAACAATTCCTGGAACTCACTAAGCTTTCAACTGCCCCAGGCCTTGGCCTATGGCCAGTGCTGTGGCCACTGCCCCAAAATGCTCCTCCTGCACTCAGCCCTCTGTTAACTCCTTCCCACCCTTCAGTCTCTGCTTCAAAATCCCTTCCCCCATTTGAAGCTTTGCTCTGCTCTTTTCTTTTTTAGGTCTTACCACAAGTACAACAGTTCTGTAATCATTTAACGCCCATTTCCCCCAGTAGCTGACAAACCCACGAGGGCGCTGCCCCACGCACACCCAGTCACCTGGCCCACGCAGTTCACTTAATCACTGTCAGGTAAGTGCATGGATGAGCAAAGGAATGAAAGCTCTGTCTTAACCCAAAGAGGAGACAAATGGTGGGAATTTCCGGCCCTGGCACATGCTGGTGGAGGAGACATTTCTGAACAGGTGAAACTTGTCTCTCATCTCTATCAGCAGCACTCACCTGGCCCTTGAAGGACAGACACCAGCAGCAGAAAACATCATTCGTCCCCAAAGTATCAGAGTGGCTTACAACTATTTGTCAACAGTAAGGCTTTGGCTCACTATGGAGTCTTTCTTTACATAAACTCAAAGCATTTTATTTTGCATTTGGGTGAACATGTTGGGGACCACAGCTCTTTGAACATGAATGTGCTCCTATCTCATAGTGAATCTCTGGTGGAATAAGGACTAGAATCTAGTTTTTGCTGGTCAAATCACATTGCCTTCCTGGGCCTCCATTTTCCTTCTCTATAGATGGATTTAGCCCCTTCCCCCACTTCACTCCTCCAGGGACACTGCAACACCTTGATTTAAACACAACTTTTCTGACATCAGTAATGCCCAAATCTCTCACATGTAAAAAAAAAGGGCGGGGGAGAGGGATATAGAAGCATGTCAGGCATTTAATACACAAATAATAGTTTAAATTTGTTGTGATTTCTTGTGACATTATAAGCTTTTAAAATTTTGTTATATTCTCTAAATGAATATTAATGTTTATATCTAAAAAAATCACATTACCTTTTCTTTAAATAATTGGCATAGAGAGTACACATATTCTTAGGAATAAAAAAAAGCATTAATGCCATTTTTGCTGTCTGGATTGATGCTGGCAGATTTACAACTGCCCTACTTGTTCTAATCGTCTTGCCTGCAGAATGTATAGATGACTGGTGGATTGTCCTCAAATCTTTGAGCATTGATTGGTTCCACCTTTAAAATATAGTTTGTCATCCTGTTTTCACCACTAAGTCAATATGAATTAGAAAAATCATTTAGCCCCTTTATGCTTTAGTTTTTTTCACATGTGAGATGGAATGAATACCTGCCTCTACTTATGTCCCAAGAAATTTGGCAAAGCCTATGGGAATTTGTGTTTGTGGCCATGCCAATTCCATGGAGCGGTCTGACCTCAGGGCAGCACACTGAGGCAGGCCTGCCAGGGATTTGTGGCCCTTCTGTGGCTGAGTCCCACAGGTTGCTAGAGTGAGGTGCTGACTCACAAAATTCTGTGGCCCAAAAAGACAGATTTGGTGTTACTTCTAGAATAGGGGCTCCCCAAAGGACCAAGTCCAGCTGGGTCTGATCTGTAGCTAAGGAGAATAAGGATAAGCATGGTGTGTGTGTCTGTGTGTGAATGTCCATATTGTTGCCAGCTGTTCTTTCTTCTGAGATAATGGCCTACCTATTTCTTAGCATTAAATTGGTATTTTTAACATCAGTCATTATGTACTCATCCGTAAGATTCCAAAGTCTGCTTGGAAACACTGAGGTGAAAGACTCTGTTATTGTTTCCTAGATCTTCTGTGACCTGGTTTTGTCAGTCAATGATTAATGTACCTTGGGTAGTGGAGATAATGCTAAGCTTTGAAAATTTACCCAGCTTCTTAAGTGGAAGGACGCTAACATTCACTGAGCATATGCTGTGTGCCGAGAACTGCGTTTGGTGCTTTCATATCCATTATTGCGTTAAATCATCTTAATAACTCCATGAGGTTGGAAGTATTATACCCATTTAAAATAGAAGAAATATGAAGCTCCGAGACGCAAGTCACTTGATCAAGGTCCCAGGTTATTAACCAGAGAAGTCTGAGTTTTAACTCAGTTTGTCTGAGCCCAAAGTCCATAGTCTTTTTTGTTGTTGTTACATAAATTTACCCATTTATTATTGTCTAGTAGCAATGCTTCAAATGGTGGCACTTGCACTGGTCTTTCAGTTCCTTCAGCCTTCTGACAGCCGACTGCACGTGAAAGCAGGAGTGGGGTGCAGGCCAGGCACCTCCAGCTGCTGTTTTCATGCAGGGACCGCAGTGCCAGATCCCCACAGCTCGGCCCTTCATCCTGGTTTCACCACAAAAGGGTGTACTTGGTGTGCTGGCTGATTGCAATTTTCTTCAGTTTTTCTGAGGGAAGCACCATAATGGTCCCATATTTACTGAAGATTCCGACCTTCCTAATGCGTTTAGCCATGTCACCACCAACTAGGTGTGAGCAGACAGGGCCAAAGTCCATAGTCTTTTAACCCCACCAACTAACTCCCGGGATAAAAACACAGGATTCATATTTCAGTCTGGGATATACTTTTAATGTGTATTGCAGGCTATCTGCAAACTGGCAATTTAGTCCTGATACCTAAAAAAGAAATCATGGAAAGGCTTTAAGGGCACAGGGATTCACTGTTAACAGAGACAATCCAGGCTTGACCAGGACTGGTTAATCATGGCACGAGGACCTCTTCCTGTCTGTAGAATGTGTGAGGGAATCTGAAGGGGTCCCAAGGCAAAGGACCAAGTGAGACCAACTGCCCAAGTCACACTGCACTGTGGCCCTGAGGGCATTCCAGAGCTAAGCGTAAAATATTCTGATTTATCTCTTCTTTAGTATCATCTTTTACTGTTTCTTTCTCTGTTCATTAAAATAACAGATGTCAACCGGATTTCGTGACAGAGTGACAAATGATGCATTTGCCCTCCGAGGCCATAACCAGCAACTGGCCTTGCATTCAGTGATACGTGGGGCAGTGTTATTTCTATATCTGACACTGTGTTTTATTTGTGATTGAATTCTAAGACAGAAAGGCTAATGTTCTGAACTTTTAAGGCTTCATTTTTAAATCAGTTCAAGGGAAGGCCAAGTGTTTGGGCAGAATGATCAAAAGTCTCTAAGCCCCAGGTTTGCAAACCTGAGCTAAAAATGTAGAATCCTATCCCTTCTGCCTCAGGGTTCCCATTCAGTAGGTCTGGGGTGGGGTCCTGGAACCAACATCTTAAGAAACAAAGCAGGTGACTGAGTACAGGCAAAATATCCAAGGAATATGTATTGGGAAACAGCTCTGAGATACATTTCATTTATTATTCCCTTGCTAGCTGGAGGTTTTTTCCTTTATTATTTTTCTTTTCAACTGATAGAAATAAAGGACTGCATTTTTTTACCCTAATGCCGAGCCTTCACATAAGCATCCAAATAACAATTCATGTGCTAGGTATGTTTCAATATAAAAATGGTCCAAAGAGAAGAAAATTCTTAGCTGCGGAGATTCCAGACAGTTGAGGTGGGTGGGTGAGGGCTGATAAGCAAGGAATGCTAAAGGTCCAAGAGAGGACGCCCTCACACAGACCCTTCATAAGGGCAAGGAGGTGCTGGGCTTGTCAGCGTGAAGGCCATAGGTCTGGACTAAGCAGTCACACTAATTCAAAAGCCCTTTGGAATTTCCAGACAGTTCTGTTTTTATTGAGGACGTAAGTCAGCATATCTTTCAAATGCTGCCCAAAAATGCCAACCCTGTGGCTGGCTGCCATGCTCTTCCAAGGTGACCTGCACTATGTACAGGGCTGTCTTCAGGGCTGTTTGTGGGCAGGGAGCCATTCTGGTTCATCAGTGCTTGGGCTGAACCAGTTGTAAATCTACTGGATGTTGTCCCAAACTGTGCCAGTGCCTCCTGGGCAAGTTGTGACCATGGAGGGTCACAAAGATTGAAGGGCATAAAGGGTGCCCTGAGAAAGGAGAGCTGAAACCTGAGGTGGCAGGAGGAAGAGCGAGAATATAGCTAAGAATGCTTAGTATCCTATCCCCAACTAATTGGGGAAACTAGGCCTGGGGTAGCAAAGTTTCTTTAGGAGAGTCAAAGCTGAAGGACAGATAGTAGGAACCCTGAGCTGAAACAGATTCAGAGATCAGTCTCAGCATTGATCATCTACACTGATTGATTACTGCTGTCTGCCAAGGGCTCAAGAAGAGGTGTGTTTGTGTGTGTGTGTGTGTGTGAGAGAGAGAGAGAGAGAGAGAGAGAGAGAGAAAGAGAGAGATGCTCCTTTGCCATGCTCTAGTTGACATGGGGCCACATTTTTACTTGATGGCCTTTTGCTAATTTCTCTTTTCAGAAACACACACCAGCTTTTTCCTTCTGCTTATGAATATACATGGCCATCTACATGCTGCTCAAATAAGAGATTTATGGTAGTTTCGGCAGAATCTCTCAGAGGTATTTGGGTTAATGAGCAGTAAATGCCACTCAGCATATGTCTCTACAAACTGTGAACAGGGAAATCCCTACAAGTTGACTTTCCCTATGTGGCCACTTATTCTCTTTGCGACAGATGCCAACACATCAGGTTCTCCCATGCCCTGGAACCAGTTGTCAGCCTCAAATCCCCTAGAGTGGATCATGACTATGGTAGGATTGATGACATCTGTCACTGGGCTTCCCACGGAAGACATGGTAGATTGATATGAATTATGACTGTGAAATCACCAGCACTTTCCTTCATAACTGAGCTCTCTGGAAATATCTGCACGCTTGATGGTGTTAATGTTCCCAGTTGTGTCCGGCTGAACGGAGAGAAAATGTCCGAGGTAGGGCCATCACCTTGCTTTCTTATTGCTCCACTGCCTGGCTCCTGGACATTTTCTATAAAAATCAAGTTTCCTTAAATATTAAATAATCTTGTTTTCAGGAACACCCTGCTTTCTGGAAGGTGCGTTTTCATCGGAAAACACCAGTCTTTGATCACGGAACCAAATTTTCTAACACTAAGGAGTTTTCTTTGCAGTTTGACCTAAAAGTTTTGTGCTTTGGGCTTTTGGTTCACACTGTTGGTGTGCTTGTGCTGGTTCTCCAGAAAAAGCTGGTGTTGAAAGTCAGTCCAAGTCTGACTAGAACAGGTATCAATTATCTATTGCTGAATATCAAACCATCCTCAAATATAGTGTCTTAAAACAGCAACAAATATTTGCCTCGCTCACAAAGCTACAATTATAGTGATTAGTAGGGACCACTGGCCTCTGTGCCATGAGGAGGGCTGTCCGGGGAAGTTCAGCTAGGGCTACAGTGTCCGGCTTCAATACAACTCATTCACATGATGGCACATTTGGACTGGCTACGAGCTGGGGGCTGCCGGCCTTGGTTCTTCTCCATGTGGGCTTCTTGTGGGCTTTCTCACAGCACAGTGACTAGGCTTCAAAAGGACAAGGTTGAAAAGCATGTTTTTTTCCTTTTTTTAAAGGCATTTTTATGACTTTTGATGTCAACATCACTTTCACCAGACTTTATTGGCAGTGACAAAGGTCTTCTCAGCTTCAAAGGGGAGAGATCAGATCATAGACTCCACTTCTTGTTGGAAGAGTGGCAAGGTCCTAGGGGAACGTGCGGAATGGGAGATACTGTTGTGTCCACCTTTGGAAAATGCAATCTGCCATGAGTACATAGGATTAAATAGTAAGGGGGCAATCTGGCTGCTGAAGCTGTCCTGGGCCCTGAATGACATGACATTTTAGAGCTACATTCTAGACACTGGGACGTGTCTGTCGTTCATTGCTGGGATCCACTAGTATTAGGCCTGTATTATTACAATGCACTTGCGTTACTTAATTACTTAAGGTAACTTCAGCAGATCTGCCTCTGAGTGTTGGATTTTTGGGTGATCTTACCCCTTTATGCTTATTTTAAAAACACTAAGAGACTAAAAAGCACTAAAAAACTGTATTTTTTTTAAGTTTTCATGATAGGTTTGTTTTATAAATGAGCTTTCCATCATGTTATATTGCTTAGAACTGATTTTCATTATGGTTCTAACTATACCTGGTTACTTCCTAAACCTCATTTTTAATAATCCCATCTTGGTGCCAGTTATTTGCAAGAGAGGGTTTTTTAGGTTTTCACATATAATAATGAGCCAAAAATGGGGAGTTCAAGGAAATTTCAAAAGGCCTCTTGCCTGACCTGCTTCTCTTGCTCTTCACCGCCCGTAAGCAAGCAGCACTCAGAAAGTGAGACTATTGAGGATGCCCTGCAGAGGAGCGCTGCATCTGGTTGGCCAGGCAGAGAGAATGATGCTTGTCCCAGAGAACGATGACATCCCACTACACTGAAGTCCTCATGAGCTGAAGACTCCATTTCAATTCAAATCCACTGGAATTCATCCATTTTGTTATTTCTCCTTTCCCACAACTACCAGCTGGTTCAGAGGTAGTGATGCAGCACATTCAGGCCATCTAGTCCCCATTCTGCAGATCTCTTAGAACTGTCCCCACCGTCTCTCTCCCTTTCACATTTTCACATATGGGAAAAGGAGACATAGTATCAGCAGCAGGCACATCCCCTTGATATGGTGGGAAGTCAGATGGGCTCCTCTAGATGACGGTACTATTCTCTTATCTCCTTCACCCAACTTCTCTTGTCCTCATCTCACTCACCTCACCTCACCACACTTCCACCACTCTCACATGCGTAAGTGTGCACACACACACACACACATACCCTCTACTACCACCTCCTACAAATCTGACCTTCCACAGAGTCTTTGTTGTTTCTTGGTACAATGTGGTTTTCCCCCAATCAAAACCGAAACCTGTGCCCTTTATCTTCAATGCCTGCCTGCCTCCTATCTCTTTGCCTCCAGACAGGCTATTTCCAAGCCTCTTTAAGCTTAATGTTTGCTGAGAAGTCCCAAGCAATCCAGGTACTTTTGTGGCCTAAATGGCTTGGAGGAAAAGGGTGCAGGGTCAAGCAGGCAGTAGGGGATCTGTGACCTTTGTCATTCCATGTATGACCTCAGGAGAAGCCCTGCTCCTTCCTAGTGAGATGGTGCTTTAAGATTTGCCCGATTTTCTTCTAGAAAGAATGAGGACTTGTAAGACAAACAAGAGGATATCTTAGAGTAAGCTTTGTAGCATGAGCTCCTCACTCATTTCTTTTGGCAAGAATTCATCTTTGCCATGATTTACACAAATCGGTCTAAGACCTAGTGTGGATCAACTTCAAATGGAGTTCTTGCTGGGTAGTTTGACATCAGCAGGTGTATTAGCAGCATCTCTGCAGGGTCATCTGTATATATACATTTTTTCTGACCCTACCTTCTGATCACACAAGTGCAATGTGGTCACTACGCTTGTGGAAGAAGCTTCACCTGTGAAGTTGGTGCCTGTGGTGCAGCCTAGAGACAGCCCTGCCAGAACAGTGCTTCCCTTAGTAAAACTTTGTGTGCCAGGAATGTTGAGATTCAGTGCTTAGGTGTTTTAGTCGTTTTCGAAATCCTTGGGGAAAAATTTTGCTATAATAGTTTTGGAGCAATAAATCCAAAGACTGTCTCATGAAGGACCAACTTCTCCCTTGCTTTTTGAAACAAACAAAAAACTGTTACCAGTGTAATAGGCAGCATGAAATAAACAGTTTTTTTTAATATAATTTATTTTATCATCATTAATTTACAATTACATGTGCAATATTACGATTATTAAACTACCCCTTCATCAGGTCCCCCCCACCAACCCCATTACAGTCACTGTCCATCAGCGTAGTGAGATGTTACAGAATCACTACTTGTCTTCTCTGAGTTGCACAGCCCTCCCCGTGCCCCCCCACATTACATCTGCTAATCGTAATGCCCCTTTTTCCCTCTTATCCCTCCCTTCCCGCCCATTTTCCCCAGTCCCTTTCCCTTTGGTAACTATTAGTCCGTTCTTGGGTTCTGTGAGTCTGCTGCTGCTTTGTTCCTTCAGTTTTTTTCTTTGTTCTTATACTCCACATATGAGTGAAATCATTTGATACTTGTCTTTTTCGGCTTGGCTTATTTCACTGAGCATAATACCCTCTAGCTCCATCCATGTTGTTGCAAATGGTAGGATTTGTTTTCTTCTTATGGCTGAATAATATTCCATTGTGTATATGTACCACTCTTCTTTAGCCATTCATCTACTGATGGACACTTAGGTTGCTTCCATTTCTTGGCTATTGTAAATAGTGCTGCAATAAACATAGGGGTGCATCTGTCCTTTTCAAATTGGGCTGCTGCATTCTTAGGGTAAATTCCTAGGAGTGGAATTCCTGGGTCAAATGGTATTTCTATTTTGAGTTTTTTGAGGAACCTCCATACTGCTTTCCACAATGGTTGAACTAATTTGCAGTCCCACCAGCAGTGTAGGAGGGTTCCCTTTTCTCCACATCCTCGCCAACATTTGTTGTTGTTTGTGTTTTGGATGTTGGCCATCCTCACTGGTGTGAGGTGATATCTCATTGTGGTTTTAATCTGCATTTCTCTGATGATTAGCGATGTGGAGCATCTTTTCATGTGCCTGTTGGCCATCTGAATTTCTTCTTTGGAGAAGTGTCTATTCATGTCCATTGCCCATTTCTTAATTGGATTATTTGCTTTCTGTTTGTTAAGGTGCATGAGTTCTTTATATATTTTGGATGTCAACCCTTTATCAGATACGTTTTTTATGAATATATTCTCCCATACTGTAGGATGTCTTTTGTTCTACTGATGGTGTCCTTTGCTGTACAGAAGCTTTTCAGCTTGATATAGTCCCACTTGTTCATTTTTGCTTTTGTTTCCCTTGCCGGGGAGATATATTCATGAAGAAGTTGCTCATGTTAATGTCCAAGAGATTTTTGCCTATGTTTTTTTCTAAGAGTTTTATGGTTTCATGACTTACATTCAAGTCTTTGATCCACCTTGAGTTTACCTTGTGTATGGGGCTAGACAGTAGTCCAGTTTCATTCTCTTACATGTAGCTGTCCAGTTTTTCCAACACCAGCTGCTGAAGAGGCTGTCATCTCCCATTGTATATCCAAGGCTCCTTTATCAAATATTAATTGACTGTATATGTTTGGGTTAATGTTTGGATTTTCTATTCTGTTCCACTGGTCTGTGGGTCTGTTTTGTGCCAGTACCAAATTGTCTTGATTACTGTGGCTTTGTAGTAGAGCTTGAAGTCAGGGAGTGTAATTCCCCCTGTTTTATTCCTCCTTCTCAGGATTGCTTTGGCTATTTGGGGTCTTTTGTGGTTCCATATGAATTTTAGAATTATTTGTTCTAGTTCATTGAAGAAAGCTGTTGGTAGTTTGATAGGGATTGCATTGAATCTGTAGATTGCTTTAGGTAGTATAGCCATTTTGACAATATTGATTCTTCCTAGCCAAGAGCATGGGATGCTTTTCCATTTGTTAGTGTCCTCTTTAATTTCTCTTCGGAGTGTCTTGTAGTTTTCAGAGTACAGGTCTTTCACTTCCTTCGTTAGGTTTATTCCTAGGTATTTATTCTTTTTGATGCAATTGTGAATGGAATTGTTTT
>JAVSCE010008242.1:0-18057 GCA_032199065.1 Smutsia gigantea | reverse complement strand
TACAGTCAATTAATATTTGAGAAAGGATCCTTGGATATACAATGGGGAGATGACAGCCTATTCAGCAGCTGGTGTTGGAAAAACTGGACAGCTACATGTAAGAGAATGAAACTGGACTACAGTCTAAACCCATGCACAAAGGTAAACTCAAGGTGGATCAAAGACCTGAATGTAAGTCATGAAACCATAAAACTCTTAGAAAAAAACATGGGCAAAAGTCTCTTGGACATAAACATGAGCGACTTCTTCATGAACATATCTCCCCGGGCAAGGGAAACAAAAGCAAAAATGAACAAGTGGGACTATATCAAGCTGAAAAGCTTCTGTACAGCAAAGGACACCATCAGTCAAACAAAAAGACATCCTACAGCATGGGAGAATATATTCATAAATGACGTATCCGATAAGGGGTTTACGTCCAAAATATATAAAGAACTCATGCACCTTAACAAACAAAAAGCAAATAATCCAATTAAGAAATGGGCAAGAGGACATGAATAGACACTTCTCTAAAGAAGAAATTCAGATAGCCAGCAGGCACATGAAAAGATGCTCCACATCACTAATCATCAGAGAAATGCAGATTAAAACCACAATGAGATATCACCTCACACCAGTGAGGATGGCCAACATCCAAAGCACAAACAACAACAAATGTTGGCGAGGATGTGGAGAAAAGGGAACCCTCCTACACTGCTGGTGGGAATGCAAATTAGTTCAACCATTGTGGAAAGCAGTATGGAGGTGCCTCAAAAAACTCAAAATAGAAATACCATTTGACCCAGTAATTCCTCTCCTAGGAATTTACCCTAAGAATACAGCAGCCCAGTTTGAAAATGATAGATGCACCTCTATGTTTATCGCAGCACTATTTACAATAGCCAAGAAATGGAAGCAACCTAAGTGTCCATCAGTAGATGAATGGATAAAGAAGATGTTTTACATATACACAATGGAATATTATTCAGCCATAAGAAGAAAACAAATCCTACCATTTGCAACAACATGGATGGAGCTAGAGGGTATTATGTTCAGTGAAATAAGCCAAACCGAAAAAGACAAGTATCAAATGATTTCACTCATATGTGGAGTATAAGGACAAAGAAAAAAACTGAAGGAACAAAACAGCAGCAGACTCTCAGAACCCAAGAAAGGACTAATAGTTACCAAAGGGAAAGGGACTGGGGAAGATGGGTGGGAAGGGACGGATAAGGGGGAAAAAGGGGCATTATGATTGCAGATGTAATGTTGCGGGGGCATGGGGAGGGCTGTACAACTCAGAGAAGACAAGTCATGACTCTATAGCATCTCACTATGCTGATGGACAGTGACTGTAATGGGGTTGGTGGGGGGGACTTGATGAAGGGGGTAGTTTAATAATCATAATATTGCACACGTAATTGTAGATTAATGATCCAAAATAAATTATTAAAAAAGAATACTTAGGAGCTGCTAATAAAAGAATAAGTGTTTAAAAAATAAAAAGGAACATATGGGATGTGAACAATTTCCAGGGATGTGTTGTTTTAATTTGTCTGATTTTTCGCATACTATTCAAGATCAAATAGACAACATTCACCATGTTATTGATAAGTTTTCACAAATGCCTGGATTGTTAAATTGGTTTTCTTTGTTTCATTAGATATGGCCTATAATTGTAGGTCTAATACTGTTATGCATTTGTATTCCTGTTCTCCTAGTGTGTGTGCGGAAGGCAGTTGTTGGTCTTTTAAAGCCAATACAAGCATATGCTACTTTTCAAGAATTAACTTCAAGAAATAAGTGATTCCTTTTAAACCACTTTGTGAAATCATATACTGATTCCCCACCTGCATTTGCTACAAAAAAATAATTATGTATATTGTGATTTTATCCAGAATTATAGCTGCTGGCTGTCCTCTCTTTTGTATTTTATCTCCCTGTTTGGTCCCAGGAGATGGCTGGTTAGCCAGACACGGGTAAGATTCCTCATGGGAGGAACAACCTAAGACAGGCACAGTCGCAAGGGACCTCAGGTGAGCAACGTGGGGGCCAACTGAGGTGAGGCATAGAACCTCACCCCTCCAGACGAGAGAGACATTGCCTGTGACAAGCTATGTCACAGGCCGAGCCCAGCTAATCATTATTCTGGTACCTTTCACAAATATATGCATATGCATTTGCGTCAGTTATAACAAAAAAAGGGGGAAATGTGGGATTCACTTATAATTTAAGTATAAAAATCATATGAATAATCATAGTTGACTTGATTGATTATAGTAACTGAATTAGTTTCTCTGATATGACTGCCTTTGCATTGTTCACCTTGGGAGAACTTGTTCACTATGTTCCTTGCATTGTTCACCTTGTGGGAGCTTGTTCACTGTATTGGAACTTGTTCTTTGCATGGTGAGCAATAATGTCTTGTGTATTGAAAAGTTGTTAAGAGAAAAAAATCTCAAAAGTTCACATCGTAAGAAAAAATAATTTGTAACTATGTATGTTGAAGGATGTTAACTAAACTTACTGTGATAATCATTTCGCAATAAAAAAAAATCCTTTGAAATGTAAAAAAAAAAAGTGTCAACAGTGTGGAAATAGGAAGACTGTCCAGGAAAAAAGTGGCCTGTGACTTTTCATAGATAAAGCTGAGTAGCAGAAAATGACTAAGAAATAAAGATTTTTCCTTTGTCTGCTTTTCTTTTCCTCTTTGACCTCTTTTCATTTTCTTTCCTTTGCTCTTTTTACTCCCCAAACACCAGAGGAAGAAGAAAATCAGCCAAAGCCTTGAGTTCTTTGACTTTTGTCATTTAAAGCACAATCTTAAAGTCCTTAAACATGATCTAGACTTTATACAGAGTGTTCAATTGTCCTATTAATAGCGTCTAGGTCTTATTACATGGTTTTCCTTTTTGGCATGTGTAATCATTGCAATGAGACAGAGGTCACAACACAATCTTTTTCTTCCTTTCTTTTCTTTTTAAAAAATTTTTGGAGATGAGGTCAAGGAGTAGTGATAAGTAATTCAAATAGGAAACAGCCAGCCAAAGAGAGAGAATTTTCAAATGATCAATTATCCATAGGGAAGGGGGTAGGAAGTATGTTATACTAAGATCATTTTATTTCCCCCACTAGTAATACATCAATGGAGTTAAAGCCAGCAGATGTTGGCCTTCACAAGTCCATGCTAAATGGGGTTCATGGCTGTCCTACTGCACTGCATCTCACTTTAATCTACTACCCAACATTAATCAAACATTTGGAAGCATCCTATACCAATGCTGCATAATACAGCTCTAATTTACTGTCTGATTCTTCCAGTTCCTGTTTGTTTCTTGCCTGGATTTCTTGTGGGGTAGCAGAAGTCAATCACCCTAAGAACTGTGAGTAGTCCCTCCAGCTCCCATTTGTTGCTGTCAGTCCACCCTGCTGTTTGTCCTCACAGACCTGCAAGCTGTATTCCTGCTCACCAACATTGAGATGATAACTGATTTGTAGGATCTAATTCTTTAGTTCCACTTAGGAGGTCATCTATCAGAGTTGTTGCTTACTGTCAAAGGGAATTCAGTTAACACATCATAAGTGTGACAAACTCTCCAATGTTCACTACAGTTACTAGCTCTCTTGAAGTTTCTATACCAACAGTTTTTGGCTACCCAGAAGGCCCAAGAATAATAGAAGAACTCTTCCAAGTTGTTTTTTTTTTTTCTTCTCTCTCTTTCTCAATTTCCTTTTTTTACCAGTGTGTTGGGAAGGGGTTCAACTTGTGCATCTGAGAGCCATACATTAATATGATCAAAAGGAGAAAAGACCAAGTTCCTATTTAAAGCAAAAGCAAACTCTGAAAACAATTTAATGAACACCACATTATTACCGAATTGTGGATTAAACAGTGTGTGTCTGAACACTGGTTGACATCTTTTATCCTTTTTGTTTGCTGCCAAAAGTACTTCATAAATATGCAGCTCTTCATGATTCCCAAGATTCTCGACAAAGAACTAAGGTGATATACATCTGTAATGTGTCCAGTTGGATTTTTGAATAATACTATATTTTGAAAACGTTACCTAATTAAATATATACTGTGTCTACTCACATCTGAGATTCTCCATGCTCCCTTATTGGACATTGTTCAAAGAACAGTCTATGCATTCTGCATGAGGGTGAATGTAATTTCTCTTTTTTAAGAGAGAAAAAAGAAAGGTCAAACAAATAAGTTGTGACTCAGAGTTCCCTGAAGCAGACACACCATATTTTGACAATATCTGGAATCACACTTATACTAGAGAGAATAGTAAGATGCACTGTGAATTAGCTTAAGGAGAAAACTATTTGCTTTATTTGCTTGAGACATTTAGCAAAGCCTTCATCTGAATTATTTTGTCAACATAATTTCAGTTTAAATAAAAAGATACCAACAGTAGTTTCACCTCAGTTTTAGGATTTGTTTTCCATAGGTCACAAGTCAAAAAAATTTAAGACTAAGTGCTATCACACCCACTTTTAAACAATAGAATTAGAAGCAGAAGCTATAGGTTTTGTCTTGGTCCTTTCAGCTTCCAGATTTATGGCCCTGTAGCAAGGAAATCTGAGCTGTTGCTACAGCTAAATGCTTCAGCTGAAGAAAGACAACTGATTTATTTTTCAGATAAAAAATAGTTTTAAAAAATTATGTTTTGTTGTTTCTACAGAACTATATGAGAATAAGCTGCAAAATTCATGACTCTTCACCCTGCACTTCACATACTGCTATTTCAAAGAAAAAATACTGTATCTTAAAAAACAACAGGACAATTATGAAATTCAGGACACCTAACTTCAATGCAATTTAAGTATCCTATGTATAGTCCATATTCAAATGTTGCTCATCATAGGAAGGATGACTTTTAAAATGACCTAAGAAGGAAAGGGTAGTAGCATGATTAGATCAAGGGAGGGGTAATAGCATCCATAAGAATTGTGTGAATTTGAGAGACTTCAGTTTGTCTCAGTTTACCCTCATTTAAAATGTTCCCCATAGTATGATGCCCTGGGTAGCTGTTCCTTTTCCCATTTCCTTTCTTCCTTCCTCTTCCCCATAAGCTAGAGTGAGATTCTGTGGCAAAGAAAGGGGCAACTGCTGATGAAGTAAAGTTATCAGATAAAACCATTATTGCTGAAACCTTAATTTTATTTTTAATTTTTAAAAAATGTTTATTTTTAATTGTAGTTACAATCCTAACATTAAATTTACCATCTTGTGGTTATCACTCTGGACTTTGAAAAACAGTTTTAAAGTTAACTCCATTGGTGTTAAGAATTCACTGAAATAGAACAATTTAACAGGATATAAAAAAATGAAGAATGCAGATTCCTTCTTGGATCAATGACAAAGACTGAATGATTCAACTCCAAAGTATACCAGTGCATTTTTTATCATCTCCACATTTTTATCCAATGTTAAGGAGATGCACAATCTAAATTTGGGGTAGGAGCCCAAATAATGCCAACAAATGCCCAACATGTTTACACAATGCCCTTATGTGTCCAAGGGGGATGACGTTTTTCATTGCTTCAGAGATCATATAAATGTAACTGACTATACAGGAAAATGAGTAGGAAGAATATCTAGACATTAACCATGCCTCCTAAAATCTCCAGTTTCCAAGGGTCACTACTGTCTGGATCCTACACCCAAAATCTAGGGAAGATGGGATCTGGCAGGGGAACTGCCATACAGACATATATTTTAGGGCCTAGTCATGTTGGGATGGTCTCTGAAAGCTCTCTGGGAATGCCTGTAAGCCAAAGAGGAGAAATGAAATCATATCCTGGATGTGTGTGTCCTTATGGGTATAGTCATCTCCTGCACCTTCTGCAGTGTAGTGGTTAAACATATGGATTGTGAAATTGCGTGGGTGCAAATCCTAGCTCCACATGTTAGTAGCTGCTTAATGTTGAGTAAATTACTAATATCTCTCTGCCCCAATTTCCTATTCTACAAAATGGGAATAATACTATATCCTTTTATCATAAGGTCACTATGGGAATTAAACAAGCTAATATTTGTGAAATGCTCAGTGTCTGGTATAGAAATAATATGTAAGTGATTCTTAATCAAACAACTGATGTTCTTCAGACCACATTCTTTAAAATAAATAATTATGTGACAGTTGTTAGAAATATGATGAAAATATGTTGGAGAGTGCCAAGTAAAAGTAAGAATATGAGGCATGTAAAGAATTTAGTAAAAGGTGGCATCTGTTTTTTGTGTTAGCTCCTTCACCAATCAGTGGTGTGGGCCCCACCTCACTCTCAGGCCTTCCTATGCCTCTGACCAGATGACAATAAAAACAAAACCAGGATAAAGTGATCAAGAAACTAAGGTGCTGGGGAAAGTCTAGCATGGAAAGAATAGATGAACAGAAAGTTCACTAGCCAAGGAAGGTCTGGAATAGATGCCACCAGGCAGTTTAAGGATCTTGGTGTTTAAAGCATGAGGCAGACTTCTCACTCATGACCTACTTTTCCCCCTGTAGAAACAGCTATCCTCAAACCTGTCCTCTCCCTTTGCTTTTGCCCTTCTTGCTACTCAAAGTACCCTCCCTTTACTCCAGTACACATCCTCCAAGGTCCATTTTCTTCACAAAGCCTTCTCAGCTTCTTCAAAGTCACAACTGAAATATAATGAAGTGGTAAAAACAGTGAAGTGAGACAGAGTTTACACCTTTGCATCTACCATTTTCTAGCTGCCTGATCTTAGGAGAGTTACTTAATCTCTCTGACGTTCAGTTCCTCAGTGAAAAAGAAACAAATACCTACATGATCAGGCTGTTATGGGGATTAAATGAGACTATGTATACACAACACAGTATAATTACACAGTAAATGGTAGTTCTGTATTTATGTTACAGTTTATCTCTTCTTTGAAATCATGCTATTTGTACACTTACGGCTGAAAATGTTATGCTTTTTGTTTCAATTGCTTGTAAAGTCACTTACCTCCCTTAAACTATGAGCCCCTGATGACAGAGATCAATTATGTTTGAGTCAAAACTTTCTATTTGTACTTGGTAGAAATCGAACTAAAACTGGTTTTGGCAATAAAGGGAGTTTATTCATAGCTGAAAACTCTATGAAGATTCAGGGACTCAAATGTCACATGGAGTTGATCTTTATTTTTCTTTCTGTATATGTGTTTCTGGGTAGCATTGAGGCAGAGGTAGCCTTTAGCAGCTCTATACATTTAACCAGCTACAAGTCCAGTGGAAAGAAATGGTGTCTTTCCAGTAGTTTCAGCAAACATTTGGGAGTTAGGTCCTTGACCATCTTACCCATTCCTAAACCAAATATCTATGGATTATGGACCAGTGATTATGATTGGCCAGATCTGGGACATATGACAATTGTACTTGCTACAAAGTGATGTCAGCCTTACTGGACTCACATAGACTGAAAGTGAGAAAGGGATATTTTCCCAGAGGAAAATCAGTATGTGTGACTATAAAAAGAAGGAATGGATCATGGGAATGAAAAAATACTGACATTTTGTGAGACACACTTTCCCTCATAAATGTGGAAGATATTATAGCAAATATCCTTAATCTCCTGCAATCAGTCTCATCCTAAGTGGCCTTCAAGTCCACATACCAATGAAAGACAATATCCTGCATAATCATGGATGGAAATATCTTGGATATCTCCTCACATTCAGTTCTGTCAACTTCTACTTCTGGCCAAAATGGAGTAACAGGGACCAGATTCACCCTTATGCCTGAAACGAACAAGAAAGACAAAAAACTGTAAAAAATAAAAGTTTTTAAGATATTCAATATCAGGCAACAAAGGACAGTGATCTCTGAGAGATGAGAAGCAAATGAAATGTACCTTGCAATTGTCCCAGGTCACTGTCTTGATTTTTCTAGACCACAGAACAAGTAGAGAATACAAGCAGAACAAACTCCCTGTGTTAATGAAATGGAGCTGAAAGTTCAGAGAGACCAAGTTGGCTAGAGTTCACAAAACAGAATACCTGATAGGAGAGAGATACAGAGAAAGAACACTGAAGAGTTACAGAGGGTATATAGCAGAGCACTCATCAGTGAATGTATGTAAGGAAACTACTAGAGAAACAACTGACAGGATTATCAAGAATAGTGTTCACACAGGGATAGAATTAGTGTCTATTACTACCAGATTGTAAGACCTTATAATTTATAGGCAAAGAAGTATACAGAAAGCATTTGCCTCAGTGGTGGGAAATAGTGAGTCTTGAGTCTAACTCCAGAGTAAATTCTGCTTTTGTCCTGCCTAACTAATCTCACAATGAAGACCTGGAATGATCTAACCCTTTTCAAGTAACTTAACTTCAGCCCAGAATAAAATATTTATAGGAATACAAAAATATCTAGCATCCTAAAAGGTAAATTCACATTTGACATGCAATCAAAAACTACCATACATGAAAAGCAGCAAGGAAATGCATGCCCTAATGGGATATATCAGTCAATCAAAAGTGATTCATAACAGCCATAGGTGTTAGAATTAGCAGATGAAGATGTTAAAACATTATTGTAACTATATTCCATATTTAATAAGCTAAGTAGACACAAGAAATATTTAAAAAGACTCAAGTCAAACTTCTAAAAATGAAAACTATACTGCTTGAGATTTAAAATTCACAGGCTGTTATTAACAGCAAATTAGAAAATTACACATCTCAGAAGAAAAAGTTAGTGAGCTTGAAGTCACAGCAATACAAACTACTCAAAATGATACGATAATTTAAGAGCAAAAAGAATTCAGTAGGCCCTGGAACAACTTCAAGTGACCTAATATATGTATGGTTGAACTATCCAAAAGGGGAGGAGACAAAAAATATTTGAAGAAATAACGGCTGAAAAGTTTTTAACTTTGATTAAAACTATAAACCCACAGATCCAAGAAGTTCCCTAAGCACAAGAAACATAAAGAAAACTAAATGACACCAAGGCATATCTCAAATTGCTAAAAAACAAAACAGTGATAAAGAGAAAATCTTAAAATCAGCCTGAGAAAAAAGACACATTATACAGAAGAACAAAGATATGGATGGCAGCACTTTTCTCATCAGGAACGATGCCAGCAAAAAGATGTGGAGCAACATTTTTAAAGTGCAGAAAGAAAAAAAAAAAGTGTCAGGGTATAATACCATTCTATTGTTAATCAAATGAAAACTGGAATTGTTAATAGTATACAAGCTTTGTTGGGGATGGGAAACAGAAAAATTTCTGTTTTCACAATGTTTGCTTGTACATGTCAATTTAAGAAAAATGGCCATTTTGATTCTGTGCAGTAGTAGAAGCTAATACAATTTTAACTGGCTCTCTGAAGTCAAATAAAATGGAAGAGTCCCAATTTGTCTTGGTGTATGTATTCCCATCATGGCTAGTTTCAAGTTACTTGAAATCAACCAGCTCATGTATTTCCTGAAAACTTATCAATAGGCTCTCACAAACCAGTCCCAGCCAGATTCACCATACCACTGATTCCATACTATCAAAATGTGAGCATATAATTATTTTATTTCTGCCAAGTGGCTGTTTTTTTAATCAAACATATTTAGAACTGTTATTTGGAATTTAAACCGAAAAAAATTAAAGAACATCTATTTGATTTGGGGACTATAAACAGATATGCTCTAACTTTGAATTAGGATTTCTAGCAGTATTCTACACTCCTTTCTTCCTTATTGGATACTTTAGCCTTTCTTTTGGCCTTAATAGGTACCTGCTGCCTGAATCAATAGAAATCCGGCAGGACATTAACATTTCACCATGGAAACTGAGTATGCCTACAAAAAATGAGAGGACAGGTCTTTGGGGATATTCAAAGTGATTCTATTTGTTAGATTCTTGAAAGAAAAGTTAGTGTAACTGTCATGGATTTTATCAACTTCCAGGTCGTATCAATTTGTCTCAGTTTTTTCTAACAGACTGGAACTGATGCATAACACTTTTTGGGGCAAATTAAGGTTTCTCATGATTTTTAAAGGTAATTTTGACAGTAACTTTTTAATGAATTCACTATTTATTTGTGTGTGTGTGTGTGTGTGTGTGTGTGTGTGTCAGGCAAAGAGAGTAGGAATGCTGATGGATTTGATTTTCGCTCTTTTCAAATTATTGGTAGATAGCTGCTAGGTTCTTTCACACATATAATGATATACAAAATGGTATAGGGATAATAAATAGATAATGGTGGGATTTCATGCACCATATCTTAAAAGTCGGGATAGTTTCTCATAAGTGTGACTTTTAAGAGACAATACATAACCCTGCTTTTGCACTCAATTCCTCTGCCCTATCTAGCATAAGGCTGGTCTTAACTTTAGCACTCTACGGACCACTCTTTCCTCAACCCACCTCTAACTTCTAAACAGTAAATATTTAAGTTATCCTCTAATCTGACCATAAATAAAAACTATTATGTCTCATCTGTAAGCTAGATAAGGGAAGGGAGCTAAGTCCTAGTCTGAGTATGCAAGTTTTCAATTTAGTGTGTTAGGGAGTGAGACCAGTGTGCACTGAGTGAGGTTCAAAAGTACAGACTATTAGAAATATGTCACCTTCATTCCTTGATTCAGAAGGATTCTTAAGTTCCTGGCTCAAACAGACTGTGTTGTATACAGCCTATGAGGAGACATCTTAATTGATCACATTAATTCTATGGCCTCTAAAAAGAAGCTGTCCTACTGTCTAATGGTGCATGGCAGCTCAGTCTCCAGGTTTACAGTTCAGGACATGAAGAGTAAGCTGGGGAAGTTGGAGGAGGAAATGAGACAGGCACAGAAATAGGTAGAGAATGTGAAATGGTGAAAAAAGCCTAGGATCCAGAATCAAAATCTTGGGTCTGCCACTTAGCTCTGCCACTAATTTCTGGTGACCTTGGACAAGTCTTTTTCCCTCCCTGACTTCCATTTGTATCATCTGAACAATGAAGGTGTTGGATCGACAGTTTCTAAAGGCCTTTCTAGCCCCAAGATTCAACAATTTGAGAGACTCCTTTAACCCCTCTGACAAAGACCCTTACTCTATTTATCTTAAGGAGAGTGATAAGGACTCATAGCTTCTCATAGCTCATTCAGTTTACAGTGTTCTCCACATATATTACGTGTCTTAATCCTAGTAATATCCTTCTGAGATAAGTAGAGTAGCTATGTTCATCTCCAACTGACAGATGAAGAAACTGAGGCTTAGAGGTTAAATAACACTTATTGATCACTTACTTTGTCAATATGTTCAGTATGTGTCTTGCCAATGGGTTTCAGCCCTGGGCAAGTTCACTATGGACTCAGTGAGACTGAGGAATGACAATAAAACGTTCTTGGGGTGTAATGGTTTATTACCCCGCTTGTTCTCTCAGCAATAGGTCAAGCACTAGAATTATATCTATATCCAACAGTCTGCAAGTCTGTAATCTTCCTTCATCTCTGCCTCTGCCCAGAGCACTGGGCGGAGCTCTGTCAATAATAACGTACTACCTACAGATGTGGAGGCAGTAGCCTGGCAGTAGGCCAGGCACATCATCAACTAGATTAGGTTTAGATGAGGATCCTGGCCATACAAAACCCAACTTTCCCCACACTCCACCCCTCCAGGATCCTCACCTCACAGCTGACATGTTTTCAATCTTCCAGAATGGCCCCTGTGTGAAAAAGCTGGAAAATTGTAACCAGATTCCATAACAGCAGCAGAGGATAACAACAATATAGAGATAATAACAAAAATTAAGATACAACAAAATTTTGATACAGGTGACAAAAGTTTTAATAATCATAAAACACGAGGAGGTTATTTCAGTTATGTTCAAAACCAGTTCTACTCAGATGAGTTCATGATTCACACTTAGTAGTGGTAATGGATAGGGAGCTTCATGCACCCCAGTGAGTAGCAGTTTTTTTTCTAGGGTGTGTGCCCAATCCACAAAGACCTTGTAGATAAAATGAGAGTTCCTGTGGCCAGGATTCTCACCTGGCCCTGGTTGATTAGCTCACTGCACACCTGTGGGCAATACATGGCTGTTAACTCTATATAAACAGCTCCTCCCAGTGCTCTGGGCACCACACGGTGGTATGGCTGCAAGGCTGCTTAAGAGTAGAGCAGAGGCTGGAGTGGTGGCAACACTGAGGAGAAAGGCCCAGAGGACGGCTTATGGGACAACTGTGCAGAGAGGCCCAGAGGACAGCTGTGCAGGACGACAGTTCAGAGAGGCCCAGAGGATGGCTGTGTGGGACAACTGTGCAGACAAAGGAGCCCAGAGGCAGAGACCAGCTTGCTGCATACAGACTCGCTCTGAGTGAACAGGATTTTAGTGATTGATGTGCCACCTGGAAATAAAGTTGGGTATAACCCTTTCACCCCAAGAACAGTTTTGCTGTCAATTTCTTTGGTCACATTGAATCCACAGCGAACTTGCCCAGGGCTGAAACCCATTGGCAAGATCAACCTTAAGGGTGATAAGACACATGTTTTTATAACACTAACATAGGCAAATCTTGTCCATCAGGTAGGATACATGCAAAAGAGTGGTCCTGTGATAAGACTGTAGCAGGAAGGGAGTCCCGTCCAAGTCTAGTATACCAAACCTTTACTCCTCTCCCCATGGGGGTTACTGAGGGGTCTATATATAATGCTAATTGAGGTGCATCCACGTGCCATAATGATACAAAACTCCTCAGTAAGATGCTTCTACCTTCTGGCCATTCAGGATATACTACTGTGATCTTTGGGGGCCACTCTGCTGCTACGCCAGGTATACACAGGAGGCCAGCTTCCAGGCCTTGTCCACAAGGTGCCTGGAGGGCCAGCCATTGTCAGTCCATGTGTTGAACTGTCCAAGGCCACGTCTACTCAGTGGAGTCTCCAGGGTTTAGTGCAGCTGGTGCTGGCAGCAAGATATGATTCTGGTGGCCAAACCTCAGCTTCAGTGATTCTTCCTTGATTTTTACTTGCAGCTGTATAGGGGAGGCAGCAACATGCCTTAGCATGCCTACGGGGCTCAGGGATCCCTTTCGGGGTTTCTCATTCAAATGCCATAGCAGTGTCCATAAGTGGACTAACCATCCCTGCAGACTCTTGGTGTCTGCCTTCAGTCCAGATTTTAACAAACCATTGTACCTCTCTATCATGCCTGACACAGTAGGATTGTATGGCACATGAAACTTCCATTTGATTCCCAACTGTTGCAACCATTCTTGTAGTGCATGTCCAGTAAAGTGGGTGTTTGGTCACTCTCAATTATCTGTGGTCAGCCATAGGCTGCAAAGAGATGCTCCAGGCCTCTTTTGGTCATCTGTTCGTGTGCATGTGTAGAAAAAGCAATCAGAAGTCCAGTAGCTGTGTCCACACAAGCCATGGCATATTGGTACTCTTTTGACTTGGGCAGAGGCCCACTATAGCTATGTGTCACCTGATGAGGGGTACCAGCCCCTTAGCTATTGCCCCATATTGCCGTAGAACTCAGTGTAAGTCCATTTTAGAGCATACAATGCACTCCTGCCAGGCTGTGCTGACTTCTTCACAGGTCAACGGCAAGCCCCACTGACAGACTATAGCCCACTTGTCTTTTGTCCCACATGCAAAAAACGCTTATGTAACCATTGGCAGAGGCAGGCTTTCCTTCTAGCCAATGTACCTGGGCCAATTCATCTGCTTCATCATTTCCTGGGGATGCCAGTGGGAAATGTCCTGTCACATGATATACTGTAATTGTTTTAGTCTGACCACAGGTCCATAAGTCTTGCCACAATTCATGCCCCCAAAGGGGTCGGTGACCAACCAGCCAGTTGGCATGGTACCAGGTTGGTAGCCACAGGGTCAAGCCCTGATAGACAGCCCAGCTGTCAGTGCAGACAACTATAGGTGAAGGCTCCTGGGTGATCACGAGCCATACTGCCCACAGCTCAGCCCATTGGCTGCCCTTCCCCTCACCATCTTCCATCCATATTGTCTCAGTTTTAGGATGGAAAGCTATGGCCATCCATTTTGTGGGCTGCCCATGGCTGGAGCTGTCTGTGTACCATGCATCTTTGGGTATAGGGGTTTGTCTCTACTGATAAGGAATCTCTGCTAGTAATCATTCTAAAGTAAATTCTTCCTGCTTTTCACTAATATATGTCACTGGCCCCAATAAGCATTGGAGTTCTTCACTCAAGGGGCTCCTAGAGAGGGAGCTATGCTGTTGTAGTTATGCACCCCACTTGGCCATTCTAGGCACACGACTCCTTGGGTTTTGGGTCCAGTCTTGTACCCACCCCATGATGGGATATGTTGTTATTTTCTTTATCAGGGACATTCCAATGATGGTTCTGTAGCCAGCAAGGCATGATATATGGCAGCCCATTGTTTTTCTATCAAGGTGTATCATACCTCTGCTCCTTTCCAGAGTTGAAACCAGAATCCAACAGGATGGTGAGTTCATTCAAGCCACTGCCAGAGACCCCAGCCATGACTGTCTTCAGTCACATGAACATCCAGCTCACAGGGCCTTGGTGGAGCTATCACACTTAAAGCCTGCATGGCCTTGACTACCCATTTTGCTGTAGTAAAGGCAGATGCACATGTTTCATCCTAGTCCCACCTGATGCCCTTTATTACCAACCAGGATTAGTTAGGGCTTCACAATTTGTGCCAAGTGTGGAATAAACACTCTCCAGTAGCCTAGAAGACCCCAAAACTCCTGTAACAATGCCACAGTTGTAGGGGTAGGAAAGGACTGGAATTTATCTATGACTGCTTCTAGTATAACTTAGGCTTACCTGATCAGACGACTCCCAAGAATTTGACTGACAAACCAGGTCCTTGAACCTTGGTGCTGTTCACAGCTCATCCTTTCTCCTGTAGATGTTGCAGCAGTCTAGGTGCTCCACCATCTAGATCTGAAAGAGAATCAGACATGAGCATGATATCATCAGTATAATGGTACAGCTGCACCATTGGTAGTTTCTCCCATGCTGCCAAGTCCTGAGCTACAAGGCCATGACAAATGGTGGGACTGTGGAGGTATCCCCGGAGAAGGATGGTGAAATTCACTGCCATCCTTCCCATGTAAAGGCAAACTGTTCCTGACTTTCCCACTCAATGTCAATGGAAAAGAAGGCATTAGCAAGATCTACAACATAATGGTATATTCCTAGTTTGTGACTGAGGGTATCCATCAGGTCTGGAATAGAGGGGCAGCAGAATGAATAGGGGGTAAGACTTTATTCAATTCTTGGTAATTCACGGTCATTTGCCAGGAGCCATCTGGCTTTTTTACTGGCCACACTGGGGAATTGAAATGGCTATGGGTGGGCTTTATAATAACCACCTTTTGCAGTTCCAGGAGGGTTTCTCCAATGTCTGTATGCCCTGCAGACAATTTGTACTGTTTTTTATTACTCACCCACTGAGGCACAGGCAAAGCTAAGGGCGGGTGCTTATCATGTCCCCTCAGAACTGCCTTCACAACACATATTTTCAGGCTGAACTCACCTTCAGTAGTCTGCAACCATAGACCCTGCAGGATATCTATCCCCCAAATATATTTGGGGATGGAAGGTATATGCACAGTATACTCTTTTGGGGGTAGATGCCCTATTCCCAAAGGGATTTGGGCTTGTTTCACTCTGACAACCTTACCAGCATATCCATCTATAATACTAGTGTTCATGGGAAACCACTCAGGGTTGCCATAAGTCAGTGAACATTCAGCCCCTGTGTCCACCAGAGCCAGGACACGTTGTATGCTCACTGGGGGAACAGTGGATAGATATTTCATCATGTGGCCTCCAGTTCCCCACCCCGGTCCCTCAGGGCAGATACCTTGACCTTCCCATCAAACTGTGTTCCCCAGTCATTTCTCTGTGCGGGTTCAAGTGAAGTTGGCTCAATCTCCAGCAGGAAGTCTTAGAAACATACAGGCCAAACTTGTGGCTCTGTTTCTGGTCTCTGCCTCTTTGCTCTTAATGGCTGGAAACAATTCTCTTGTTTCAGTTGTTGCCACAGCTCCAGTAATATTCTATTTGATTTCTCATCTAATATCCTTCTATCTTCTCCTGCCCGTATTAAATCAACCCACATCTGGGTCCTTGTAACCTTCATGGGGCCCTTTAAATTCTTCCTCAGAGTAGCAGACTTTCTTTCTTTCCATGCTGTCATTGCTTCAGCCTCTCCTAAGTCTGCTACTGTATGGGTAATCTCACTAATGAGCTGCCCTAAGTGAGGGGCAAGAATGGCCACCAGAGACCAAAGAGGGATGTGGGAGCCATTTGAAACACATTTCTCATCCCTGCAGTAAAAACCTCCTCATCTGGGCCATAATTCTCTGGACTGTAGATGGCATTTTTCATACCTAGCTCCCATAACAACTGTTGCAGCTCAGCATATATCTGCCATCTAGCAGGGAAGGATGGTAAATCACCTTAATTGGGCCACACAGCATCAAGTACAGCCATAAGCCAATCAAGGAGGGAGTGATTTACTGGGGTCTGATGTGCATTTTGTAATCGCTGACTCAAGGCAGGATGAACTGTCAGGGAAGACAGCTTTCCCATCTCTGAGCCAAACAAAACAATGCCATCCACCCCTAAATCCCACAGGCACAGAGCCAAGTTGATATTGACTTTGAGGGTTCTGTCAAAACCAGGATCCCAAATACACCAGCTCAGCCTGAGTACAGAGATGGAGCAGAGTGCTCCACAACCTTGGGAGGGGGCTGCAACTCTCCTGGAGGAAGCTTGGTTGCTGTGCCTTTAACTTCTTTACAACCACCTGGCATGTTTTCAATAGAGGAGGGTCAGTGCCTCGGGCATCACCCATTCATCCTTCCCCAGCTCCTCCATTTCTTCCATTTCTGGTGCTGATGGCACCTTTCTCTCCACTCCCAAGTGCCTCCTCTGCTACATCCTTTACCTTTTCTACTGTGCCTCGCAGCAATGCTAGCCTGGGTCTTCAGTAGCTCTCTTACCTTCATCTCAATGCCTTGCAGCTGATGTTCTCATGCTGCCTTTTCCTGTGCTTCCCTCAGGAGTACATCCTTCTCCATGGTATTTGCCTCCTTCAGAGCATCTGGCAGCGCTTCTGTCTCATTCTGTAAAGAAACTTTTACTTCATCCACTGGACCTTGAAGCTCACATTCTCACACTGCCTCTTGTGCTTTTTGCAGGGGTCCATCCTTTTGCTCCATGGCCTTTACCTCTTCCACAGTACCTCATAGTGACACCATTTCAGTCACCAACACATTTTTTACCTCCTTAATAGCACCTCACAGCTGGTGTTCTTGTGCTAACTCCTCTCATATCAATGCCATTTCATTCTTCAATGAATCCACAGCAGTTTGCAGCTCGTGTTCTCATGCTGCCATTTCTTGTGTCTCTTTCAGGAGCATGCTCTTCACATCTGTAGCTTTTTAAATACTGTGAGAAGCAGCCAACCCACAGTCCCCGCTGCCTCACAGGCACTCTGTTTTGCAAGACACACTTACTATACCAAGGGCCACCCCTTCTGCCTCAGGTGTCACTTCCACCTGCCTCCAGTCATGGAGTGGGGCCCAGCTCTCTAGGAGGCAAGCCACCTTGGACCACATACCCACTGGGGGAAAATCAACTGTCTCCCCATTCATAAGGGCAGCCTGTTCTTTTCCTTGGTTAACAATGAATCCTGCAGATGTTGCCAATTGTTTTGCCAATGAGTTTCAGCCCCGAACAAGTTCACTATAGATTCAATAAGACTGAGGAATGACAATGGAACATTCTTGGGGTGAAAGGGTTTATTATTACCTGGTTTGTTCTCCTGGTGATAGGTAGAGGACTAGAATTACATCTGCATCCAACAGTCTGCAGGTCTGTAATCCTCCTTCATCTATGCCTTTGCCCAGAACACTGGTAAGAGCTGTTTATATAGTGACTCCATCAATAATACCCCATTGCCTACAGGTGTGGAAGCAGTAGCCTAGCAGCAGAGCAGTTACATCATCAAGTAGTTTAGGTTCAGATGAGGATCCTGGCCATAGGAACCCCAACTTTCCCCACACTGCTGCTTCTTTAGGGAAGTAGTCTATTTACAAGAATATAGACAGTATCAT